>LQNS02278171.1:16857223-16916082 GCA_001587735.2 Parhyale hawaiensis | reverse complement strand
CTCGAACTCTCAGTTACGGCTCCCCTGGTGTAGAGTTTTATGGGCAGCACGACCAACATGACCATGCCGTCACCTCCGTCTGCTTTGTACCTGGCAAGGTGAGTTGCGCCTTACAATTCCAGCTTTTTTTTTTTTACTTCTATGCACGTGTTATGTGTAGGTAGCTAGCTAGCTATTGTTTGCTTGTGTTTCATTGGAAAGCTTTGGTCTGGTTGGATACTATTTTTATAAAACTTGGCAATAAAGATTCTACGATTTAAGGGTTGCCTAACACTAGAATTGTTATAATGAAATGTTCAGTATTTTTGCAAGTTGTGTCTATCATGAAGGAATTATCATTTTTTATGTGAAATTGACTGTTGTATTAGGCTATGACAGTCATTTTGGACTAGCTATCCGAATTGCCAATACTTACTGGTACCATAGCAGTTGAAGTTGATAACTCTGCTGACTACAAAATCTCACGGCATCTACTACTATTTGTGCATTCGTGGGGTTTCTCTTCTTGATTTAAATTTTCTGTTCTGTGCAATGTGATGGTTAGCCTAGTCTCCCATGTTGTGTATCTACCATATTGCTGTTGTTGATTCTGTAACTTGATGCACTTGAAATTGATTCATATTTAGTGTATCCACAATGTGCTTGCATTGACATTGATATATAGTGTAACTTATGATACTCTACCATTTTGTATTGTCCAGGCCCAGCTGGTGACTCTGTGTGAGGACAACACACTCCACTTATGGCAGATACCAATAGATGGAAGTGGTCCCGAGAGCAGTCAGTTGAAGCACACCAACTCCGTCACTTTGGAGGGCAAGTGAGTGCATAGTACAGGCTAATCTCTCATTAACATGTATTGCATGCAGCTGGGCTAAATCTGACTTTCGCAGTACTACATAATCCATTATAGTTCAGGCTCTAGGGGCGATGTCTGTGTACATTTCTCTTTCATGGCTGTACCATGTATTTTCCTATTCCATATCATGAGGATATTGAAAAAAAGTTGGGTAGAACTTTCGCAACTGGTACATTTTTAAGGGGGGCATGGGGGTCCCAAAATTATCAATTGGACGGATTGTTCTGAAACTTGCTCAGAATATGTATTTTTAAAAAAGAAACGTACAGTACTGTATTTTATTTATACAAATTTTAGATTTAGGCCTTAGTTTTTGAGATAATGGGGTTTAGGCTATATATAAATATATACATATACAGTATTTTGGAAATTTCAAACGAATAGAACTCAATGAGTTTTCATGCTAGAATAAAAACAATGGCAGTTTTGGAATCTTTGAAAATTTCCTAACAAAACTTTTGAGCTGGATTCTCCATTTTGCCCTCATAATATTTTTTATCTCCACTGGATTCTCCATTTTCTAATTCATTGCAATCACTAACTAAAATATAAGGAAAAAACACTAAAAAAATGGAATATCCGGCTCTATGGATTTGTTATGAATGTTTCAAGGATTCCAAAACTGTCATTGATTTTATTCTAGCATGAAAACTCATTGAGTTCTATTCTTTTGAATTTCCCAGAATATTCGTATATGTATATTTATATATAAACCCCATTATCTCAAAAACTAAGGCCTAAATCAAAAACACTGAAGGAACAAAATTTGTTTTTGTATTTTTAAAAAATACATATTTTGAGCAAGTATCAGAACAATCAGTCTACAATTGATAATTTTGGTCCCCCCATGCCCCTCCTCAAAAATGTACCAGTTGTGAATGTTCTGTGCAACTTTTTTCCAATATCCTCATCATATGTTAACCTCATGGAGTTTCTCCATTCCTGCGTCGCCAATCTGGTGTGATTTAATAATAATATGGAATAGAGCCGTGAAAGAGAAATGTACTTACTCAGACACCCCCCTAGAGCCTGGACTATTAGATTGTACGGTGTGGCAGTTGAATTTTTAAGGGAGTGTTGCAAGCTGAGGCTGTTCGTTGTAGCAATTGTACCTGAGGTAGCTTAGGTGAGTGTGCTTTAGGTAGTATTTCTCATGTTTTAAGTTTAATTCCTAGGCGACACCGCAACACTTTGCACGAGTGAACAATTACCCCCGCCCCAAATTAGCTAAAACGGTACATTGATACGAGCTTCAATGTAGCTACCTTATTACTTGATGTTATTTTTTTCCTTGAGGTGGGTCAACTAAAAAAATGTCAAGTAGCTAAAGTGGGCATTGTTCATGAGTAAACTCTTAACGGAACTAAACTAATAGCGAATTACAAAGGTACTTCACACATAGGGCATTTGAGAGCTTAGTAAAAATACAGTACCGGTACTGTTAATGAACAATCATTCATCTTTGTTAGGTATATATCTTGTGCAGGTGTTTCGGTCAAATTATTAACATACCGTAGTTAGTGTTTTATAGATTGAAGAAGCATAAAATATTTGCACTCCCTTGGCGTAATTGTAGTACGAGATGTAGATTTGTAACAATGCTGGATTCCTCCTATAGAGCGTAGGAGAGGCCATAGACCATTGGGAAGCATTGGCTAGGTTTGTTCATCCTATGTTCTGGGAAGTTCTACCTTTGGGCTAGCTTCATTGCCATGTCTGCTTGATCATCCTGGTGGCCAGTTCATTTCTTCTACCATTCTGACTTACCTCTCTCTGCACAGTAGTCCACTTTACTTGGGATGTCAATTATTTGTGCCACACTACGCGTTGTGTTATCTGTACTAAGTTGCAGAGTATTCTGTGGGCAGGGAGATGTAATTGAGCTAGTAGCTATGCCTTGCATGTAGTCATTGGCTTACGACTAGGTTAGGTTCTGACCAGCTAATCATATGGTATGTGGTAATCGCTCTTTCTGCTCTCATTTTGACGTGGTTTGGTTAAAATTTCATAGCATCGTGAGGTAGCCCCCCTGAAGCCTTTTGTCGAACTTCCTAGAATACATTTCGATCGACTGAATCTTCTAAAAGATAGAAACTGACTCTTCTTTTGGTCTCAACTTGTGTTGTTATGCGTTATTCGCATAGGCTACGTTGGAAATAGAGGATTTTAATTAATTATGCCATTGCACCGTTCAGGCTGAAGCGCATCAGTGTCATCAGCTGTGCCAGTGGCAGCAACAACGTACTTGTGGGCACGGAGGGTGGCAACATCTACCTCTGCAGTCTCAACACATTCACAATGTCGGAGAACATCATCTACCAAGATGTGGTTATGCAGAAGTAAGTCGCGTACTAACTACTCTGCGACATCTTCATTTGTCACTTAGACTTACGTTGGCAAAAAAATTTTTTCCGTTACTTTGTTTGATTTTCTCCGCATATGGTGACATTCGCGGCATTTGTATATTAGCTACGGTACATATCCATCTTTTCCCCCCCAGTGTACCTGAAGCCTACAAAGTAAACCCTGGTGCTGTGGAGTGCCTGTGCCAACATCCTGACCACCCTGACCGTGTACTCATAGGTTACCAGCGAGGCCTTGCTGTGCTCTGGGACATAAAGGCTATTACTGCAGTTCAGGTGAATTGATTTGTCTGTACATACTGTATTTACTGTACCTAACTGCCGTGCCTTGTAGTTATTTTGATGGTAATGTTATTACGGCAGTGTAGGGTTCAGAGTCATCTTCTGTGTAGTGGCTATTGGCAGTGGATCACACTGTTGGTGCTGTATCCTCTTCTTCCACGTTCTTTCCCGATTTAATGCTCCCATGATCGCTGACTCGTGCATGGGATCCACGTTTCTCTTGACATTCTCTGTGTACCTTCTCCTTTCTCTCGTTGGATCACACATTGCTCTGCCATTAGTGGATGTTTTGATTTTGTTATGGAGATTATTGTTGTCTTATCTTGTTTTCTTTGATTGAACAGCATTGCGTGTTTGAGTAGCCCCTAGGTGTACCTTTTATTTTCATCTATATACTCGATTATGACTTGAGTTAGGCTGTGCTAAGACTTTTCCAGTGAAGCATTTCCTTATGATGGCCGTCTGCATCTTATTCGATTCATTCCAGGATTGGCTGGTTTAAACCAACCAAAAATTCATGTTTATTTTATTTATTTATTTGGTTTTTATTCGATTTGTTTGGTTTTTATTCATAGATATTTCAAAATAATCAGTTTACTTCTAAAAATTATTAAATTTCAGTTACACAACTAAAGGAAGAGTGTATGTGTTTCTATTTAGGAATCCGTTTGATTGTTGGGACAGTTAAGGCTCAACTAATGCCTATGTTTATGAAAAACCTATAACATTTTGAATTTTCTGTTATTTCATTTCAGACATGCATTTCTAATTATATTCTGGTATGCCTGCAGCTACTGAAAATTAGAAGTAGCTAATAGTTAAAGTTTCTATTAGATAGACTAGCTAGTGAGCTCATGAGAAGGATGTAGCTATATAGCCATTTCATTTTCTTTAGTTCAATACTCTGTTTTTAATTAGCTAGTAGCTATCCGTTTCTATCGAGTTTCCTTTTTATTTTGAAGTGTTTAAGTGTTTTCCAAAGGATTTTGTAGCTATTTCACTTTCTTCAGTTCATTACGGTACTCTGTTTTTAATTGGCTAGTAGCTAGCTAATTCTATCAAGTTGTATTTGTAATTTGAAGTGTTTTCAAGTTTTTCAAAGGATTTTAGATTGCAATAATGGTAAATCATAGCTTCTCTGCAGTTTGTATATTAAATGTAGCCATAGCAAATACAGGTATTCTGCTAACAGCTTTTTCTTAACCCCTTTTCTTTAAGTCATTCTTCTACAATACCTTGGAAGTTAAAATAAAAAGCGACTAAGATTGTTGATGATTAGCTTACTACATAGGCCTATTTACAAAGCAGAAAACTCTTTAAATGTTGAATAAACTTTTAGAACTAGAAAAATCACAAAATATATAAAAAAAATGAACAAAAAAAAAACATGATTTTTGCCAACCCTGATTCATTCTGTAAGAAACTCAACAAACCCGCCATGACCTTGGCTAGGTATCCATCACAAGCATTTTATATACATATCCTGTGTTATTGCAATGATCTCAGCATTGCACTATCAATACTTTTTCATTATGTTTTAACTATTCTCGTGTGATAGGTGATTCATATACAAAACTTTTAGCACACATTGTTCAATCTCTAACAAAATATAGTTCAACCTCTGATCTATGGACACCGCATCAACGGATCTCCTAAACTCAAAGCTCTTGACTTCAATAGACTTCTTATATTTACAACAACTCGCTCTTTGTTTTACTAACCCTCAGATGCGAGGTCAAAATGTACCGTACTGCACCGTAGTTATGTGGTTCTGTCAACTGAATATTTGACTGAAGTTTTGATTGCAGCAAAGATTGATCTAACTAGCCTCTACACCATATAACCTACTCCATACAAAATTACCATAGATTTTGTTACGTTAATCTCTAGCTAATATGTTGGAAACTTGAAATTTATTCGTCTTATAATAATATGGTTATTCTAGCGTCGTTACTAGTTCTGACTTTCATGATACATTACAATATTCAAACAGTAACTAGTTTTTCTTCCAACAGACATTCGTAACATCACAACAACTGGAGAGCCTCGGTTGGCATCCAGATGGTACAAAATTTATTTCCAGCCACAATGATGGATCAGTTACCATCTGGCCTTCGGACCTTCCTCCTGCAGACGGTGTGTTCTGCTTTTTATTATTTTTTATGGTTGCATATCAATTGTGTATGGGTTCCTTACTTTAGTACTTCATGTCCTTAGCATAGCAAGTCGTCCCACAGCTGTAGGTATGTGATCCTGGGCAGAAGGTGGAGCTCCAATGCTTCAGATCTGGCCTAGCTCTTAGCCAGTCTCTATGACGTAGTGTATCATGGGTTTGTACTTCCGGGGTGAGAGGGGAACTGGTTTGATTCTTTTTGACTACGAGTGGCACTGGTTTGATTCTTTCTGTTTGACAGTGGCACTGAGTGAGAGAGGCACTGCTTCATCTGATGACTTTCCTCTGGGGCATAGTATGGACCATAGGGTTAGGTTAGTTAAGTTCATCCATCCTATGCATGGGGTGTCTCGCCTCCAGGAGTACGGTACCCAAGACGTAGCCTTAGTTAGGCCTTGGGAACGTCTTCCTGTTGTGCTCTCTTTGCTTTCATTTATGTGGTAATCTTTGTTTCGTTCTTCCTGTCCTATTGCTCCCATACGCAGTGGTCCTTGTTAGTGCATGGGTTCCTCCTTTGTGCTTTTTTTTTTTGCTTGTTTCACGTTTCTTCTCGTCTAAAACACCGTTGCACTGGCTGGGGAGGCTTTGATAACATGCATAATGACAAAATAATACTGTACCTATTGCTACCTATAGAATATATACCTGCCATTTGTGGTGCTTGGGGGAGCTTGCTTCCTTCGCTTGTTGCAGACTCTCTGCTAGGTACCGGTATATCTCTTAGGCAGTGCATACCCCAACCAAGATTTGTCGTACTATTTTGTAATCCAGTTGTAGGTATCCATGTCATAGTGAGTGATCCAGTCGGTAAAGGTAAAGCCAACTTGACCGCACCCTCTAGTTGACAACTGGAAAACCTACATGCACTGGTTTGTGCTGCAGATATAGGCCAACTGGCCCCAGAGGAGAATGTGCGGCTGCAGTCGACCTCAGGTCATCATAAACTATGGCGCCATTTTGACTGAAGGTTCAATGACCCGCGCCCCCCTAGGCCTACTCCCCTCATCTCTGAGGAAAGTAAGTGCCTCCACGGTCGCTCTGGATACCATGCTTACCACTGTCAAGTCAGCACACCTGGATCAGCAAAGAGCTTGCATGTCTGGGTTGGCCTCGGACCTGCGATACAAGGAGTATGAGCTCAGAACGTGTGCTGCTACCGTGGGTGCACCGTAATACCGTTGTCATTCCCCAATAGCGCTGCCTGTGTTCTCAACATCATGTTCCTAGACGTTTTCATGCCAATACTTTGAGATACTAGGAGGAGTTTCTTATATTTTATGTGATTGGGTCTCAGGTTCCGCGCCATCTGAAACCAACAGACAGCCCGAGGCGCTGGATGGGCCCAACACAATCTATGGACCATTCCCTTGCAAACCCGTCACGAAGGCGGACTGGAGAAGAGCTACCGGGTAAGTGCAGGATTAGTTGTTTTAACTGTGTACTGCCAAGAGGTATTCAACAATGCTAGGGTTAATAGCTAGCAAAGCAAACTTTGGTTTAGAATTTTGGAGTTAGCTATAGCACACTGGACTGTCATAATGTTGCCTGTCAATTTGGCTTCATTGTCAGAAATGAATCTTGATCCTTTGCAATGGTTACCTAAGTATAATATGTTTTGTGTTCTTCTGAAGGGTGTACTGCCTGTCACACAACACAGCAGTTGAATATTATGCGAAATTAAAATGTTCATGCTGATTCCTATGCGTTCATATCACAGGGTGCCTTAAATATGCCAAAGATTATGATTTTGGGTTTGTTGCATCTGCCCCATGGGGAGTCCCTTTGTGCCCGGGTTGGTCTATAGCCAACTGAGCTTTATAGATGTATGAGAGAGCAGCTTTTTGTGGTTCCCACTGGGCTTGTTTTTCCTTATCTAGAAATTCGGTGTTTTTGTGTTCTTCATTTTCTTTCTTATTCCTCCTGCTCCTATGGGTTGTGCCCGACTTTTTCATTCTGCCTTGACACGCTTTACTTTTCATACCCAGTAGGTATCTCAAAGTCTGTAATACTGCACCATTTTATAGCCGATACACAACATTAATTTCAGAGCGCAAGTGAGTGACCTGCTGATATTCAGTGGTGGGATGCCTCGAGGTAGTCACGGCGACCGTAACACCGTCACGGTGATGCACTACAGTGGTGAGCAGCAGGCAGACTCCAGTAGTGACCAGCACGTTACCTTCAGCCTCTCGTCCAGAGTCGTCGACTTCTGTGTCACGGAATGTATTGTCGAGCAGTCCAATGCTAAGACTGAGGACCGTGCTGGTGAGCTCTTCTTACTTTCACTCAAGTCGTTATGATCCGATTGATAGTTGAGTTGGGGACTACAACTACTTGTCAAGTCAAGTTGTATGTCGTTATTAGTGATGTCACGAGGTGTAAGTTTTACTAAAAGTATTGGATGAAATTGGAACGTTAGCTTGTGAAATATGCTCAATCAATTGCCCCTCCATGTTGTGTCTCTTTGTTGCAGTCGCGCAGCTTTTGTTGTGCCATTGGTAATCGTGAAATTTGAGCAGTAGCTAGCTAGCGGGATATACTTATCTCCTATTTTGTTTTCCATTGTCGTCACCTCCTAATGTATAAAACCTACCTCCTACTATATGATTAGAGTAGTTTTGTTCATATTTACTACGTTATTAACCAACTAAGCAACTTTTGTGACGATCGTAAACTCGTATTTTTGTCTGGTAGTGTGTAACTGTCGCGGTGTTTGATTACAGAGACCTCTGTAGCACAGTCGCTAATTGTACTGTGTGAAGAAGAGATCGTCTTCATTGACCTCTGCCTGCCCGAGTGGCCGTCTTTGCCCCAGCCATACCTCTGCTCCCTTCACTGCTCTGCCATCACCTGCACAGCCCTCGTCTCCAACCCTCATCCTTCAGTCTATGAAAAGATCAGAGTGAGTCCTCTGGTGGGATTTAGCCATGTCTCGTCAAGGCTCTTACAATAGTGATAGTAATGGATCTGGCGGACCTGGATAGCTTTCAATCCTTCTTTGGCGGACCCATTTGGCTTTACGTAAGAAGTAGCTACTGTACCAAACGTGTGTCATGATTTATAGCGTCCGCCGCAAACCCTCAAACCCTTTTTTTTTCTGAACCCCGCTTTCTTCTTTACAAGGGCCTCTCCTAGATAGTTGACCTTGACTATAATTTGAATGGTAAAATGTTACATGTGGAACACTCTCGTATTCAGTATTTTTGTTGACATATTTAGGTAAAAGAAGGCATTCTAAGACTTGTGACAGGAATAACGTTGTCGTCGGAAATGCTTAGTATTCGAGATATTGGACTTTGAAGCTCCCATTATTTTCCTGTGAGAAAAACTAATCTGTGATTTTATAGGCTCGCTAGCGACCCCACAGGAACCTAACCCCAATAAACCCTATGAAAAGTTTTCCATTACGCTGTGGAAGTGGGGTTATTTTCTCTCAAATAATAATGCTAGGTAGCTTCAATGTCGACTATCTCAAAAACTAAGCATTTCCGACGTAAACGTTATGAAAAAAAGTTTTTGAGAGCCTTTTTCTTTTTTACCTGAATAAGTCAACAAGAATGCTAAATTCGAGTGTGCTCCGCTTGTAAAATGATAGGTAGCTCCCATTTGAAATACCTGCTGAGCATGAATGGTGGTTAAACATGTAGCTAGCTATATTATTATTATAATAATAACACAAGAAAAACACACATCCACTCAAACAGTAGCTACATCGGGGTCTCACTGACCCGAATGCTATTTTTTTCCATTATATGTAGCTGAAAACAGAGGGAGATTTGGAAAGCTACACACCCATACTCAGAACCAGCATCAAATCCTAGGAAGCTATTGAAAAGGAGTCAAGAAGAGGGATGCCCGTTATCTACTAATTGTTAAACTCACAAGAGACATGAACGTGCCGGGTCTCTCGGACCTGGGTGTACCGTTCCAGGGTTAAGTAATTACGGCTGCTGATCGGTTTGTGGAAGCTTCCGGACTCTGTATTTAAAATTACAAATATAAAAGTAGAAAAGTAGTGGAGAGGTTTTATCGCTATTTGCACAAAGTGTGTTTGCTTTTGCTCACAGGCTGCAGGCGCTGCTTCCATCAGCAAAGAAGTGTCATCCAGACCTTTCCCCGTCTGTGGGGGTGTACCCGATGCCCAATCTGCTCCCTCTCCCGACACTCCCCAGGATCTCATCATCACAGGACATGAAGATGGTTAGTGCGGTACTTTCGTTCTCACTACTTTGGTTGCCTCCGCCGGGAGGTTGTTTTTGCCAGCCTTTTATCTGTTTGTTAGCGACATCATTCAAAAAGTTATGGACGGATATTCATAAAATTTACTGGAAATGTTGAAAATGTTACTAGGAACAAATTATTTTAAATTTTAATGATGATCGGGAAGAATTCCAAGTGGATTCTGCACTATTTGCAGTTTTTGATGGTATTGTGTTGCTGCGCGGAGGTGTGCGCTGTCTTAGTGCTCCTCTAAGCGGAAATATCTCCCAGGACTTGAGCAAGTTTGGGTTGCATCGGTGCACACGCGCTGGTTGCTTTTATCTTTATCTCATTGACACAAAATGTCTCATTTGTTACTTCTGTATTTACTTTATGTGCTGAACTTTCTCTTCTTTTCGAACATGGTTCCATATTCAGTTGCTCCATTGCTCTTTCTCAAACTATGGCTCCAATGCTTGGCGTTTTTATGTTTAGGCGTTCAGTAATTCTATAGTAAGTGACGTTATGCAACAGATGTTACTGTCAACAGTGGCATCTCATAGTTACGCTCTGGACTCGCTTGATCTTCTGTACGATAGCTACGCAGTTGGCATTGTTCGTGGTGCGAGATGGTTATTTCAACAGAGACCGAACTATCCATAAATCCTAGTGTTATTACGAACTGAATGCATTCTGGCAGAGGTTTGTATTATGTTCTCACTGCAATGACTTGTCATACAACATGTACATTTGATAGTTGAACACTCTGCGGTATGCAGTACATACTTACCTATGTAACCAATCTACAGGGGTAGGTCTGCTCCGATACGCATTGAGCCCAAGTGAGAACACCCTCTTGTACGAGTTCCACGTTTCTGTCATACTGAAAGTGTTCGGTGTTTTCCTCAGTGTGGTCGACGTGGTAGCAAAAACGAAGGCGTTACCTATAAATTGTACTAATAACTCTCCAGGCACGGTGCGTGTGTGGTGTGGTGGTGGAGTTTGTGTATCGCTTCTCCACACCATCAACACAGCCGTACTCTTCACTTCCGACGACATTCCTCCTGATGACAGTGCTGGTGCCGAAGACGATGACTGGCCTCCTTTCAGGAAGGTCGGTATTGTTCTTGAGTCAATTGTATTGAATTGAGAGTTTTCTATACTTGACATTTCGTATGACAATACTGAAGCTTAAACTGACAGATGACCTTGTTTTTATGGAACGTTGAGAGTGCTTGTTTTGGTGGGAGGCGAGTGCTTAGTTTGCGCTCTGCTCTGTTCTTATTTATCACTTTGGTACCTGCTGTTTTTCTGTACGTTATCGATAGTGCAATTTTTAGGAGGGAATAAAGTTATACAGCATGCATTATTGGGTTAACGAAGGTGGGACAGTGGGCAGTGATTTATCTCCTTTCTTGAATGATGAGACCATGTTTTGGTCATCTGTTTGGTTGGTCGTATTAGCTTTTTATGGTGTCAACACTAATGCTAGTACAACTTCCGTCTGTGGGGAACGTGCGTTAGCCTATCACTTAGCTAACTCGCAAACTTAGCGTTATTGGTGCTTGTCTTTAATTTCTTTTCAACAATTCCACTGTACGAACGCTGATCTTGCAGGAGTCTGGTTTCATATTTGCTCATTAAGACCAATTCTTATGTGTAGTAATGCTTGGTTTATGTATTTTTTTATCAAGTCTTACAACAAAAAGTAAATGTCATTGCTTGTGTTAACAGTGCTCGACTCTCTATTGTCTGTTGCGGCAGCACGGTGTTGAATACTAAGAGTATCAGTTAATTCTTGTCAACAGAGGTATTATGAACTTCCGTAATGTAATTTCTCAGATATTGGCTGTTGAATTTTATTTGCGTTAACCCGCTCTTAAAACCAGAGCATCATTTGATATGAACTCGACTGAACATCAGTCTCACTATTCTCTGATGTACTTTCCAGACGGGTCTGTTTGACCCGTACAGTGACGACCCTCGGCTGGGTGTGAAGAAGGTGGAGATGTGCGGCTTGAGTGGGCAGCTGGTGGTGGCCGGCACAGCTGGACAGGTCATGGTTATCAACTACACCGACAGCACTGCATCCGAGCCCGCAAAAGTCCAGGTCTTGTTGATTGCTACGTGAAATTATATACCGTACCTAGTTTATGCTACTGATGTTGCTGAAAATTACTATATACAGGTAGCGTGTTCGGGGAAGATGAAGTTATGCTATTTTTTTTACGAAGATTGTTACAGGAAATAAAGGTAACGAGGTTAGAGAAGACACACATGTGTGATTGCACTTGAAGATCGACAGTGGAAATAGATAAAGGTAACAAGTTAAAGAGGAGACGCAGTTATACAATTTCTCGGTAAGATTATTGACAGAAAACAAATAGTCTACGGTATAACATTGAAAGAAAAAATTCAAATATAAATAGTGCAGTGAATAGATACCTTCTGAATACATTAGTTAATAGGTTAGATGTCTGGAAATAGATGGCCAACAGACCCCTTCCCACGACGGAGCCGTCTTCCAGGCTTCAGCCTTCTCCTCTTAGCTGAAGCAGCTGGACGGATTTCTAATGGCAGTGATGACCAGCAGCAAAATCAGATGGAATGTGCTTCCTAATACCTCTGCTAGATCGCTAAATCTTCCTCACGGACTCTGTATCCTTCACACTATGCCTTTATGAAGCCAGTCTGATTTACTGAAATGAAATTCAATTTGTCACTTTTACAAGCCCCCTCAGGGGGCATGGGATGGGTCATAGGCCGTTGGGTTCGGTTAGTTAGGTTCGCCCATCCTATGTTTTGGGGAGCAGTGCCCCCAGGGGAACCCTGTAGGTTACCTTAGTCTTGAGCTGGGGCTTCGGGACATCTGTCCTTCGTGCTCAGTTTGCTTCTTCCGATTTCATACTCTTACCGATTTAATTTTTTCTGTTTTTCCTCTTCTTTCCCGACTTAATGTTTCCATGCGCGTTGCTCGTGTGTTGGAACACCTTCATGCATGGGTTCCACCTTTATCTTGGCATACTAGCCTATATGCCTCATCTTTTTCATGTCCTAGAACAGCTTCGTGGATAACTACTGCTTTAGAGAGCCTTAAGCTAAACTATCTTATATACCTACATACAATCCTTCTGCTAGTCTTTTGTCAAAAGCAAGGTTCAGTTTCTATCAGATATAGTGTAAGTTTTCTTCAAATTAAAAAGCTAAATTTACCTATTCTCAAGTGGAGTGTCAAATGACAAATAGCTAACTCATTTGTAACAAATTAACGTGCAAATTATAAATCCCATTATATGGATCGCTGCAAAAACCATGATGTCTAGTTAATTTTAATCTTAGGCTGGCGTGATGCCTGTAGCGCTAGTGACCCAACCCACTATAATAATTGTAAAGATTACCTGATACACTTTTTTTTGCCGTAGAGTACATGTCTTAAAGTCGTTGACTAAATACTTTTAGTAGAAAGTAGGACAACTTTCCCTCCAAACTAAATGTGTTTGGCGCAACCGACCTGAAAATATTGGTTATATTTTGTGAACCCCCATGTCTGACTTTCTTTCATTATGGCCATGAGGTAACCAGTTGCTCATTGCGTCGCTTTAGTTCGCAAGTTTGGGTGGCAGAACTTATGTGGGTTAGCACCAGTGACAGCCCAGTATAGGTACTGCCGAACTGCAGCACTCCTTATAATCAAGGTTGCGGAGTCGAATGGATCTCGTCCGACTCCGACACTTGGGTCCAGCCCATTTTTGACCTTGCGCCGACTTCTGGGTCCAGCTACTGTCCGGCTTCTCCCGCATCCAAGAAATGTCCGACTCTTAAGCAATCTTTATAATCTCTATTGTCGAAAACACTCAGTTGAACTCTTTACGAGCCGGTAGAAAGATGCTTTTGTAGTACCGGTAGCTTTCTGAACGTAAACATATCTGGGCACTTGCCTGATATTGAGATCATTACCTACTTTACAATTTACGCCTGTACATTATATGTTCTTCCTTGAAAGATAAGTGAGTGAGTAGCCATCCCTTTCCTCAGGGTGCATAGGATGGGCCATAGGGTTAGGTTAGTTTAGAATCGCCCATCCTATGTTATGGGGCCCGGCAACCCCAGGGGGCTCGTGTAGGTTACCTCAGCTATTAGCTATGCCTTCTGGACGTCTGTCTTTCGTGCCCACTTTGCTTCCTTCTCAATTTCGTACTCCTAATTGCTAATGCTTTATTCTGTTCTTTCTCTTCATTCCCGACTTGCTGTTCCCATGCGCGTTGACTCGTGCATGGGTTCCACGTTTCTTCTAACATTCTTTGTCCTTTCTTTCTTCCTCTCTCTGGATCACAGTGTACTCTGTGGATAGGGAGGCTTAAACTAGGAATATAATAATGATAGCCATCCCTTACTTCCTTTAGCTAGTTATCATACAGGACTGTGCAGCGCCCGCTTCTATTGTGGCCACGGGCCGCTGTTGGTTATCTTTAAGGCTCTTACTTGTTCATGTCTCTAGCCATGTCAATAGCTGCCAATGTTATGTGCAGGCGGTGGATGTGAACCTGGTGGCAGAAACAGACAATTTTGTGTGGAAGAGCCACAGCAAATTGGAACTGAAAGCAGAACCTATTGACCTCGGATCCGGGGTCGAGGTGAGTGCAAATTGTTTCTGTGGAAATTGCGGAATAATCTTCTTTGTGCCTTTCAGGGCATGACTTACTCTTGCCATTTCTGTAGCAATAGCACTACTTTGCTCGTGCCGTAGAGGGTACCCTGGCATTGAAAGGTTAGAAATTATAATAGCAGTAATGGTCATGTACAGCGCAAGCTGTGTTCTGGAAATAAGCTTCTTGGGAGACAGCAGATGGGCCATAGGCTGTTTTGTATGGCAAGGGTAGCTGTTTTCAGTAGCTTGAAAAATCGGGGACCGTATCATACGTTAAGAACACAGGTGTCTGTCGGGACCACAAAACCGTAAGAAATCCTGCACAAGGAGTTGCGTATCTACAAAAAAGCTGTTATTATCTTTTAGAAGGTAGCGTGTGTATCTGCAGCAGCGAAACTTGAAGAATATGAAACAAACTTGTATTTCCTAATTTTTAATTCATTAGTTACCTAAATAATTTTGAGGTAGATGAAAAGCATATACAAGAATGTGCTGTCTTGCAGTCGAGACAATATCTAATTTAGATTTATCAAATAGTTGAGAAAAACCTTATCAATGTTATTTATGATATATCAGTGAAAATAACTGAAGACATTGTATACTGAAAATTAGATCGTTGCTCAAGGATTGACTCGCATGTCATCCGCGTTTTGCATATTTACACTAACAGTGCTGAGTTATTCACATCTCATTTGATTAGATTGGATAGACGGCAGTAGACGAACCAAGAGGCCCATTCCCAAAGAGACACCGGAACTTACGTACTGGCCTTCTATGAGCTAATGCTATTATGTTAGTAGGATGTAGAGAACTGGGGAGACGTGAGGAGAAAAAATTTAAGACGAAAGAAAAAAGAAGGCGGAGAAGAATCCCAGCCAAAGAGATGATTGTTATATACGCGATTCGCACGTACAACATTCCAATGTTTTAGCCAGTAACATTCAAATGTATAGACGCTGTCTTTGTGTCATGCGAAGTCTTGCCTGGCGGATGTAGCCACCGCAGGCTTCTTTCTTGTCAGAGCTTCTAAAATAAAGAACGTAAAAGCTCCTTTATGACCATGCAAAATGTACCGGCGTCCCATCACTGCCTCTGAGTGACATGGTATTTCTAAATGACGTTCCGCCGGAACCTACAGTGGTAAAAGCTGCCTGTCAAAGCCTGTAGCCAGAGTCTCAAAGATATTTGTTATGCTCGTAAACGCACAGTAATTTACCGGCGGACTCTATTCCGGCGGAAGCAACCAGTGTTCTAATGAAGCCGTGATTCATAGATATTAAAGGCGCTTGCATGATCAAGCGTCAGCTTAATTCGGTACTTGACATTGCCGTACCAACATTGCCTACGGCATTCTGCTTGTAACACTATTTCGATGTAGACCTTGTATTCTATAGACTGCATCTATCAGTAGCATGTTGCTTCTTATTATTGGATAATCTCTTTTAAGTCTTGTATTATAAGATGTAAATAAACAAGAAGATCCTTACGAGATTCCTTCACCATCCAACCTGTAACCCGATAACTAGACTCGGCCTTGAAGTTTACTCTCACAACCAAGTACAGTGACGAACTCAACACGAACTCCAATTAAAACGCCACCCCGCTAAAACTACAATATATAACAATGATCATGAATGCACGCAAGCATGTTCGATAGCCGCTGATATGCGGAGTTTAAAAATATAGATGGAGCTTAAGTGAGAAGAAGTCGGCTTAAGATGGCCTGGGAAGCTTCGGCCGTTAAGTGCTTGCGACTCGTGGAGGAGGAGTTCTTAGCTGTGAAGGATGTCTCTCCCAATGTATGTCAAGACGATTTTTAAAGGAGTTGACCGATTCCGCACCAACAACGTCGGAAGGGAGTCTTCCAAATGCTGACTATGAAATAGGGAACTACTTACTTAAGGTTGTTCTTCGAGCTTTATGCTTGAGTTTTGGACCGTTGTTTCGTAAGCGATCATTGGGGTCTCTTTCAAATAGGTAGTCCCGTTGTAGGTACGTCGTTGAAGCCATTCAAGTACTTGAATGTTTCTGTTAGTTTCTCCCTGAGTCGTCTTTGCTCGAGAGAGATAAGACCCAGTTCTTTTAGGCGGCGTTCATACGACTTGTTTCTCAGCTGAGGTATCAGTTTCGTTGCTCTGCGTTGGACGCTTTCCATGTTATCGATATCTTTACAGAGATGTGGCGACCAGAAATGAACAGCAAGCTCCAAGTGTGGCCTCACTAATGCCTTGTACAAGGGAACGATGATGTCCTTGGAATTGTATTCAAAGTTTCTGGTGATGAATCCCAGCACTCTGCTTGCCATTTTCACACTCTTGTCAATTTGCTGACTGTGTTGTAGTTTGTTTATAATAGTGATTCCCAAGTCACGTTGTTGGGTGACAGTAGCCAATTCCGTCCCATTCATTTTCAGTGGGGTGGAGGGTTCACCAGCTCTACGTGCATTGCTGTGCATTTGTCGACATTACAGTTCATCTGCCACGTTGCGCTCCATTCCATGAGGCGGCCAAGGTCTTGTTGGAGCTTGGTTCTTTTCGTGGCAGGTTGACATAGTTTGGTATCATCCGCAAATTTACTGATATTACTATGATCGAGATCATTGATGTAAATTGAGAACAGTAGTGGGCCAAGCACGAATATTTGTTGTATGGAATATGATAAACTCCTTAGAACTCTGCATTAAGCTATGCTCATCGAATAATTCTCCAGACACTTCCAGTGCAGCCAGCGTGCATGGACTAAATACTGCTCAAATTGATCACAATGTGCTTCGAAAAGTGAAGAATAAGGGCAGATTTGGATATGTATGCTCAGATGCCTGACTTAATAGTGAAACTTGATTACAAAACTATGGATAACAAAGGTATTGTAGGTAGTGGTAACATACCTGTGTGGAATTCGAAGCATGTCGTTGCCTAAAAATGATACACAATTTTATTTTATGGGGAAGTGGCGCCCCAGCGGATCCTGTAGGTTACCTTAGTCATTAGCTAGGCCTTCGGGATGTCGGTCTTTCGTGCCCACTTTTTTCCTTCCGATTTCGTACTCATACTGATCTTACTTTCATTTGGTTTTCCTCCTCTTTCCCGATTTGATGGTCCCATGGACGTGGATTGTGCGTAGTACACCCTCGTTCCTGGGTTCCACGTGTCTATCGCTATGCTATATGTCCCTTCCTTTTTCTCTCTTAGAAAAGCTTAGTGCCTATACAGGGAGGCTTAAACTATCATATTACTGTACTTCTGTTCCTCCTCTTCTCTTCTGACTTGCTGTTCGCTTGCTTCATGATCCTCCATGGCAACCCCATCGTACTGGGTTCACGTTGTTTTCGTCATATGATATATCCCTTCTTTCTTCCTGGGTAATATCCTCTTTTTTGGGGAATGAGGCCTAAACCAGTCAATATAATAATCGTGAATTTACTCAACCAGCGTACAATCTTATGCAATCAGCATGTAAATATATTTTTTTCTGCAGTTACAACTGCTGCTGCAGCTAAACCCTCCCGCTAGCTGCACGTCCCTCCACCTCCACAGCGAGTGGGGCCTCTTGGCCTGCGGCACTGCCCATGGCTTTGCTCTCGCAGATGTTGTTGCCAGAAAGAATTTACTTGCTAAAAGTACCTTGTCTTCATTAGGTAAGAATCTCATGTCGTTGTGTAGTAGAGGTATGGTTTCTGGGGTGAAATAATGCTAAATTTTTGATAAGATAATCAGTTTTTTCTAAAAGAAGATTATTGTGTTTTCAATGCGCGAAAGTGTTTTCTGTTATTAGAACATGTAGTCAGTTTTAGAGAAAAGCACTTGACTAGCTATACTCAGAGTTAGCTATCTCGTTATGGCATGGTGAAGTTCTAGCTGCGTAGTTGCGATTGTTGGTACCAGTCGCAGCTCACATTTAACCCTTTCTTATTCTGTTTGTACTGTCGCGCTGCGTGGGGTCTTTCTGTCGTAGGAATACAGTAGGAAACGGAACAATTGTAGGGACACAGCGCATTTAGGATTATATTTTGCACAACTTTTCAGATCTAGTCTCTTCATGGGGCTTAAGATGAGCCATAGGGTTAAGTTTATTAGGTTCGCCCATTCTATGTTTGGGTCGCAGCGACCCTAGGGCTTTGAGCAGGATACCTTAGCCATTGCTAGGCCTTTAGGACGTACGACCCACTTTGGTTCTTTCCGCTTTCAGACACGTGCTGGTCCTACTTTCCTACGTTCTTCGTCTTGTCTCCTGACTTGGTGTTAACATCTAACACCCTCTTGCATAGATTCCACATTTCTATCGATATACCGATACTGTATGTCCCTTCTTTCATCCTCTGTGAGATCGCCTTTGTTGTGGAAGCAGAGCCTTATCCTACATAATATAAACAATAATTGCAGATCTAGCGAACGCTGCCGACGAAGGACCCATGTCGCGCCGCAAGTCCCTGAAGAAATCCTTGAGAGAATCATTCCGGCGCTTGAGACGCGGCCGCTCGCAGCGCAAAACTACACAGGCTGCTGCCCAAACCAAACCTCCTCCTGCTGTTAAAAGGTGAGCTTCCTGTCTCACTTTCGTTTGTCTGGGTAGGGCTGTCTTTATGGAGCCTAGTTTGTAATATGTTTATTTTCTGCTATAGGTCTTACTTTCGTGTTTTTACTTCTGACAAACTGTGGCCTGGTGGAGCTTAGCTTACATTCATTTGTTGACTTCCTGCTATCTGGTGCAGGACGGGTGTCGATCGAACGTTTTTAGCGTTATTGTGTTCGTTTTTTTCTTTTTTGAAACTCAACAGCGCCAGATAGCGGATTTGTCACAATTCAACTGAATGCGAATATCTCTCCGCAGTATACAGTGAATAGGATTGCGTTGATGTATTTCACTAACTTGCTAACCACACTTGGTCGTCGTCACATCCCTCGTAGTCTAATTTAATTTAGCTGGGCCTTCGGGATGTCTTACCTTCGCGCTCACTTTGCTGCTATCCAATTCCGTACACCTATTTGGCTATTACTTTACCTTTTGATTTTCCTTTTTTTCCCGACTTGCTGTTCTTATGCGCGTTGTTCTTGTACGGAGCACCCTCGTGCGTGGGTTCCACGTTTCAGTAAGCTTACTGTTTCTTCCTGATTTCTGCCTCTCTTGGATCGCCATTTTAGTGGAGACGGGAGACTTTTGCTGCTTAATATTCATTCAATTCTTTGCCTTATTATTCGTTCTTAGGCGAACATTAGTTTAAATAGGTAGCTCACGGCCATGTTCAATATCACCAAATCTATGTAAGCCAGCTTTCATTTCAGGCCAACACTACACTGAGAAAAACTTCGATGCACGTAGGTGTTTCACAGAGAAGCAGCAGGATACACGTAGGTGTTTCATGGCGTAGTTTGGTGTGTCATCGCAGCAGATACAAAAACATATTTCAGCCAGTAAAACATATTTCCATAAAAACAAAGTGAACAAAAGCTTTGTAGTTTTATTACACGTGCGAAGCGAGACGCGGTTACATACACGCAGATCGCTATTGTTTTTCAAAGTTTTGACTCATCAGGTGCATCAATTTTACCTGTTTTTGATGCATCTTGGTGCATCATCGGCGTTGTCACAAAGCCGAAATACATATGGGCATCAATTCGTGCAAAGTGCATCCTAAGACCCTTTATGCATCATCGTGATGCACTTGCGTGTTTCTCCTGTGTGGGAACACCCTCGTGTATGGGTTCCTTGTGTCTATGGTCACACTATGTGTCCCTTGCTTCTTCCTCTGTTAGATTGCCGTTGCTGTGGAGACGGAGACTTAAACTACTCAATATAATAATAATAAACTTGCGTGTTTCGGTTTTGGAACAAAAGTGCATTTAATTTTGATGCATCTAAGTGCATCAAAATTTCTCTCAGTGTAGGCCCCATTCCAACTGTAGGGTAGTACTTGGGCGAATATTTGCATCCGCGTGATATCCGCTAATTTTATGACATCCGCATCCGCGGATGCTAAGATGGTAACATTCCGCAATCGCATCCGCAAATGTCAGAACTGTAAATTCCGCAGCAAAGGAGGCGCAGATGCGTAGGTTCATCACTGTATACTAAGCTCATCCATTGTACTGAAAACTGCAAATTCTCATTTGGATTGAAAGCACCATCAAGTTATTCCTCCAAGTGTTGTATAAACTGCCGTCGTGAGAGAGGGTGTGTGTGTTTGTTGTGGGGCGAATATCTGCATCCACGGAACATCCGCAATTTTTTTAACATCCGCATCTGAATCCGCGGTTGTCAAGATTGCAACATCCGCAATTGCATCTGCAGATGTCCAAAAAATGACGTCCGACCCATCACTACTACTGTAGGAGAGGATCCAATTGTAATTGAGTTATTTTGTATAGGGGCAATAGAATGTGCAGCAAGAAACGTAGCGTGTTTCAGAATATTGCTGGCTTCTACGAATTGCGAGTACATTAAAAGTGACAATGAATATAATACATAAATTGGTCTATACTTACAGCCTTTTTGTTTCAGTAGTTTTTCTTTGAATGTGTTGCGCTTTTCAATTGATTAGCTATATTTTAGATTTAGAGCATTTATTGCATCACCTTTTGCTTGCGCACTTGGTATTTCTTCTGTTTCTAAGCGATTTACTTCAAATTTCTCAGCGTCTGGTAGCTACCTATGCATTCTGTGTCGACTCAACGTGTACACCGAAAGTTTTAGTTCTAATTCACCCAGGACTTATTGCTAGATAAATTGCATTCCTCTGCATTAGGATGCATTACTGGGCGATCCAGATACCAATCAAAGGAATATCAGAGTTCTACGTAGGCTAATGTGTTTCCCTGTGCTTATGCATTGCAGCAACTTACGTTCTCGCAGTCATTTTTACTCTCGGACAAGGCCCACATAGCTATAAATATGATTATTTTCTACTTAATGTTGTGTGTCTGTAAATGAGGATGACAAGCGGCTCATTTCTATTGCAAGAATGTGTAAATTCTAGTTGTATGTCCACATTTTACGGCCTGTAATAGGTATACCCAACCATTATTATCCATACATATATTTAAAGTGAGCTTCTGTACTTCACATTGGTGCGCCACTGCATTCGATGTTATTCGTGCTTGCTCATTACCTTAAAAATTGTCGTTGCTCTGATGTTACTACGACTCTTGGTATTCGCTCCATGAGCTAATTGGTCAAAAATGTCGTCACCCTTAAACATTTTATTTTTTGATGTAATAGTTTCATTGATCAGCAGGCTGTTTTAAAATAACAGGCGTTTAAGTAAAGGGACTTGACCCGGTAGTGAACTACTTGCCAATCGTGCAATAGTTAGTTTAAATACGTAGCAAATTGATAATCACGGATTGAATGATCTCTAGGAATAAGCTGTTCACTGCGTCTATTGCCAGCTATTTAAAATAATCGACTCTTTGCCTGTATTTTATTACATCTGGATTTATTGAACAGTGGTAACGCAGTAACTTCATCAAATCACCACCTAGAATAGGGACCCGTTACTGGAAGTGCCTGGGTAATGCCCAGATATTGGTTTGACCATTTGCCCGCCGCTGCAGTTTCGGTTCACTACTCAAACGTTCCTTACTTGATCCGTCTCCATGAAGGCATTTCAAATCACGAGATACAGCTGCAGACTGTCCTGTAGCGTCTATTTCTTGGCTTGTAACTTACCGGGCGTATCTAGCTAACTAAGCTGGTCGTCATGGGATGCATTATCAGTCTCTATACGTTGCTTATACAGTGGCGCTTTTCTTTAAGATGCAGAGTCCGTTTCGTCAGCTTTTACCCTATCTTGTCCAGGTTGTGCTGCCTCGCCATAAAGACTAGTGTACTGTACATTAAGAATGCGATAGGGGTGATAACCCATTTAGCATAGTAACACAACCTAGAAATAATAATTTTGAACTCTGACATCACACCCTAGCTATAGCAAGGACTCGTCGACAGAGACCGTACGCGAAGCATGTCAGCACAGAACGAATTGTCCCTTCGTGCTCGCAGAGAAGAATTAGGAGATGACAGGAGTATCTACATCCCTTTTTGTAGGAATAGCACTGACTGGAACGTGACAGAATGGTCTTTATAAGCTAGTAGAATAACAGTGCCTTGGGGGAACCTTCTTTCATCACGTAACTGTACCCATTTGAGAACTCTCAAAAAGTGCTATTCCTACACGAATTGACGTTTAATTGAGGCGTGAAAGGGTCAAGTCCTAAATCACTGAACCAGCATTTGGTCTTTCAAAGGCGTAACTTTGTTTTTGAGCGTTATGCACAGTTCACACTTGGCTTCCTAAGGTTAGTAGCTACCGCAGCTATATTCAGTTTGCAAGTCAGTTGAAGCGCGGAAAGCTGTAATGGACTTTTGAACCGACCCCCAGATCTACCTATCTTGTCTGCTAAATAGTGCCTGTAGTTAGTATACTGCTCTTGGGTTACCAAACCGCATCTCAGATTTGCACATCGTGTTTAGTAAAGGGGTTCACTGGCTGGTAGGTTGCTTTTAGATAGTAAGCTTTTGAGTTAAGTGAACTCGACCCAATAATATCATTAACTACTTTTACATCGTGCAATGGTTAAATGTACTTGGAAGGTGAAGATTGTTGTAGCTACCTAGTTATACTGTGGTCTATACTCCTGAAAATTGCTAGTGCCATTGTAGCTTTATGAGGCCGAACCGCTTATAACGTCGGTTTCCCGTAGACAGGCCTTCTGTGGAACGCTTGTTATGAAGTGCACTTGCCTTCGTAGCGCTGATACGGTCTTGCCCAGACTGTGTACTGTACCTTGCTGCAAAGACGTTTTGCCTTAGGCATAAAATGAGTATCATCAGCCAAACCGTACGCTTGGACGTTCATGGACAGGTGATACAACCCTTGGACGTGGGGAGCATAAGCACTTACTGTAACCACCCCAGCACGCTCAGTGCACTGTTGAAAAGAATCGCTCAAATCAACATCCGTAACCGACTTGAGTGCCTGCAAAAAAAAAAAAAAAATAACAAAACTCATCCGCAACCGACTTGAGCGCCTGCAAAAAAATAACAAAGCCCATCCGCAACCGACTTTGAGTGCCTGCAAAAAAATAACAAAACCCATCCGCAGCCGACTTGAGCGCCTGCAATAAAATAAGAAAACCCATCCGCAACCGACTTGAGTGCCTGCAAAAAAATAAGAAAACCCATCCGCAACCGACTTGAGTGCCTGCAAAAAAATAACAAAACCCATCCGCAACCGACTTGAGCGCCTGCAATAAAATAACAAAACCCATCCGCAACCGACTTGAGTGCCTGCAAAAAAATAACAAAACCCATCCGCAACCGACTTGAGCGCCTGCAATAAAATAAGAAAACCCATCCGCAACCGACTTGAGCGCCTGCAATAAAATAACAAAACCCATCCGCAACCGACTTGAGCGCCTGCAATAAAATAACAAAACCCTTACAGTGATATAACTTAGCTTGGTTAAAAACGGTTTGAAGGTTTTCCCTTCAGTAATTATTATGGCATCTATAACGTGACTTGGCCTCTCTGATCTGACCTCCCTTTCTTTCTTTACCACCGCTGCGCTCTTGCCTCACGCTCCTCTTAACAAAAGGTAAACTAGTCAGGCGCGCGAGCCAAATTATTAGCATCTTCTTGCATGTTTTGAAACCCATCTTTTCTTTAGTTTTGTCAATCTCTTCTTATTCTCTTTCATTTTTCTAAAGATATTCCCATGTGTTCTTTTTTCACTCTTATCACTTTGTTTATATAGCTACAAATTGCAAACGTTTGCGATCATAGCAAATCCTGCCTTTCAATTACAATTTTGTGTGTAATAAGAACTTTTTCTTCGTTGCTTTGAAAATGGATGTTATGACACCAAACATTGTTGACTTACATATGGAGCATGTTTTGTATGTGCAGCATGCATTTTTTTCTTCATACTACAAAACAATTTCTCAGTGATCTTGTACTTTGTGCAAGCCATAGCCAGTTTTTCTTTTGATGCTTGTATCTATTTTTTAAAAATATCTCTGAGTTCTTCGCTATGCTTTTCTAGTGTTATCTTTGTAACGTAGGTTAGTCATTTCCAAATTGGTGCTATGAACCTTTCATATATGTGCAGTCATTCCCAGTACAGTATAAGTATACTTGATATTACTCAGTTTATTTATGGCTCTCGTTTGCCTCCTTGGCTACAGCGTTCCCCTTCGAGTATTACGCAGGAGAAGTTCATTAGCTCTACGCAAAGTGACGTTGCTCTACCAGACTTAAAACCTAAACTTTAAAGAAGTCTCAAGTAGCTTCCCCTAAGCGGTGCATGGATACTGAATTGCACTTGCTTGCTTCAGTAACATTTTATTTGCTCTGAGCCCGAGATGCACAAGCGAGTAGAAAGCTGACGAAGGGAAAAAACTATTCTTCAGAGCAGAAGCACGAAGAACAAAGAATACGGGGGGGACGTTAAAATGCCATTTTATGAGTGAGTGGGCCACCAATACGAAAAGAAACTTCCGACTACAGTTAGCTATAGGGTTATTTTACTTCTCATAATCTGCTTTTGAAACGTTTAAATAATAATCTAAAGTCCAGAAGTGTTTAGTATTCCAAATTGTATAATGCGGCTTCTTCCTGTAGCTAATGTACATACCTACAATATTTGTTATTTTGTTCTATTGCTATAGCATTATTTTCTTTCGCTCTCCCTGCATGATCGATGCTTGTGCTAAGAGCTAATTTTGCATTTGTTTGCCATGCAGTTGGCATTTTAAACCTTTATGTCATTCATGCGTGTTGATGCAGTTGCCATAATAAAACCTGCACCCATGGCAATGCCATCAAAGGTTTTGATGATATGTAATGTATAGTCAAGAGTGAGCTTCATATAAATGCAACCACTGCAGCTCTCTGCTCAGTATGCTATGCATTACCAATGAGGTCGGTACTCTTTATGCGCGAAACATAGTTACTTGATTTTGTAATGTAAACTACAGTACGGGATACATAATAGATATCGGTGCGCTGTTATCAAATTTGTAAAATTTGCTATGAAAATTTTAATCTACCCTGCATTCACTTTGCTGTACTTTGTGCATTGCTTCCATAGTATTGCCTAAACTTCTTCCCGTCTGCCAAACTTGATCTTCATTTCCTGTGCAATCAAAAGAGGCTCGTAAGTATGTCGTCATAGTAGAGGTCCTGGTCGTTCCATCATATCATGCCATTAGTAGTTTCCTGGCTCCTTGTAGTTCAACACCTTATGCTTTCAATGTTGCTTTTTTTAGTTCAGCTTTGCAACACCCGCCCATAAAAGTACCGTAATGTGTCGGGGTCTTCGCACCTAACGAGTGTTTTGATCAGTTAGGATATTGCGTAGCCCCGATGATCCTAGGCTTTCTCAGAGCATCTGGTCGCCGCTGGCCTATCGATGCTCAATTTTCCCTCTGGGAGGCATCTCGGAATTCTTGGCAATTGTGTATGAAATTAATCTATTGCCTTGACAGTGTGTAGTTATTTTCCTTTGTGTTGCTAAGTCTGATGGTAAAAGAGTAACTGTCACTTGTAGAGTTATAGTGTTATCACTTCTATAGTGTGCATTGACGCTATTAATTTTCTAAATATGACCGTTTTGATCCTTTGTGGTGACTATACATAACCTGATGCTGCGGCAGTGATCCACGTAATCATGTTGTGCATTGTTTGTGATAGTAGGTTTTATAAATACATTGCAAAAAGCTATGTCATTTTCATCCATAGCGTGTCATCTCATATAGTTAGATGGAACACCATCTCTTCTCTTGCTTTGCATGATGTAAAGGTCCCTAACTGCAGCTCGAGTCACATTACGTGTCTGACGGTCAGCCTTCCATTGCCCTGCTGTCATAGCTAATGTATAAGATAATGATGCACTTTGATACCTTTACGGCCCATCATGGCCCACTGTTTACCCTTTTAACCGATATTGATGTATTCGTAGAATATAAAAAATTCCTAATTTTCACATAATCAATCTCTGGCCTTCAGATATCAGTCATAAATAAAAGATAAAATATGAAAATGTATATCAGTGTTGCATCGTGTAAGTTGCGACTATGGTGGTTATAGTGAAAATATATGGTAGATGCTCTATGTATCAGAAAACGACACAGTTACTTGCATCAAACACTTATTGCTGTATATGCAAATTTCATTTTTGTGGAGTGGGTGTGATGTGCAACTGAACAAATATCTTATAAGTTCACTTAGCAGTTGCGTTTTCCTTCTACACCAATAGTTGGCCCAATGGGGCTATTTCAAGCGTATAAAATATTGCAGCAACCTACTTGCCATTGTCATGTACAGTCGGTGTATAAATTTTAACAACTTTTCAGATACCTTATCTTTATTGAAAATTTGATGTGCAGTTTGTGTCTTTTAGCATCCTACAGCGATTTTGGCTGCGAATCGATTTTATGAATATTTAAGGTGTTGATCATTCGTAACAACAGCATTTTTGTTTTTGCAGTGAGAACAAACTGATATAACACTATTTTTAAAATAAATTATATTTTTCACTAGGGATTCTGCAGAGTCTTGGACTGTACTTATTTTCATATTGACATATAAAGTGGAAGTTACAGCGCCTCATTTGGAGAATTCCGAGTTAAAGAATGGCGACCACATTGTTCTGACAACTAAGTGCTTTATTCAGTCGCAAACGTCCGCTGATATTATAAACGCGAGAAGCTGGGCAATAAGGACGGCCGTTGGCACCTAACGTGACAGTCATCTTTGTCAAGTCGATCTAGTCCCGTTGTGTAGACTACCACGGTGCTGAGTCTGTGATACTACCATAAGAAATTAGCGTTAAGGTGGTAATGTTTCTCTGTTTGACTTACTTGCAAGCAGCTCTGATGATAAACAGGAGGTGGAGCCAAGTGTTGTGCAGAATGTAAGTAAAGTAGTTGCTAAGATCCCCACTGACGATGAGACCGGTGCTCCTGAAGGTCGTAGGGAAAGTGATGATGAAAAAGAAAGTGACAGTAGTAGCAGTAGTTCAGAGAGTAGTGACGAGAGCGATGGCTGTTCGGACGATGAGAAAGATACCGATGATGAATCGGAGAATGAAGACCGTGCCAAATATTCAGAGCGTGGAGGTGTGGGTACCATCGAAGGCCAAATCAAAGAGGTGGTTGACGATCTTGTCCAAAACGCCGCGGAATTGCTGACGAAAACCACGGACTCGCCAGTGCAGGAAAAGCAAGCCGCTGAAACCCTATTGGCCAAAGCTCAAGCTGTGAGTGACGCACCTCATGAGCCCAAAGTCGAAGCTAAAGTTAACGAAGCTGGTGAACTCAAGGAGGGGTTCATTAGAGATGAAGAAGATGGGCTCATCA
This sequence comes from Parhyale hawaiensis, assembly GCA_001587735.2. Lineage (NCBI taxonomy): Eukaryota > Metazoa > Arthropoda > Malacostraca > Amphipoda > Hyalidae > Parhyale > Parhyale hawaiensis. Next base: position 16,888,204 of record LQNS02278171.1, on the reverse strand, counting down.
TTGAGGATTTAAATAAGAAGGAAATACCAGAAGTCGCCGCTGATAAGAAGACTCCAAAAAAAGCCAAGAAGGTAAAGGGTAAGTCAGGTAGATCGAAGTCACCAAAGACTGCCGACAACAAAACTAAAAGTGAAAAGAAGATGTTAAAAAGGCTCGAGAAGCGCAAGTCGAAAGCTAAGGAAAAAGCAGACGAGACTGAAAAGTCAGGTAAAGATGCTCCTGAGCAGGGGGAAAAGGCAGTCGAGGCTGAGGTCAAGGAGAAATTAGATGACGCTGAAAAAGTTGTATCCGAAAAAGTAACGACTGTGGAATCTTCTGAGCAAAAGGTGAAGGAAGATGTAAAGGATAAAGTGGATACCGTTGAGAGTGCTGCTGAAGATGGTGCCAAAGAAACTAAATCCAAAATCCAGGAATTGGAAGAGTCAGTCGTTAAAACAACCAGAGGCATTGGTGCGAGCATTGGGAAGAAAATGAGCAAATTGCAAAAGAAAATGGAAAAGAAATCTACGAAGGTTAGCTCAAAAGTTGAAGATAGTAAAGCTGCTGTTGTGTCTGACGTTAACGAAGCTACCTCTGCTGCCTCTACCAAAGCTGATGAGGCTTCCGTAAGTGTTTCCAAAGCTGTTGATGAAACGTCCAAGACTGTTTCTGCTGAAGTGCAGCATGCCACGGAGGCCGTTTCTGAGAGTGTTCAGGCTGCTGCCAAAACTGTCGAGGCCAAAATTGATGATGCTGAGAGTACTGCTACCGCCAAAGCGCAAGGTACTGCGTCCAAAATAAGTTCAAAGCTTGAATCTCCACAGACTGTTAGTTCTAAAGTTGCGGATGCTCAGGCTACAGCAGAAGGTAAAGCCGCCGAAGTTGTTGATTCTGTAGCTTCAGAGATAGATACCGGTGTTGTGACAGTTGAAAAGAAGCTTTCAGAAATGAAGAGCACTGCAGAATCAGCCGTTGAAGCGACAGAGTCAAAAATTGCCACAGAGTTGAAAGAAACAAAATCTGATGTTGAAACCAAACTTGCCGCCACCAAAGCTGAAGTTGAGAGTACTGTTGATGAAACGAAATCGAAGACCAAGTCTACTCTGAGTGAATCTAAATCAGCTGTTGAGTCGCATGTAAAAGAGATGCAGACAACAGTGACTTCCACTGTCCTCAAGGGAAAGTCTACAGTTGAAGAGATCAGCTCTACTGCTGCTTCCAGCGCCAGTGAAGTAACGTCTGAAATCGTGTCAAAGGTGAGCGACACCAAGGCTACTTTAAAATCCAAAGTTACGGGAACCAAAGAGGTTGTGGATTCTACAGTGAGTGAAGCGAAAGAAACTGTATCAATCACAACGAAAGAAACCAAGAAAGCTATGAGTGAAGCGAAAGAAACTGCATCTACTGCTACAAAGAAAACTAAGAAAGCTGTTGATTCGGCTGTAACTGAAGGAAAGGAAACTGTTTCCACCGCTACAAAGGAAACTAAGAAAGCTGTTGACTCGGCTGTAAGCGAAGCAAAGGAAACCGTTTCCACTGCTACAAAGGAAACTAAGAAAGCCGTTGACTCTGCTGTAAGCGAAGCAAAAGAAACAGTTTCCACTGCTACAAAGGAAACTAAGAAAGCCGTTGACTCTGCTGTAAGCGAAGCAAAGGAAACCGTTTCCACTGCTACAAAGGAAACTAAGAAAGCCGTTGACTCTGCTGTAAGCGAGGCCAAAGAAACAGTTTCCACTGCTACAAAGAGACCTAAGAAAGCGATAAGCGAAGCACAGTCTGTGGTGTCAACCACTGTAGAGGAAACTAAAGAAGTGACAGATACTGTTGTACATGAGACAGTATCTACCGCTTCATCTATTTTAAAGGAAACAAAGGAATCCCTTGCATCTACGACCAGCGAAGCTCAATCTAGTGTCGCTACCGCAGTGAAAGAAACCAAAACTGTTGTTGAACAGCAAGTTTCTGATAGCCAAACTGCTGCAAAAAATCAAATGGACAGTGTAGTTAAAGAGACTGTGACGGTGAAAGAGGCAGTGCAAGATCAGCTCAGAACAGCTGTAGACTCTGCTAAAGATGCTGCTGGCGAGAGTGCTAAACAAGCTGATGATGCTGTTGAGAAAACCAAAGAAGATATTGCTAAGGGTGTTGGAGATGTCGCACTATCTGTAGATGATAAGGCCAAAATGATTGAAGCAGAAGCCACTAAAATGAATGCCTGTGTTCTCAAGGAGCTGGATGCTAAAAGTAAAGGTTTGGAAAGTACACTGGAGAAAGCTGAGCAAGATGTTGATGATAGGGTGAAAGCGGGTCTAGAAGTTGAAGCCGCAGTAGCTGATGCAGTGCACACTATGGGTAAAGAATCGGCGGAAATCATTGAAAAGTTTGGAGGTGCACCTGCAGCGAAGGAGAAGGAAGATGATGAACCAGAAGTGGATGCTAAAGACACCAGACCTCGGTCAGCCATCAAAGGCGTGTCAGAGTTTCTGCGAGACCAGGCCGTCAGGCTCACTTCTGCTGGAAAGAAAATGAGGCAAAAGACGAAGAAGCCTTGCAAAGATGATGTTGGGGGAGACTCTCCTGAGAAAGCTGGCAAAGATGCAGAAGAAGGCGAGAAACGTGCTGACGCTGATGCTACATCAGATAGTTCTGACAGTGAGTCAACAGATAAAAGTGACACTGTGTCAGAAACGTCTCAAGTATCAAAGAAGTCAGCTTCCGGTAGTGACAAGTCAGAAGCAGACACCCTATCTTCAGCGTCAGAGAAGGACTTGGAAACTGGCATCAGTGAGCCAGTCCCGTTTTTGTACTATGTTACCCCCCGGCAACTTGCGTCGAAGCGGCGATCAGGTGGGAATTCTGATCTTGAAAAGCATGCTCGCGATGAACTGAAAACTTTACGTGCAAAGCAGCGGTCGAATTCTAGGGGTGGAGATCCTAGTCAGGACGAGGCTCTGCAAAAACAGGTGGAGGAAATTGAAGCCCAGCGACAAGCAGGGTTTTTCAGCTTGCCAAGAATGGTTGAACCTTCAGAAGCGTACGCAACCCCTGAAGCCAAAGGGCATGAAATGACCGAACGTTCACACTTCAGTTTGCCTCGCTTTATGTCTCCCAAAGCTATGAAACAGGCTGAGAAAGATGCTACTTCTCCTGGCTCAAATCAGACTGGTTTTGCTCGCTTTAAAAACTTTCTGCTGCGCAAAGACAAAAGCGAGTGCAGTGAAGATGGAAAAGACGATGGTAAAGAGGGTGAAGCTGGAGACAAGGAAGCAAGCGGAAAGCCATCTGCTGAAGGTGACGCACCTTCGACTGAGCCTGAAGCTGTTAAAGGTGTCATTCCAAGGAAGAAACGCCAACTCTTTAGTCTTGGCCGCATGCACCGGAGCGAGGATATTAGCTCGTCAGCTGGTAATTTATCAGATCTTCCTCAGGCGGACTCGGTAGTGCCACAAGAAACAAAGGCCAAAACCTCATCCCTGACGCGTCCGAGGTCGCTGTGGTTTGGCTTTCGCGATAGCAAAGACAAAGAGTCGCCCGCCGCTGCTGATGCGGCGACTGTGTCTGTTGTAGTGGACAAGCCCACGGATGAGACGCCGACTGAAGGTGCTGAAGTAAAGCAGAGGAAACAGCGCATCAATCTAACCCTGAGGGGTCTGTCAAGGAGCAAAGACAAAGATCAAAAGACGTCTAAACCAACTGTTGAAGAACCTGCTACTTCACCTACTGATGAAAAGAAGCGACCATCAGTGGATTCCCTTCACCGAACTCCCAGTTACGAGATCGCCGTGTCGTCACGCGTTCATTACGAAGACTCTGACGATTCTCCTAAAAAGTCAGTTTTCGAGACAGGTAGCACCAAGCTAAAACAGCTCTTCAAGAATCAGTCCGTCACTCTTCGTAATCCGTTCAGTCGGTCCCGGGCATTATCGGACAAGCGCAAGAGCTGCCCTGTCGGAACTGTGGGCGATGGTGAGGGCCCTTGGCCTTTGGGCAGTGCTGCTGGTGCTGATCGTTCTAGTGCCCCTGACATATCGGACCGTCATCCCAGTATCAGTACTTTTATAGATGACACTCCAGTTGCTGGATCTCCGCCTGTTCTTCCATCTTCAAGTGCTGTTTCTGCGGCGACATCTACCGTCGCCACAACAACTTCTACCTCTGCTGCCCCTGTCGCTCTTGTTACTACCACGGTTTCTTCCACTTCTGCTACAGCAACTTCTACCGGTGCTCCCATTAATTTGGACGAACCACCCCAGTATCCTCCTCCTAGCATTCCCTCCTCACCTATTAAAGCCATACCTGCTGGGGAACCCGATGCACAGTCATCGAGCTCTTCATGTGAAGAAGAGGAAGAGGAGGAAGACTCGCAGTACGACCATCAGCCAAGCGCTCGCTCTGATTGGACAAAGTCCTTGGAGCAAAGCCTGCGCCGAACTTTAGAGCGTAAATTAACCTTTTCTTTGCCTCCTGATGCTCCCGACAGTGCGGATGCTGATGCTGGTGTGCGACCTGTCGAAAGAGCCATTGAGTCCCGTCAGCAGAGTGCCGACTACCTCGGCTCCATGGTGCGGTGTCTTCACCTCTCCAAGTGTTTCATTGCCAACAGTAAGTGACGCAGCCTCGCTTTTCTACCATTTTTAGCTTGTACTCTACGTATTTCTGCAAATCTGACCACAAGCCATTCCTCTCACGAGACGTTCTTAATATGTGCGAACTTTTGCTTTCATTGTTCACGTTCAAACACCCGGATCGGAGGAATTTCTGGTAGCAAAAAATGATCTCACTGTGACCATTACGTGCAGTCCTTCAAGTAGCTTCTTGGAATTGAATTAATCAGGTGTGAAAATGCAGCTCAATATCCATAATATGAAGTACCCACCAAGCTTGCGAATCATTCAAGCATTCACTGACAGTGGTGTTAATGTATTTTGTTAATGTTATAGGTAATACGTGTTTAGTGATTTTAGAATTTGTTTTTAGAGATGTAGGGCTGGCTAGTTAAGTGAACCGGTTACTAGGCAGCTACTCCAATTGCTAGCGCGATTATTACCTTCTTTTATATAGCTACTTACCGAAACGGTGACGTCGCTAGCTGAGAAGACTTCAACTAATATTTAATTTAGTCGGAGCGTCTTATATTACATGTGCCACCGCATGTAATTCTTATGCTTGATGCTCATCTGCTGCAGGCCAGGTAATGTCCGCCACCCTATGGGCTGGCACCAACAGTGGCGCAATATTCGTGTTCACCATTGCCATACCGCCAAGCGAAAAGCGCAAGGAGGTCCCTGTCACAGTTCAGCTGGGCAAAGAAATTCACCTGAAACACGCGGCGCCTGTGCTTGGCGTGACCATCTTAGACGGTCAGTCGCGGCCGTTCCCGCCGCCACTCGCCGTTAAGAAGGAGCTCGCTAAAACCCCCGACACCAGTGCGCCGCACAAGGTGCTCATCTGCTCTGAGGAGCAGTTCAAGGTGAGCTTGCTGCAATGTTTATTCGGAAGAAGGAACTGGTTTGTACAACTGGTGCTTTAGTTTGAGGAGCAGTTAAATGTGAGATGGGTCGAATAATCATATTGTTTGTAATACTGTATGTGCAGCAATATTTTCAGAGCACGTAACAGGTGCTAGTGACTATAGTAAACCAGTATAAGAAGGCCGCCGGGCATGGCTAAGAACGTAAAGCAACTTTAGCTGAATCTCACTTAAGAGCGTGGTATAACTTGTCTCAATAGATAAATTATATTTATATTCGAATACTCTATGTGCCCTAGTCAATAGATTGGATTTGGCACTGCTGCGTTCAATTCAGTCCCGCCCCTAAAGGACTGCTTACACTGGTTTGACTATAGATGCTGATCTGTCCTAAGGCGCAATCAAGGGTGAATTGGGTGCGCTATATTAACATGATTGTTTAGAGCCTACTGGAAGTTCAACTTCCACTAGCCTCTTGCCCCCTGTGGGCGGGTGGCTCTCACCCACTTCAGCCTGTCTGGGGTCAACCAACCGGTGTCTAGGAGTCGGAGACCTTNTCTTAGACGGTCAGTCGCGGCCGTTCCCGCCGCCACTCGCCGTTAAGAAGGAGCTCGCTAAAACCCCCGACACCAGTGCGCCGCACAAGGTGCTCATCTGCTCTGAGGAGCAGTTCAAGGTGAGCTAGCTGCAATGTTTATCCAGAAAATTAATTGGTGTGTACAACTTGTGCTTTATACAAGGTGCTGATTTAGTTTGAGGAGCAATTCAATGTGAGATGGGTCGAATAATCATATTGTTTGTAATACTGTATGTACAGCAATATTTTTAGAGCACGTAACATGTGTTTGTCACTATACCAGTGTAAGGAGTCCGCTGGGCGTGGCTATGAACAAAAAGCAACTTAGCTAAATCTCACTCTCATAAATTATAGGTATATTTATTCGAATATTCAATGTGCCCTAGTCAATAGATTACATTTAGCACTGCTGCGTTCAAGTCAGCCCCGCTCCCAAAGGACTGCTCACGCTGGTTTGACTATAGATGCTGATCTGTCCTGAGGCGCAATCAAGGTTGCATTGGGTGCGCTATATTAACATGATTTATACGAGACCGGCTAAATCAAGCGAAACAGTTGCTCATTCTAAACCCTGTTTATTTCACTCATAGTAGAGTACCGGTACCTCTACACCTGCATTAAATATACACCATACTGTTTTTATTTTGTCACGTGTAGTCTGAACTTAGAGGTAGAAAATGTACGTTCATTTATATGAACGTTTTCACAGGTGTTCACACTGCCCCAATTGAAGCCCCTGTGTAAGTACAAGCTCACTGCCATTGATGGGAGCCGCGTGCGTAAGATTGGTTTTGGCGAGTTTGTGTCGAGCGTCAACAGGTCCTACAGTGAACCTTGCTTCACGGTCGTCACTAACCAAGGAGATATTTCTGTGTTCAGCCTCCCCGACTGCAGGAGACAGTTTGCTGCCGACTGCTTCAAGAGAGAGGATATCAAGTGAGTGGCTGCGCAGAGTAAATTGTATTGTTTACCCCTAGTTATGGTCCATTATTGGCGCTTTGGATTAGGTACTGTAGAAGAAGAGCGTTTAGGAGTGAACTTTTCTGTGATGCTGCAGATGTTTGCCTATGTATTATTTTACCCTAAGCTAAATCTCTTAATTGACGCTGTGGATATAAGTGGAGAGGAGCGCTTGCGAGTAGCTATTCCTGTGATGCAAGATTATTATTGTGTCCTAATCCAAGCTCCCTATTGGCGCTTTAGATTTAAGTGCACAAGAGCGTTTTACTCGTTGACGTTACTGTGATGCAGATTGGTAATCATCCCCTGTGCGTTTCTATTTATTATTTAGTGCTTTGGTTGCAACTGGTGGATGGCTGTCTTTTCTTGAAAATCTTAAACCTTATGAGAAACGTTCGGTATATTGGAAACGAATGAACCAATCATTCTCAGATCGATCTTGATTGTGCGTGGAGTGGAGTTTCTTATTAGCACCTCATTCCTCAAAGTATTCACGTTTTCAGCATGTGAGACATCAAAAAAACGAGTTTCGACCTGCGCCGTACGTTGGTGTCGTCACAGACACTTTGTGTTCGTGCTAAATACCAAGGAGACAAGCACTGCGACTGCATTGTAAAAATTTTTTCGTCTTGAATTTGTCTAATCCATATAGTTAACCATTAGCCGAGCAGTGGGGCCATGCTTGATGACTTGATTAACCTCAGAAAAATGAAAGTTTCTTGCATTATAAAGCTACCGCCTTCGCAGGGGAGACGGGAGGATTACCTGCCTATATTATATAGGCAGTAGCTTTCATCATTTCGCGCCCTCAGGGGCATATTGTGGCGGGTCCTTTTTCTGCCACAATATGTTTGTATGTTTGGGCATCACGCACCCAAGGGTCCCGAGTGATATCTCCGCAGGGTATGTAGCATCTGGCCGCAGTTCCTGCTGAGAAGGTTAGTTTTGTAGAGTTAGGTAGGTTCTCAATATTTCCTTTCTGTCCCGCGAGGTGGGCCGCCGATCGAGGTGATTGACTTTTCTGCGGGGCTCTTACCTCGCCCTTGCGGAGGGCCACAGAAGGGACCGTCCGCACGGCCGCTTCCTTCTTCTGTCTTCTTCTCTTTTCGTCCTTCATCTCTTGCCACCTGAGCACAACGTTGTGGTTCCGGCTGTAAGCCGAGTGAATCATCTTAGATCGCTATTGATTGTCTAAGTTTCAGAAATAGCGGGACAATACCAATATTATAATAATAAATAGCGGGACAATACCAATATAATAACAATAATAATAATAAATTTCATCATTTCGCGAAGCCCGTTCATTTGCATTGAAAAATGAGGCTGATAGATTTAACAATTTTGGTCCCTCTGTGTTGGTAAATAATCCTACATGCTCTGGTTGCGCTTCAGATAAATTCTTTTACAGGCTCTGAGGATTTTACGGCTGCAGTGGACTACAGATTCTCTGAACTGTCTTATCCTAGTCAAAAAGCTCATAGCTCGGTATTGCTTGCTTTCTTCACGAAGTCATTACCCTTGTTTACATTCCAGTGGGATCAACTCTGCTGTGTTCAATAAGAGCGGTGAGGTGCTGTTCCTGACAGCACCGTCCGAGCTGATGCGAGTGTCTCTCTCCGCTGCTAACATTACCATGCCTAAGCCCCGCCTCCAGCTCTCAGGTTTGTGTATCCACGTTTGTAATTTTACTGCTCTCGTTTTTCAGTCTTGGGTATCAGGATCATGACAATTGCATGCATCAATCGTCAAGGATTAGGCTACTTCAAGGTTTACTGTATTTTTCAAGCTGGTGGTATTACAGATTTTATGAAACATACCGTATATATTGTTCAAAATTATGCATTGTACTCGTCAAGGTTGCTGTATCAGAGTTGGATACTATGGCAACTTTAAGTCAAAGTTGGATATATGTTTGTCCCAGGGGTAAGGGGTCGGTAGAGAAATAATCAGAAAATTTGAGGTCGATGATCTGTTGTATTAAGGATTTCGAGTTGGAAAAATTTTTTCTGGGTGGATGGAGTCAGAGTGGGATACATGTTTGTTTCAAGAGTCGGAGCCAGACATTGGACCCCACACTTGCACAATCCTGGTGCTCATGCGTGTGTGATATTTTTTCCCTGTATCGTCACTGTTATTTGTGTCTTATCGTATGCAGAAATAAGGTACGCACTTGTGAAGCTTGACACAAGTGATGTACCTACACTACACTGAAGTTTTGCATAATGCAATAACGCTATGTGCTCTTGCACTATCCTTGGTTCTGGTGATTTCTTTGTGGGCGGCGGCTTCACGGACGACGACGACGGTGACGACGTGGGCACCGACTTCGAGGACGACAAGGACGACGACGACGTCATCGACGTCTTAGAGGCCGGTTCCTTCTTTTCCATTTGCATTACCCCACTGTCGGTCCACATATAACTACAGCCGTGCATTGTTCCTTCTTTTTCTCTAAACCAGCCTTTTTCTCAGATAGTGGGACTGTTCAGTCGTGAATGGTAGTGTACGGTTCCTTCTGTAAATTTTTATTTGTTGAGAAGAAAATCGTGTAGTTTGTATTAGTATCGTACGTAGATTGTGAAAGGTATGAAGAGTTTCGATGAGAAAAAGTTAAACTCTACTAAGTGTAAGACTTTCATTTGACAAACGTTTACATGGGCTCATATCTAGTGACGGCTCCCTAATGATATTTTCATACAAATCGTGTGAAATGGAGTTGTTAATAATTACTCTCTATTCCTCGGTAATGTCGGCAATTTCTCCAGTACTGTCGGCAATTTCTCCAGCACTGTTGGCAATTTCTCCAGTACTGTTGTCTCTGAGAGCGGTGTACCTGCCGGAGTCAGCATAGGCATCAACTGTGCGCCTCAGTGTAATGAAATACGATAGAACTCCTCAAACAGAGACTCGCCTGAAAGTGAGACTCCTGATACTAAGCAAGTCAAAAAAAGCAAACCATATGCAGCGCCGTGTGTCGTGAATTGTATCAGTAACCGACACTATTTTCAATGATACGCAAAAAGTGTAGTAAAGCTTAGCTGGTAGTAAGTTCAGCCCTCAGGGGTATAGGCTATTCTTGCGGGCCCTTTTCCTGCCACAATATGTTTGGGCATCACGCACAAAAGGGTCCCGAGTGCCTTCTCCGCCGCAGTTCCTGCTGAGTAGGTTTGTTTTGTAGAGTTAGGTAGGTTCTCTCTATTTCCTTTCTGTCCCGCGAGGTGAGCCGCCGATCGAGGTGACCGACTTTTTCTGCGGGGCTCTTACCTCGCCCGTGCGGAGGGCCACAGAAGAGACCGTCCGCACGGGCGCTTCTTTCTTTTGTCTTCTTCTCTTTTCGTCTTTCATCTCGTGCCACCTGAGCACAACGTTGTGGTTCCGGCTGTAAGCCGAGTAAATCATCTTAGATCGCTATTGATTATCTAAGTTTCAGAAATAATAGGACAATACCAATATAATAATAAAAACAACAATATATTTGGGCCTCACAAACACGAGGGTCCCAAGGGCCTTCTCCGCAGGGTATGTTGCAGCTGGCCGCAGTTCCTACTGACGAGGTTGGTTTTGTAAAGTTAGGTAGGTTCTCTATTTTCCCCTTTCTGTTCCGTGAGGTGGGCTGTTGATCGAGATAGCCGCCTAGTACGCTGGATACCTCTATTCTCCCTCGTGTGGAAGGCCCCAAAAGGAGCCGTCTACTCGAGTGTCTTTGCTATTCTATGCGCTTTTTTTCCGCCAGTAGTGGTGCATTCGGCCAACTGAGACTTACCGGCAGGAATGCTGAGATAAAACATTCGGCTGCTCTACTAGTGCGATTATAGATATTGACTGTGGTGGGAGCTTACCGGTGGAAAACCTTCCTGATTTCGTACTCCTACTTGCTTATGCTTTATTTTGTTCCTTTCTCCTGACTTACTGTTCCCATGCGCGTTGATCCTGTGTGAGAACACCTTCGTGCATGGGTTCCCCATTTCTATCGACATACTATACGTCCCTTGCTTCTTCCTCTCTTAGATCGCCATTGTTGCGGAAACGGAGGTTTAAACTATTCAATATTATTATAGTATAATAAATTCAACTGTACAACTTCACGATTTCCTCTGGTTAATTAAAGAGAATATTTTACGAACGTAGAGGAAACAAGCATCCGAAGACGAGACTCTTCCCTAAACTAAGACAAAGCGACTGTCTAGTCTTCGTGTTACGAGTTCCACTGTACTACTGATGCGCTGACTAGTGCGTGACCAGTATCCATCAATAGCTCTCCTATAGAAATCGCATGACCACCGCTGGTGATGCTGGTACCGTAGCGAGAATAGAAGCTGTGTAGCCTTAATAGTCGGTGGGGCTGCTGAATCTGACTGTGCACTTTATCCGGCCTTGCACCAGTTAGGCTGTACCCTTTCAGAGTGGCTTTTCATGAGAAGGATTAGTTGCAGTCTTGACCCTTGAGGGGGATACTGTGGCGTGCCCTTTCCTTGTCAAAGTGTCAGTCCGCGGGAACAGCCCTTTAGTACCTGTTCTTACCGCAGATATTGCTTCTTATTGCAACTCTTGCTCTGAGGTTAGTTCATAACGTTAGGAAGGTGTTCTTTTTCCCTGCTTTGCCCCTTGTTTTCTGCCAGTAGTAGCGCTCTGACCAGTTGAGAATTTCTTGCAGTAAATCTGAGAAAAAATATTTCTTCCTGAGCTTCATTACGTGGGAGACTGGCATTACCTAGTGCCAATGTTGGGATGACTCTTTAAGTGCGTACGGTGGCTAAACCAAGACTATCTTAATAGTAAAAACGCATGATCCAATATTAGCAGGGTTGATAACGATCTCATATTTTTGAAAATGTGCTTGCATTGACTTTAGCTTATTTTCTAGGCCAAAGAGAATGCCAAAGAAGCCGCCGCAGAGCACACAGTGGAAGTGGTGGAACCGCCATCTAGTGGTGGCGGGAAAGTGGAGGAAGTCAATGGTGGAGACACGAGCCTTCTCTCTGGCGACATTACGATAGACTCTATCAGAGATCACATGTAAGTAATCATTAGGTCACCCCGTGGGGTTTCTGTAGTTTACTTTAGCCATTAGCTAGGCCTTCGGGACGTCTGTCTTTCGTGCCCACTTTGCTGCCTTTCGGCTTCATACTTCTACTGATCTTACTTCAGTCTGTTCTTCCTCTTGTTTCCCGACTTGCTGTTCCCATGCGCGTTGATCCTGTTTGGGAACACCTTTGTGCATGGCTTGTACGTGTTCATCAACATACTATACATCCCTCTCTTTTTAGTCTCTTAGAACAGCTTAGTGCTCATTTTGGGAGATTTATACTATCTTATATACCTTACCAATAATCAGATCAGTTTAGTAAAGAAACACGAAAAGTAGTAGCCAGTGATCAAGTATTTCCTAGGCGTCCAGACAGGCTGTGATATGTCGCCCCTTCAAGTGCCGTCGTCAAGCCGTTCTCAGCTTTTCCTGCATTGCTAAAAGTTGTCCGTCCTTAATGATCCGTTACGTTTTCTGTAAATAAAGGCGAACTGGCTACGCAATATGTTTCCAAATTTTTGCTTTTAGAAGCCATGTTTTTCTAGAGTGTTTCTTTGTTTAATTAGCTACTGTATTTTAAAAGCGATCGGTTGTAAATATCAGCGATTTTGGATATAGTTGGTAGTGAGGGAGCTGGCAGTGAATAATAGCAGCAGCCTATCGTGCGGAACTGATGGCACTCAATGTTGCAGATTCGAGTACCAAGCCAGGTGAGCGATTGCTGGTAGAAGATGCTGTCAAGTTGACTTAACCTTAAGTTATATTTTACTTTGCGGGTCTCTCGAAGAACACTCGATTACTCTCCGCGACCTTTGTTCAATAGTGCCAGCTTAAAGCTAACCTTTACTTCAATGAGCCATTTCCAGCAATGAGACCGACCCGTAGGTCCCCTTTGTTTTGAAGAGGTCCAAAGGTAAATTCCTGACATCTTGAAGCTGCAGTAAAATGAGTCTCTTGCAGTAGACGCTGTACTTCCGTTGTGACAAGCGCAGGAAATTTCTGATGAGCTATGAATTTTAGATGCAGACTTGCCCGCTTATATTTTGTAGAAGAGTTTCGTAATTTTTACCGCTGCATTTGTTTGTATGCTTTGTAGAATGGTTGGGAGCAACATTTTGAATGATGGGTGAACGTTAAATGTAAATTTAGCGGGACAGTCTTATAATATTTGCCGCTGTACGTTATAACGCTGTTGCAGGATGGCTGGAAGTAACACCACGATAGGGTCCGCAACCACTGTAGGCAGCCAGGGCAGTGCAACGCCTGTTGTGGTAACTTCCACCAGCTCCTCCACCGTTACCTCCAGTGGCACCGTCACTACCACCAGGCAGACAATCACAGTGGTTAAGACAACGAACCTCACCGTATCTGGAGATGGTGAACCTCAAGGTAACTCCATTCTGTTGACTCCTTTGAAGGCTTCTTGCAAGAGTCTCCTAGAGCGTTTTGTCCCTACTGTTGATCTCGTAAATGGAGACGTAAGCCACCATGCTGCATTGTTTAAAAGTGTTGTCTTAAGCTTAATAAGAACGCACCTAGATTTAATATCTGAGGTATTAACCTTGATGAGGCATAGCCTTTTAATCATTACCATGATTACTGTAAATCCTCTTATTTCATGCTCTTCACATTAGGTGGAGCAAGTACAGTAACGTCTACAGTAGTGGAGAGGAGCAGTAGCTCCACCACGGGTGCTGCTGACGGCCCTGCAGATGGCTCACCAGCCGTTAACGGCACGGATGTACGTATCGCCTCCATTGCTGTGTAATGGTAGTTAACTACGTGATTTGTACATGACTATAGCTGAATTTTTCTAGCAATTGTATTCTCAAACCTGTAAAACAAAGAAACTTTTTCATCAAAAGGACACATTTCGTTAGAATATGTTATGGTTGTAATCACTCCTATCTTCTTTCGGGTATTTGGTATATCGAGATATACTCATCAAAAAACTTTAATATTTTGTAAGCAGTGTCCCTCGATTCGCGGTGCTTCTAGATCGGTAGTTCTTAAAATGTGGACTCATTTGGACTTCAGCGATTCGACGAGTCAGTTTCAGGGTGTTCGGCGACTGTCAGGACGCACCCACGGCGCGTGTACTGATACGCCTGTTAACGTGCGTTTTCCGGCTAAAACCAGAATCATGTTTTATTTTGTCAATAACGCAGAATGCACATACGAAGCTTCCGGGTACACTACCTCCAGCATCATTAAGAACCTCCGTCGCCGTCGCTTTAAGTCATCACAAAGACACGGCTGACCTGGTAGTCATTCTGCCTGCGCTGATGAGTGTTGTAAATGGCCCAGCCTGTACCGTAGTTCCTAAACCGAGGTCACCTCTATTGCTGTCGGCGGAATATAACTGCTTCATAGCGATACGGTTCCATCTTTACTAAGAAGGTAAAGGTGATTTCCTCGAGTGCCGTCGTGTGTTGACCATTTTGTAGTGTCATATAAAGGAATTTACTAGGAAGGAAAAAGTTACTTTCATGTCGACAGATTGCTCTAAAACTTGACGTTTCGGGAATTGTCAGTCTCCCATCATTAGAATGTTAAAAGATACAGGCATGAAATTGAAACAGTAATTTAATTCGAAATAACCTAGGTTTCGGTCGATGCTAACAGGGGAGACCTAAAAGGCGAATGACCGTGGTACGCTTAGGGGGTTCTTATATAAGGGTCAGACGATGTGAGATTCGGAGAGAAAAGAGCAAGTACAGTCGGAGAAAAAACGTTAGTCATGGATTGTGGCGAGTGGTATAGTTGTCATTATATTGAGGCTGTGTTTTGTTTTATGGATATAAAGTTATTCCAGAGTTGTAACTTCTCTTGGATTGGAAAAGTCTATGACAAAAAAGTCCCACCGTCCTGCTAATTGGATGGTTGTTTTGTTCTGCATAAAGACGGGGAGCTGAATGTGTAGGTTTTGCAAGCGGTAAGCCTGTTCTGCTGGATATACTTAGATGTAGGTCAACGCGAGCATTGAAATGTTGTCGAGCAGCTCTTGCATGAAAATGCGTACACAACACATCACTGGACAGAAGTTTTTTTAAGGTTTGTCTTTGAATTTAAAATAGAATCCTGTGGTAAATGTGTTTTTGTAAGAGAACCTGAAGTTTATGTGCGGGTAGGCTTCGGAGGGGAAACTTTTCAGGGAGCTGACTTTATCGACGGTGGTCTTGCTGTTGTATTGAAGAGAGTGGAAAAAGTCTAATTTACGAACAGTAGGTTTAGTTATACCGAGATCGAATAGTTCATCAAGAATCTATTCAGCATGATTTGTAAATGATTGATTCCTGGTGTTCTAGGTGGGGATGAGGCTAAATGCTGGCAAGACTAAGACCATGCTCGTGTCCAGGTCGCGTACAGTGGGACCTCCTTTTCCTGCACTCATTCTGGATGGTGTATCACTTCCTGTGGTTGATGACTTGATATTATCTTGGGTGTCAATTTTGATCCAAAGTTGATGTTTGAGCCCCACATTCGTTCGGTTGCCTCACGCGCATCGCAGAAAATTGGTCTTATGAGGCGTGCTTGGAGGGTGTTTGGCTCGATAAAATTGGCACGTCGCTGCTTTAATTGCTTTGTCCTCCCTCTTCTGGAGTACTGCTTGTAGTCTGGGGTTCTGCTGCCGATTGCCATCTGTGTTTGCTTGACAAGGTGGTTCGTCGATGTGCGTTCATGCTGGGGTGGTGTTGTGCCTTGTGATCTGGCGCATTGTCGCAGAGTTGGTGGGGTCTGTTTTTTGTATAAAATATATAACTGCCGGTCAGTAGGTGACAGACTCAAAGAAGGCCTAGGTAAACAAGCCCACTCCATATGAGCCGCATCTGGTGCTCTTCATGAGTTTGCTTTGGAACCGTTACGATGCCGTACGGGCCAGTATTCCCGTTCGTTTTTTCCAACGTGTGTGGATGTTTGGAATGGTCTTGATGGCTCTGTCTTTGCTGTTGCTGGTAGTGGCAGCTTTAAACGATCTGTACACAGAGCTATTCTGTGATCTCGGATCGTCTTTTTTTTTTTCATTCTTTTGTTTTCTTCACCAGCTGGGCTGGTTGCGTGGGGGTTTGTTAACCTCATGGAGTTTCTCCGTTCCTACGTCGCCAGTCTGGTGTGATTTAATAATAATAATAATAACAAAGAAATAGTTTCCAGTACTGATCTAGAAGGTGGTGTGGGTAGCCGTTACTGTAAAAGAAGGTTCGGAGATAATCTATTTCATTGGAAAATGCTGGGTACGAGGAGGGTAAATGATATGCCCTAAATAGTAAAGTTTTTATAGCATTTATTTTAAATTGATGGTAGCAGTGACTAAAAAGCTAGTTCCAAGGCCTGAGAATGTCTGATATTGGTTTAACTGCCACAATATGTTTGGGCATCATTCACCCAAGGGTCTCGAGTGCCCTCTCCGCATGGGATGTAGCATCTGGCCGCAGTACCTACCTGCTAAGAAGGTTAGTTTTGCTGAGTTAGGTAGATTCTCTATATTTCCTTTCTGTCTCGCGAGGTGAGCCGCCGATCGAGGTGACCGACTTTTTCTGCGGGGCTCGTACCTCGTCCGTGCGGAGAGCCACAGAAGGGACCGTCCGCATGGGCGCTCCTTTCTTCTGTCTCCTTCTCTTTTCGTCCTTCATATCTTGCCACTTGAGCACAACGTTGTGGTTCCGGCTGTAAGCCGAGTAAATCTTTTTAGGTCGCTATTGATTGTCTAAGTTTCAGAAATAGCCTGACAATACCAATATAATAATCTCTTAACATTCTGAGGATGGGAGATTGACAATCCCGAAACGTCAAGTTTTAGTGAAATCTGTCGATACTCGCAAAAAGTTACTGTGTGTACATTCATGCATGATACATATTAGTACATTTTCTAGCGGTATTTTGTAAGTGTTACTGATTAAGCCCTGACGTTTAAGTGAACAACTTTGACCAGTGTACAGCATATTGTAATTTTTTTGTGTACCGGTTCTTTGTAGATTCTATCGGTGTTCTTGAACTCCGCGTTTCCTGCCGCTATATGTAAAAGCGGTTCCATGAGTAAGAGTACCATCATCTTGCTCACTACTTTCGCCTGAATGTAATACTTTTTTATTACTTAGCTTGTTTTCTTCCAAATACATGTATTATCATTCATATTCCATCGCTTTGGGTGTTAGAATTGATGTAGCTAGTGCTAATGCCTCTTTGCTTTAGTTATTAACATATGTTCTCTACAATATAGCTAAACATAATGGCGCCATTTGTTTTCTGTATTTCATGGTTTACACGCACAGTTTCTTTCAAGCTCAAAATAAATGCTATCGCCTGGATATCATACGGTTTTCATGAAGTGTACAGGATTTATTGAAGTGAAATGCTCGACTGTTTCAGTTGCTGACAGTATAAATGTCACTGTTATTGGATGTGCCACAGTCGGTAAGATCATTTATTGCTGTTCTCGAAATTATGACAATCTCCGAAACCATACATAACCCTTTCATAAACTATGGGTAGGTAGTATACAAAAATACACGTCCTCTTAGCAGGAGTACGGTAATAGTATTCCAGAATCAACAGTATACCATCTTTACAACAGTACAAACCTCTTCGTCTTTTCCACAGGAATACAAATAGTGACATTGTTCCAAAAGCAACAGTGCTCGGAACAGTGATAAACAACCTTTTCTTTAATTTGTGTCAATTTTTGTATTTATTTCACATTTTTCAATATTCATGCACCGTTGCTCTTGGAACTCTCCGTAGTGATCTATCGCAATGATCTTCCTAACTTTATTTCTCATAATTTTATTTTATGGGTATCGCTATGACCATAACGCCTCGTTTTCATCTCTGTTCCTAACTGGTGCGGTTGTCCCTGGTAATTCCTGCCGCTGACGCTCCTCTTCTAATGTAAATATTGGCACTTCTTCGTACCTGCAGTGAACAGCGACACACACAATGCCTCATATCAGAGTGAGTAGATATCTTCCCTAACCCCTTCTTTTAAGTACTGACCTGTGATGGTTCTTGGCTGCTAAAGCTAGGGTTGTTGCACAGCTCTACATCAGAATACAAATATTTCTATCAACTGAAGGATGGTTTATTATTTACGCTATAGTAATGCTAAAAGAAGTGACAGAATTACGAATATTTTNTGTAAGTACTGACCTGTGGTGGTTCTTGGCTGCTAAAGCTAGGGTTGTTGCACAGCTCTACATCAGAATACAAATATTTCTATCAACTGAAGGATGGTTTATTATTTACGCTATAGTAATGCTAAAAGAAGTGACAGAATGACGAATATTTTCTTATGGAGTTGTGCAACATCGCTTTAGCAGCCTGGAGCTGCTTCCAGTATGGACGTTAGCATCAATTTTTTTTCTTCGTCTCAAAACGACTTCAGTGTTTCAATCTCTGAAAATTTGCCGGCATTGTCATGAGCTAGTAATAAGTACGCATTTATTACGAATTTTTCAAAATCACATTATAGATAATTTAAGACAAATGCGAAAAATATATGTACCTATCTATTTTCTATGAGTTGTTGAAAAGACACTGTTATAAGCACTTAGTTTTAATGAAAAAAATGGTTTAACCATTTCTTCCATACAGGTCACTAAAGTTGCCTGAAAAAACACTTATTATATCTTTACTCTATATATTTTGAACGTATTTGAAAATTTACATAGTGCTTGCTCAGCAG
Source organism: Parhyale hawaiensis (assembly GCA_001587735.2). Taxonomy (NCBI): domain Eukaryota; kingdom Metazoa; phylum Arthropoda; class Malacostraca; order Amphipoda; family Hyalidae; genus Parhyale; species Parhyale hawaiensis. Next base: position 16,869,510 of record LQNS02278171.1, on the reverse strand, counting down.
CGGGGCCTGGGTTTTGGGTATGCAAAAGTTATATAATAAGTTTTGGGGATGGTTGTTCTCGCTCTTGCCTCAGATGACTGTGGAAAACCTCAAATCTGAAATTTGATAATTGACAGTGTTATTTTGCTTCATGGGAGCATATTTAATGGCGTAATCCACTACTTTAGTCTGTTTCAAGGTGGTTAGCACTTGAAATTTGCAACGCCGTATCATTCTGAAAAATAACAATTTTTTACACATCCTTAAAGCTCCATCACTTATCTGGGACAATGCTAGAGCTGCTGAGGGACAGTTGTGAGCTTCAATTAAAAACGTTCTTTTGTGGCCACATTCTTGATCAGACCATCGTGCTCACTGAAAAGCAGAAGAACTGTTGATGATTTTGTAAGCAAACCAGAGATTCCATGTTTGTGTTCAGTAAATGATGTCTACCATATTTAAACGGAAGATGGTGGGGAATCAATTTTTTAAGAATTTTAATTCATTTTGAAGTCAATCATAAGTGAGCTAGCACTTTTTGACGCATTTCAACTACAATTTTCTAAGTCAGTATTACAGTTTATCACAATAACGTAGGTTAATTTATCCTCATCATGAACTTGCATTTCAAGTTTTGAAATTTTGTTTGTCCAACTGTTGGAATCACTATTTGATCATGCATGATCAGCCTTCGGGAGAAGTCACCATGCGATCAATTTTCACAACTGATCACGGTTGATTGCTATGAGAATCACGTCAAAAAGTGGTCACAAAAACTGATATCAAACTGTATATTCCACCGTGTGGCCGCAAGAGACGCCTTAAGTGGATATATTAATTTATGGTTGATTAGGCATTACAAAACCATTCATAATATAGCAGTGATGGCCTTTTGCATTGTAGTGACTATATGTAATGACCTGTAAGAAGCTAAGTGCCAAGGATTATTTGGCGAGCTAGATTGGACTCAATCATTTTGAAAAATATTAGGACACCTTGTGCCCATCAGGCGGAGAGCTTCATTGATTGCTCATAGCTATCTTAAGGGTCAACTAGTATGTTGTAAAACGTAACAGTTCTGTTGTCATGTTGCATTTATAATGTACTAAAAATGTTTTCGAATGGAAGATTTTGGAATCTGTTGTAAAAGCTGAACATTCTCTGATTTTGCATATATGATACGTGAGAATGCTTGCGAGTTGAAATTATTAACTTTTATTAAAAGAAGCGTCAAATATAGACCATGGCTGCATTTACTCTTCTATTTGGTCCTTATGTGTCTTTAGCTCTACTGTTGTTCAGAGCTCAGCTGATTGCCCATAAATTGTGTCTCATCGATTTTTTTTCTCATTCTCTCTATATCGTTACAAGGTGTCATTTGCATTTGACAAATCTTTGTCTAACGCTGCTTACCTTAGCGTGTACTGGTAGTCCTCGGTTTAGGTTCGCCTGGTTTATGCTACGTTATTTATTTAGCCTCAATGTTTTAACTCCCAAGTACTCGATACAGTTAGTCGTAAATCGAGAGTACCGATACCGGGTACCTGGAAGCAAAAATTTCAAGTCGATATACTGCAGAAACAAAATTGAATTAAAGACTACGTGCAACCTAACACCAGGAAAGCTGAGAGACTCGCTCGCAATTACTTATCTATTGTGTTCTACTGTTGCCATACATATGGAAATAATAATCTTCTACTTAGAAATCACCACATTGCTTCCATGGGAATGTTTTGCTGCTTTCATAGTGGGTAGTGGGGGCCAGTATGGTCTCATAGCTGCAGCCTCCTAACTATTAGATCTTGAGCTCCAACGTACGCCTTAAGGGGAGCACACGTCCAGAAATCTCGGATTTTTTCATAGTTCGTTTTATTCCACAAAATAGTAGCTATGGGTCAGACGATCGCGCAGGCAAAATTTTAGGCAGTTACTGCAACCCTAAGGGGGTCGCCGGGAGGGGGGCTTTTTTGTTTTCGAAAAGTGCGTTTTTGGGCTTCAAGAACTGTTTTATTATTAGCTCGATCTTCGCTAAACTTAGCATAGGCATGTAGAACCGAAAAATAATGTGGGTTGAACTCGCGTACTTTTTCCATTTTCGCCATGGAAAACGAGCTATTCAAAGAAACCGATTTTTCCGGTTTCTTTGAATAACTCGTTTTCTATCACGAAAATGGGAAAAAGTACAGGAGTCCAACCCACATTATTTTCCGATTTGACATAGATTCCAAGTAATTTTTCTGTATCAAATTCGAACCAGAAAAAAGTGCAAAATAAAAATAAATTTTTTACACAAGGAAGTTAAAAAAAAGTTTTTTATTTAACAATTTTTTTTTAAAATTTTGAATTGGGAGAAGAGTGGCGGCTAATTTTTTCGAAAAACTTAAAAATTTTTTCATTTTTTTTCGAATTTTCTCAGAAACTAGTTCGAAATTCTAAAAAGTAAATGATAGTTTTGTACAGGATCAAATTCCGCATCGTTTGAAAACAGAATCAGCTCTGTAGCTCAAAAACTGTAGGAGGAGATAGGTTTTCCGTAGGCCCCCCGTTTTCACCGTTTTCTTAGATTAACTCGTTTTCTATGAAGAAAACGGGAAAAACTATTCATCTAAAAAGTTCTTAGATTTCGATTTTACATATGCGTACAAAGTTTCATGCAAATCGGTCCAATAATGAAGATTTTTTTGGGCGTGTGCTCCCCTTAAAAATTGTTTTCCTTTGTTTGTGTTCAGTATTAACTGCTTTCTGTGCATATTTCTTCACTGGTTTTTCTCAACTTCTCAGTTTCAATTTGATAATTTTTCTGAGCAGTTTCCGTGCGCGTAGCTACAGTGAGTGTTCCGTAATTTTTTTTTTTTAAAAACAGTTTACTTTTACATGACCAAAACTATGTCTCGCGTGACGTCACAGCCAATTACTTTCGACAGGTCTCATCACGAGTGGGTCGTCCTGTGATTGGCTGTGACGTCACGTGTTGCCTTGTCATGGTCAATTGAGAGTACACTGTTCTCGCTGAGAGAAGGGCGTAACCTCCTATTCCGAGCCATTCCATGTTTCATGCACAACTTGCAATCACTGAACCTGTGTGTAACATTGAATATTTTTCTTTGCAGTGGCGATCATGTGCCCTGAGCGCTTAGCGTTTCTGTCACTCCTCAATTTATGTAAATTTTAACTTTATAATTCAGATTTCAACTCCTGATTCCCTCTCCTGTGAGCTACAATACTTAATCATTTGGTAGCTATAGCCTTAACCCATCAACTGCGAATGCCTGAAATATCCGTTCACGAACCAGTATTCAAAATACGCATGCCTCACTTAATGGATCAACAATTGCGAAAGGATGCACGATGTAGCCCAACTTACATTTAAAAATCTATACTGGATCGTCGAGTCAACTATTTACTGCGTTAGAATAGACCCACTCATGGAGTGTATCGGTTGCTCGTATTTCCTAATACAAATGTGAAATTATTTTTTGCTCTATTGTTATAGAGCGTAGATCCTAAAAATATTTACTATGCTGCCATTACCTATGAGGTCATGTCAGTATGTGTATTGCTGGAGTAGGTACTTTTGAGTTCCTTTTAGCAAAAGCAAGTACAGGATGATTAGTCTTAGGTGTGTTTGCAGAAAGGAAAATGTATTGCTCAACGGTCGTTCTTTTATCCGTAAAATTTTCTGGAATTACCAAATCACTTCCTCTGCAAATCATGGCTGCAGAGTCTGAGTCGGACATGCTTTAGGGGCCAGGAGTTGAAGTTGCAATCGGTGAAAGTGGGCCCGTTTTGTTAAGGATTGGACTTGTAGGTTTTGGAATCCAGGAGTTGGAGTCTGACTTTGTTCATCAGACTCCGCCGCTAGCACTGCTACCTTTCCACGGTTCTTTCAAGCCGCGAACTCTTGAGCGCCCTGTCGTATGGGTTTATTCTACTAATTTTTTCCCGCATGGGGCACAGGATGGATCATGGGGTTCGGTTCGTCCATCCTATGTTAAGGGGAACAGCGACTCCCGACGGTTTATGTAGGATACCTTTGCCCTTAGCGTTAGCCTTTCGGGACGTCTGGCTGACGTGCCCACTTTTCTTTCTTCCCCTTTTATACTCTAACTGATATTACTTTCCTCTGTTCTGCCCCTTCTCTCCCGATGTGCTCTTTCCATGCGCGTTGATCCTGTGTGGGTACACTCTCGTGCATGGGTTCCACTATTCTGTCGACATACTATATCTCCCTTCTTTCTCTGTGAGATCGTCATTGCTATGGACATTGAGGCTTAAACTACTCGATATAGTAAAAATAGTAACAATGAAAATGCTTTTGATTAATTTTCGTTAAAACTTCAGACCAAAGATGAAGACTTGAGGGACCCTCCAAGAAAACGTGGTGCTCCGCTCGCTAAGGTTGAGTCTTTCTTCATCAAGAACCCTCGGAATCGCCACGTGGACGAGTAAACACACTACCTATGCTGCTCTGTTTGTGTCTCTGCTTGTCATAGACCAGCCCTACCAGTGAAGTTTGGTTTCTCTGTATGCAAGTGTGTTATTTTGTGTTGGTAATGAATGATGAGAATCCCTCTTGCTGCTAAAAATTTCCCTATTGATTTTAATGCGAAATGGCCTTAGAACGTGGTTTGAATCAGTCTCTGTTCACGAGTGGGTCGAATGAACTGTGGGTGCACTGCAAGAAGTGTCTCCCATTCATTTTATCTCATTGTTATGCTACGTAGTCTCGCCGTGTGTATGATGATCTCGGTTCCGATTGTTAGATGACTGTGGGCGATTGTGTATCAATGTGATTACCACTCAGTGAAACAAGTGTCACAGGTTTTCATCATCATAATTATTATATAGCATGGCCTTACCGTGTGAATGACTATACCTGTAGACGAGTGTTTTGAGCAAGTTAAGTAATGAGTTTACTTCTTGTGCTTAAGGTATATTGTCTTCAGTCGTCCCGTTTGATGTGATTTGACAGGCCTTGCGTTAGAATGAGTCCTTGTCTGAGATTGTTAGAGAGTAAAACACGTGACTGCGTAATGCAAGACGCGTGCGTACGCTCGCTGGCGTGTTCTTGTGCATCTTGTTTTGCTGACCTGCGAAAATAATATGCTACTGTTCCGGAGTATTATATGCGTGTGTTCCATTGAATGTATGAAGAAAGAATTGTAAGCTTGCACTAAATATGTTGCCCGCTATCCGTCGTTGTGTTGTGCCTCGAAAAAAACCTTCCTTCGTAACTCTCAACAAACAACGGTAATTTTTGTCGTAGAAACTGTATAGCGATTGCCATTTTTATTTCTAATTCACCATTGAATTGACTGACCTTGCGATAGCAATCATCTACGAACCTTATCGCAAAATAGCTAACTAAACTTGAGTAAATCGTGCCACATATGGACAGCTTCACCGTATGCTTGAGTAAGTGGCTTCAGGTAGTGTGATATTATTGCGCTTGCGGTGGTGTGAATTTTCCATGACAAGAACTGAAGTTTATTTACAGTTGCGCGGCGTTAAATGCTTTATGTTTCTAACTTTTTTTGTAGTGTTTACTCTCGCTATCAGTCAAAAAATTTAATTGTCAGTTTGAATTGAAAATATCTGCCTCTGAAGCTGCCAGTTTTAGGCTCAGTGTTCTTGATTAAAGTTGTTCCACGGACTGGCAAGTTTTGCATTCACTTAATATGTTCCTCTCTTTTCATGCTTTCTAATTTGCGAAATTTTCGGGCCAACTCAATGTTGACTTACGTTACACAGAAAATTATAAGTGCGGGCATTATTCGGTCTCAAGTATGGCGATATTATCGACGCTCGTAGAGTGAGAGTTCTGTGTTTCGTGCGTGTTGCCAGAGAGTTATGTTGTTTTTATTACTGCCAAGTTTGTAACTTTAGCCTCTCATTGTTTTTCGTTGCGGATTATCCGCATTGCGGCAGCTATTGCACTAATAAGATAGAACACTCGTTGTTTGTCTGCTACATTTTGTTCTTTGTGTGTTTCACCGTAAGTGCTTACTACCCACTTGAATTGAGGGAGGCGAGTGTACTGGTCCGTGACCAAAACAAAACCATGCGCGGCCTCACAGCCAGGTGCACTTTGGCAAGTTCCCCACAATGCGCAGTCTACTCCTCTGATTGGCTGTGACGTCACGTGTGGCTTTTTCGACACTGGCAACAACTACACCCATTCTGTTCACTCTGGCCTACTATAGGCGCATAACTTTCAATTTGCCATTATGTTCCGCTAATAATTCAGTGATTATACTTTTATGCGCATGTACCGCGACAGATATTCAGTACTAATTCGTTTAAATTAGTTGTTAATGTCATTCCATGGCGTGTCATAATTCAAATTGGGCTCATACGGCAATATCTTGCTTTGTGTCATCTGAAGATGCTTTCTTTATGTCTTAAGCCAGTTTTACGTTTTGAAGCAATTGAAGCCAGCCTCAGCTGTAACAGTTGCACTGTGTCGCACACATCAGATTAGGGAAAAGTGCCACTGCTACTTTCGGATGGTATTTTAGCTAGCCCCAGTTGTAACACTTTAAATGTGCTGTGCGTCTGACTAGGGAGAATAGCTGCTTGGCCCGGAAAGTGCCTGCTTCTGTAGTTTTGGCTTGGGTGTATTGAACAAACGCGTGCAGCTCTAACTGTCAAGTGTCACTCTCTTAACCCATTAACCGACAAAGCAATCCTTTTTGTAGTGGGAATATCACTGTTAATAGTGGACAATGTCCATTAATGGGTGAACGCATTTCCTGTGATTGCTGAAAGTGATGTTTGGCATTCAGTGCGAAGCCTTCAACTTGCTACAGCTTTAGTGTGTAGAAGGCCTCGCCGGTAGATCCACCTCATTGTTGCTTAAGGTCGCCCACGAGCGTGTGCCTTCGCAGGAAAGTGTGTTAATCTCTTCTATAGCGAGCTTAACCCTTCACTGCATAGCCATACGTGGCACCTATCAGTTACCGGTATACGCACGAGAATAGCAATTTTAACCGTATCTTAACCAGATCGTGCTACTCTATTTCGACCGTTCTTTGTCCTATTATATACTTGACGGGAAATGAAGCCTAGGCCTATGAAGCCAATTAGCGCTGCCATTTTTGAAATTACAAAAGGGTTAAGTTATGCATGGAAGGGTTACCTCACTGATTCTCTTATCTATCATTTTACTCTTTTAATACATTTTCTAGCTCGAATTGGTTAAAGGTTATTTTTTGATGCTTTCTAAAATGTCAAGTCTCTTTTGCTAGCTCACACCGGACTGTTGGCCGCCATATCCTCCTGATTTTAGTCATCCATATATAGCTCGTTGCCTTCTCGTGTTTAGGAAATTCCGTTGTCTCCTTATTGGTAATCTTCAATATACGAAACGAACAAATCATGATATGAAGTACTGGACTGGTGACGTGTCTGCGTTGTGGTAGCTATGCTGTAGACTAGAGATGCTTCCCTAACGGTAATGTATCTAGTGATCAAACTTACTCTAAATACGTCGCTTCTATTTTAGCTAGTATGATCGCTTTACTAGATTCTTATCTAGCTGTCTATTTCCCATCGTTGCCTATATAGATATCTAGTGAGATATTCTCTATAAAATAAACCTTTTCAACACTTTTCTACATTACTATTCAAGGTTGGAGCATGGGAACTATCATGAGGTAACAGCAGCATCATCATCAAACATTGTGTCAGTCGGAGCCAAATATGCCTTGATACCAATGGTTGAAATTGCGTCTACTGATGACGTACACATTATTGTTAGAACGTAGAATCTTTTAGATGAGCGAAATATTTATTGTTGCGTTCTACTCGATTATGACGCTTTTTTTTTTGACCTAACACACGGACGTTACCCTTTTTCATAGATTTTTTTTTTTTTTTCAGATAAAGTAATCTTAAGTTTCGGACATGCAGCCGGCACGTATATAAGATCAGATTCTACGGTCGTGAAATTCACGTTACTGGTGCTGCTTCACGCTAAGCCAAGGCCTCCTAAGGTACAGGTCTGGGCCTGGGCCTCCAAAGTAGTCCGATTGCGTACAGTCCCTAGAAATACAGTTCGACACTGCCTGACATTATTGGTTACTACTCGTCATATTTCGTACATATCTGAATAGAAAGTTTTCTTTAAACTACCTACAAGTTACAAAATTACGATAGTTTGAGTTTTCTATCCAGTTAAGCCCAAAATATGCAGAGAATGTACCAAAACTATCAGGCTGCGTCCAACAGTTTGTCGAGAACTGTACCATTCGGACCAACTTCGTGACGTAGAGACCCAGGCCTGTACTCGAGGAGGCCTTAGCTATTACTACTGTAGATTATGAAAATCTGAAAAAACTATCAGTGGATAAAATATCCCATTTTTAATAATTTGATTCTATAGTTATTGATACTGTGTTACTTGAATTAATGATCAATATTTTTTTATTTGAAATTCAATTTTTTCAACATCCCAAAATTTGTTGCATGGATTTGGACACATATTCAAAGTATCTCATGATAGTTCCCAATGTTCATAAGTAACGAGCGATGCTGTACAAGATGCGCCCCGAGTTGCCGCAAAACATGAACTTCGTTGCACTGCAGCATTTCAATGCTGTTATTTCTGCTTTCAATAATGTTCCCCTATTCTCTTAGCTATGAATATTGTGAATCTAGCGCCAGGACTGCCATTTTTTACGGTGTTTTGTATGGGTCTGGATACTTTCCTACGTTTGATAAACTCTCGGTTGAAATTTCTACTCCGTATTTGCTCAGTGTTGTGTAAGGAAGTTATTTCTGTAGGAAACTTTGTCATTTCTTCTGCTTTTGGTAGATGATAGTGCATTTGTTTGGCAGATACCGATCTCCAACTTTCAATTGACTTCATTTGGGGGATGACGTCGTTCAAGTATGAAATCAAATAAAAGAGAAACTGTCGCCTCAAAGCCGTTACCAAGTGTTAACTTTATTTTCTATTCAGCTGCCAGTAGTTATGCGTTTTTCAATTAAATTTTACCCTCAAAAAGGGAGCTGATACACTCGAGTTTCTATTTGACTCTGAAAACTTAGGTTACCGGGTATTCTTTATACACGCCCACCACACCCGATACATCACCGATATTTGTATGCAATGCACAAAATGTGCAAAATCATCGATTCCTAATTTCTACTATAGTAACATGAAAAATTAGTCAGTATTATGAGGTAGCTACAGTACAAGTGTTTTCTCGGCGTTCACCTGATAATGCCCAAGTTAGAAGCTTTATTTGTCGTAGTAATGCCACCGATACTAGCGTCCTAAAAATTGGATAGTGCTATTGTGGGTCTGTGTTATAGTTTCCATTAAAATATCTAAGCGATTCTTTTGGAGATTTTTTTCTTTCTGAAGCTGTACATCATTCCTTCAATTTTAACATTCCTCTGCAGTACCTTGTTGGGAGGAATTTTATAGAACATTCTTAACATATTCATCGAAACTGTTCTACTTACTACTTATTCAGTAATGGGAAAAATAGTAGGTTTTGGTAGATCATCGCTAGTATACATGACCCTGTTTTATGCTTCCCACCATTGCCTGTCAACATTTGTTCATCTATCTAGTAGTTCCATTATTGGTAGAGAGCCAGAAAAACATTGGCTAAGGTCGCTTGCGTTTAGTTGTGAAATTTATTTCACTGATCCGATGCCAATATCTATGCATAAGTTAGTAGAGTGCTTCTATGTTTTAATAAGAAATTTCTATTCGAGAACTTCCGTCTCTAGGTTTAAGTGCCGTAATGTAGACCTTGTTGTTATTCCTAAGGTGAGGGTTTTTCCTGGCTTTAGTTTTATGCCTAAACCTTTAAACTGAAACTATTTTTTTGTCGTATGGTTTTGTATTGAACACAGAATAGGTTTGCGCGAACGTCTTAATTTTTGTACGAGTGGAAATACACTGTACTCGAAAGATGCTCCCATGATATTAAATCGTACTAAATTGTCGGTTGGTATCAGTTGATCGAACTCTTCGGTTAGCAGTACCGAAAGCCGGACACTTCCTTGAATTATACTTCATTTTACATCGGCTTTTTCTTGGCTGTGTTGATTGAACCTAAATTTCGCCTCTTATATCGATAAACTCTTTCACGTAACTGATGAAAAAATATTAGATGCGCATCCCAATTACTTTCAGTAGCGGCCCAATATAAATTTTTGCATTCACTTTTCGTGATTAGTTTTTAGTAATTTTTTCATGACACATTTTCTGTTATCCGTCATTGTCTCATTTACGCCGTAAACACAATTTTGACCCGGCAGTTGTGAAAAAAAAGAAACAGTTTGGGGATTGTTGTTAACATTAGTGAAACTGCTTCACAAATAATCCAAAAGCGAGACTGCATCCAGTTAATAAAATTAGCAGCATTTTTTTTTTTTTTACTCTACAGCCGTTGTTGCTTCGAACTATTCCGTGATTACTGCGTTTTCAATAATTAAATCACTTGCCACCAATGCAACCACTCATTCTCAATTGCCTGTTCTCCAGATGATTTCATAAGATGATTTTTCTTTTCTCGATATTACAGTTTATAATTAGAAATACCTACAAGAATAGAAATACAATGTACTAACATAGCAGTACAGCTTAGTTTAAGAGCATTAGTCAGGTTGAGTGTTGTTACAGCTGTCGTATTTTATGGTCTTATTTATGTTAGTTTTCCTTCTGTGTCATTCCAAGTCTTCTTGCCTTACATTCCAATTGCTCATCTTTTGTTCTCGCGTGTTGACTAGGGCGCTTCATTTGTCAAGGTTATGGGTCTGGATAACGTCTTTCCGCCTTTAGTGTCTTTAGAGGTTTTCTTGTCGTTCATCTGCACCGGGAATTTCGGATCATTTCATAGGGTTTGTTTTACTTTTTACATTTGTAGTGTAAATATTTGAGTGGCATTTTGTCCAGGCAGGCTTCGTGAAAATGTAATCTCTTAACTAATAAAATGTAGATGTAACCGTTGTTATCGACTCTTCCTCCGTGCCGCTGCTTGCCATTGACATGCATCATGACACAGCAGACTATAGCTTCTCGTCCCTACCCACAGATGATAGCTACAGGTCACTGAAGACCAAACCCTCACTACTGGAAACTGTAGCTGAACGTCCCTACAAGCTATAGCTACAATGGAACTTTTGCTCAAAATTACCTACGTTACTACTTTTCTCTTGTATGGATATGGTCGAGCTCAGCTGGGGTCGATCTTTCTAATTTTTTTCTGAATAATTTTAGGGTACCTATCCCCTTTGTTTTTTGTGAAGTTTTTCAGCAGTTTACAATTTGTGGTATGACTTACGTAAAATCCACACAAGATTAAGCATAAATGTAGCATTCGTTTTTCTGCTTATGGTTGGGCACGATCAAGCATAAGTAAAAATTGGCAGTTTCATCTTTAAGACGTTGTCGGCTGGTAAAATACGGTACTTTATTATGAATTTTACATTTCCTTTTTATTGGAGTTTTGCCCAGAATTACTTCGATGTTATTGTTTCTGCGTGAATATGGGTGAGATCTACTCGGTTCGATTGTTCAAAATATTTTCGAAGAAAAACGGCAGGGTGCATCCATTAGTGAACTGGTGACTGGCGCCAATTTAATTTGAAAGATAGAGAAATCACACGGACGGCAAAATATGACAACCCAATACAAAAAGTCAGGGTTGTGTGACCGAAAAGAACAGACAGTGCCAGGACACAGAGATTACACAAGTCCGTTTTATCAAACTGAAGTTTGATAGCTGGCAGAGACACGACAGTTTTAGGGCAATGTGATACTGGACGAAACCTAATTTCTTCTAATTGAGACGTCTTGCTTCGCCAAAGCTTCTGAGACTGAAAAGAGGGCAAATGATGACTTTCGACGAAAGTCTAGACCACAGGCGACGTTATAATACAGTGCGACCCTCTGTATTAGTCCAATTTGATTTTTCTTTAAAACTGATATTTCCTGTTGACATAACTTGATATTTCTATTGCATGTCGTAGAGTAATCACGTACAGTGTTCATAATTGTATTATTTGAGATTCTGTTTGCTTGATACCCTTAAGAAACTTACAGTTGCGAGCATAATTAAGGGACAAAATAAAAAATTTCATATCTCAAAAACTGTATAAGGTTCAACGCTGAAATTTTAACACAAAAGAGGTATTGGGATACCTAATAACATGCTAAGAATTTATTACGATCCGAAGGATAAGAAAAAAGTCATGTATATTTAACTTATAATTATGAATTTAGTGTGAGCAGAATTAAGGGACACTTTTCAAATATTGTCATTTAAATCTTCAGTAACCCCATTTTC
>LQNS02278171.1:16799927-16817675 GCA_001587735.2 Parhyale hawaiensis | reverse complement strand
GAAACCTATGCACCTATCAACGCGCATGGAAACAGCAAGTTGAGCTTAGCTAATGGATAAGGTAACCTACACAATCCTCCTTGGGGCGATGCTCCCCATAACATAGGATGGGCGAACCTAAATATCTTAACCCTATGATATGTTTGATATCATAGAAAACTCGAGGGCCGCGCCGTCATCAAATAATGGCAGAAAATAAGTTTTAGAAGGAAGTGCCGTTTACGTCGCTCCTTTTTATGGTTCTGTTCTCAAGAATACTTTTCCCTTTCTCATCCAGATTGAAGACTGTGGCCGTTAGCAAGTTCTGAACTTCTGACAGAAAACAAAGGGTGAAAATTAGTTCAGGTTGAAGATGATGGCAGCTAGAATTCCTCCAAGCTGAACGCAGTTCTTGCTTCACTAATTTGGAATCTTGGCCGCGAGAACGTCTGATATCTCTTCACACTCTCAAGACTCCTGAACTTTATTTTCTTCGCACATCAAGGGCTAAACTGAGTAGCTATATGGTAAAAAGCGAAGGGTGAGTCATTCTTCTCAGATGTTCTTCAGAAGAGCAAACTTACATAATAAGGAGCGGCTGAGTGAATGACTTCATCTATTCACGCCCGAATCAGAAGTTTCTTTATTGTACAATGAGCATTTTTTATGTAGCATGAATGCAGCACTAGACAGCTCAAGGTTAGCATGGGGGTTTTCGTCCAGGACTGGTAAAATTGACTAAATTATTGTCGGTTCGACAGTAGTATTGGTCGGTTTCAGCAGTCCTGGTAAAACCCCAATGCCAAACCTGACTAGGCTTGAAGGTGGGTCAAGCGTAAATGACTAAACTCAATTTCCCAGAAGAAGTGAGGAGGTTCTTGTTACCTGAGAGCCAACGGCCGCAGCAGGGTAACGATCTCGACAAGGTGCTGAGAGAAGGGCTGCAGTTCGGTGCAGACGTCGCCCTTCAGCAGATGGAATGCGAAGCGAGCGTAGCAGTCATTGTTGATGGGGTGCGGAATAATGCAACATGGCAACACCCAGTCCGCCCGACCTGTTGAGTGCAACATCATGGCAACATTATCATCACTGTTATTAATATGTCCATGATTATAGCTAAATTTTTCCGTTGAGCGCCATCACGGAAGGCAACATTATCATTGTCTTAGCTAGGTTTTAAGTTTATTCTTAGAGGCAATGGTAAGGGTTAAGTTAACTTTGACAGCACTCTTCACAGGGAAATCCACACGCACTGGTTCGTGCAGCAGATATAGGCCAACTGGCCCAGTGGCGTCGATACAGACAGCTGCAGTCGATCACAGGTCGCGAAGAGCTATGGCGCAATAGCGCAAGGTTCAACGACTCCCCCCCCCCCTCCACACTATGGTAACTGCCCCCACGGTAGCAGACTAACAGCGCACACGAAGCAAGTTTGCTGACTCAGGGCATCGGGCGCCACATAGATCACTCACCTGGCTCGGGGCTAGTTCCCGACACCTTCAGCACAATTGTGCAGCATGCAAGGCCTGCTGCTACCGTGGAGGAGCCTAAAAATTTTTTCAAAGAAATCACATAATGGAGATAATAAAAAACAGGGCCTCCAAACCAAGGGTGCTCGCACCCCATGGGGACGCAAGATGACCTTTCAAGGGGGTTTAAAATCTTGTTATACTTGCATTGTGTCATTCAAAACAGAACAAGTAGTCTAACCAAGCAACCATCTCTGGCATAGATGGTCACGCGTTCGGTAGAATGAAGCATGTTATTTTATTGACTAGTCAGCCTCTGTATCCACACCAAAGGTGATCTCATAGAGGAGGAAAGGAGGGGCATAAAGTGCGTCGATAGCCACATGGAACCCATGCACGAGGGTATTCCCACACAGGATCAAGGCGAACGGAATTATTATTATATTGCGGGTTTTCCCGCCGTATTAGATACAAAGACTATATAACAGCGATCCAAAAATTTTGTATAATATAGTTTAGAAGTTTAGCCGAACTCAGATGAGTTCTATTAGAACTATCTTGACCAGGTGCAACATGTCTGTCAGGAAATGAGGCGCTAGCATCTCCAACTCCACATGGCTCGGTCGAACGAAATCGCTCAGCCGTGCGGCGCAGAGAAGGAGATGAAAAACGAAAAGAGAAGAAGACAAAAGAAAGCGAACACTCGTGCGGGGGGGTCCCTTCCGTGGCCCCCCACACAAGCAGATAGGAGTCTCATGGGATGGGTCGCTTACCACCATTCGGCGGCCCACCTCGCGGAACAGAAGGGGAAATATAGAGAACCTACCAAACTCTACAAAACTAACCTTCTCAGCAGGAACTGCGGCCAGATGCTAACAGAAACAGCAAGTCGGGAAAGAAGAGGAAAACAGACTAAAGCATCATCAGGATGAGAAAGAACGTGGGAGGCTTCAATGTGGGCACGTAGAAAAGACGTCCCAAAGGCCAGGCTGCGATGACTTATGAGTTCCCCTACAGTCGCTGCTTCCCATGACATAGGAAGGGTCAACCTAATTATCCTAACTCTTTGGCCAATCCCATGCGCTTTCAGCAGCCAAAACATTGCAACAAAGAAAACGAGCAGAGACCGTCGGGTAGCGATTCCTTCAGAGCATCACGACACACATACCGTAGGTGGCATCAGCGTAGCACATCACAGCGTCCTGGTCGCTGTCGTAATACGGCGCGGGTTTGGGCAGCGGGTCGGTGAACTTGCACAGCAGAGGAGCGAATCTGCTCAACCATTCCGGCTCGATGGCTGTGACACCTTGCAAGAGAGGGCGGGGGTTAGGAGGGCGCATGCAAAATACAGCCAATGGTTTAACATCGCCGAGCTGACTTGGTGGTACAGTAACAGCAGTGGAAGCTGAGGTTTCCATTTATTTATTTACTTAAGGTACTTATATAATAAAGTTGAAGAATCCCTGAATCAGTACTACGTTGTTCCTTTAGAAAAGGAACGGAAGGAACATATGCATAGTATGCAGAGATAAACGTGGAACCGATGCACGAGAGCGCTCCCACACGGGATCGACGCGCATGAGCATAGCAATTAGGAAAGAAAAGGTCAACTATCATCCATTGGTGTACGAAAGTGGAAGAAAGCAAAGTGGGCACGAAATAAATCTTTACGAAGGCCTAGCTAATGGCTAAGGTAACCTACACAATTCCCTTGGGGCCGCTGTTCGCCATAACATAGGATGGGCAAACATAACTAACCTAACCCTATGGCCCCATCTTTTATGCCCCGTGAGAAGGAGGCTCGCATTTACGTTCTGACTTAACTCCTAATCGCCTAACAGAATCTTTTCTTAAGTATCGCTACCAAACGAGACCCGAGGGGCCAGCATCTCTTGGCCCATTGGCCATCCATTAATAACGCGTAAGGAATGATCCAAGAACCGAGCCGTGGTCTGCATTTTCGAAGCAAGAAAGTGGGTCGGCCATGTCTGGCCCTGTCATGAGGGTACTGCACACACTTTAGTACACTCGTCATGGCTGTGTTTGTCTTCGCAAAAATAACAGATATTTTGATGCACACTGTACCAACTCAAATAGTACCAGATTTAATGTAAAAACGAGGCGTTTCCTTCACACTTCTGGGCAGATGATGAAATATAGTTGAACTAATAACTTATAGAAGTAAATAGTTAGTAGCTATTTTGATTTAGGTAATAGTTAAAAATTTTTCAATATCTCACTCCAATGGCTGGATAGACTAAATACATAGTTGTTTAAACATTTACGTCTTTCTTTCATGAATTGATTAGCCTTTGTCGTAGCTTTAACACTATTTGAAGTGTACCTACCATATATGTTACGACATGAAAGAAAAGGTTAACTATTCAACTGACTGCGCCCACCCAAGGAGGTTGTAATGGGAGGAGTGCACCCTCTCTCTTTACCCTACGGGAGGGATTCAAGTAAAATTTTCCCCTGAACTGGCTGAGTGGCGTTTCCGATCTGAGAGCGGTATTGCTTCTAGGAGCCCGTCTAGAAAGGAGTCCTGAGTTCAAAGTTTTAAAGCCATTAATCATCGACGAAATTTCGTGCGGATGGAGGTATGTAAATGAAACTTGTACCCGGTATACCAACTTATGATGACAAATTGAGCACTCTGATAGCAAACTTAAGACCCAATTTTCCTGCAAAATATTGAAGAACTGCCTGTCTGTATCTTCCTTAACAGATACGTGCTGACCACGGCATTTGGCCCACTGCATGAGAGCAGTTCAGCCAGTTTAGGGGGACCAAACGCCAGCTCCCGTCACGTGACTCAGCCATGTGTGTACCCGCGGGGAGAGAGCAGAGGCTTTCTTCTCCCATTACAACCTCCTTGCGTCCACCCTTACACAGAGGCACGAACCGTCACTGGATCCGGTGCCTCGAGATGCCATCGGGATCGACAGGGCTAGCCGCAGCAATTGTCGCGTTAGGGCGATCAAATGTGGTGTGATAAGTTCTTGGCTTGAATAAATGGCAGGTAGGTGGTCCGATTGAGACTCTTGGAATAAGACGGTTCCCGACTCAATCTCCTCGCATGCCGTGTTTACCTCTCTTAAGAACATTATCAGTCAACAGGATCAGAAATAAATCCTAGTTTTAAGCTGAACTCTGAACCCAACAGCTTGGATAAACGCATGTTATGTCGCGGCCGCACATGCATTCGCGTGAACAACTGGAAGAGAGGCTGGGCAACTCTGTCGTATCGAAATCAATTTTAACTCGGCAGCATGGATACCGAGGCATGAACGACTAGCGAGCTGCACATCCTCGCATCACGTTGTTCCTAGGAAAGCATAGTGTGGTTCCGGCAGCAGAGTGCAAATCCACGCACCTAATACTGGGGACACACTAGGTCTTTACGCAGACATTGGATGCAAGGATGCGAGACTCGGACGTCCTCTGTGCCACGGTATCTGTGCTACAGATTTTAAATATTCATCGACACGGCACGCGAGCTGCTCATCTCAGCAACCAGTTGGGCGTAGAATTGCATATGTGCCCCCGGCATAAACCCTCCCCCTACTTCAGTTTTGTAAAGCCGGCGACTTCAATGCGGCAGTACGGTTTCCAGGACGGAGACAAGTACTAATCTGAATGCAGCATAACTGTATCCATAAACTACATTATATGACAGCCCACTGAAAATGTGAAGTAGATCCTACAGCTTAAACTTGCACAAATTCATCCCAATTAACATAACAATATCAAACAAGAAGCAAACAGCTCCTGGTCGAGTAAGGACTATGTCAATGCGGCTATGTTAAGTAGAATCATTTTATTGAGGCTTCCATAAATCAGCTGTAGGACCTATTTGGTAGGCGTGGGCAGTCAAGTTGTGAAGTCTACGCCACATCCAGCAGGAATATAAGTGATCACTTACCTCTCATGAACATTTTGTGGGTTTCAAAGATATCCTGGTAGACAACCCACTCCGGCTTGTCAATTCTCAGCACAGAAGAATGAGGCAGGAATACAGGCTCTTCTAAATCCATGGTTCTGAAGCCACAAATAATGACAGAATCTTACTTTCTACATTAAAACAGGTTTGTACAAGCACCGAGATAGTAACTTCGTCCTAACAACAGAGACAACACAGCATTTCACGTTAAGGCTGAATGAACATAAAAATATCACCATTACAGACGCATCCAATACATTGGAAACCTTGAACCTTCACTAACTTCAACCAAAGGCAGGGCACGTAATACCTAAAAAAATATTCTTACTGACTCAGACAACCAATATCGTCAAGAAGTTCTACTCACTGGTAGGCATTTTTCCATCTGATTTTATCTTCCGGCTTCTTTATGGAAGCAGGGTCCACTCGTCGAGCAACTCGATCTACGGAGCCNCACGTAATACAAAGGAACGTTAGGGGCCTAAAAAAATATTCTTACTGACTCAGACAACCAATATCGTCAAGAAGTTCTACTCACTGGTAGGCATTTTTCCATCTGATTTTATCTTCCGGCTTCTTTATGGAAGCAGGGTCCACTCGTCGGGCAACTCGATCTACGGAGCCGCTCAAGACTATTTGGCGCAGGGCACAGCACTGAAAAGCAAGTGAAATATTAGCATACCAAGACTTGGTTTTCAAGTTTCAATAATCATTAGTCTATATTAAATTGATTAAGCCTCCGTTTCCATAAAGCAGAGTTCACATTAGCAACTTTCGTTTCACGTAAGTCGATCAGTCGTGCAGTGAAAATGTTGTTGACACGTTCGCTGGGCTTCGCACTTGACTTGGCATGTGAACTATGCGTTGCTACTGCAGAGAACGTGCTCTACACATCATATTTACAGAAAAACCCTAGATTTGCAACGCAAATTTGTTACAATTGTGAGTGTACTTGTATCAACTATCTACATTTTAATCGTTAATTTCGAACTTCACAAAAAAAAAAGTTTGGATACCACTTACTATCGACAAGCGACGTAACAGCAGAGCGTGAGAATTTATTACGGCAGTACGAAATGTAGTCTGTTTATGTACAGCATGCACTCGGGAACACGGCAAAACAATGTAAATGGCTTTAACTATTGAATAAATATATATCTTGCATTGCCAGCAAAGTGTCTTTAGATATCTTGCTGCGTTCATTTACAAAATAATATTAGGTTAAGTTCGCTTTATAAATTATGAGGTTTTGATATAAGAATTGGATAAAAACAGTGAGAATATGCTAATTTAAGCACTTCTTTGGCTAGTAAAATTGATAGTTTTGCCAATCTGTCTTGAGATTCCATTATTTTTGTACATTGTTGCAGGTAGCACACCCATGCTTGCGCGCTGGTCGTAAGATGTTTAGCTTCCTAAGTTGAAAGCTGTGGCGCCATGGCTGTAGGGTGATACGCGTTTTACCGCAAACTTGTAGGATATTTGGAACACTTTTGCTTCTCTTTCCTTAGTTAAGACAAACAATTTTTTTTATATATGAAACAACACTGTTTTATGTCCAAATTATTCATCAAAAAGCAATTCATTTCAGCGTTTCATAAAACGAAGCTCACCCGAAGATCATCGCGTCAAGAATACGTCCTGCAGCAGTCTGCCGTCGCACACCCTAGTTCATTCAGTTGTCCAAGTACCGGCGTCGTTTGTTGGCCGACGGGCTGTGACGGCAACGAAAGTTGCTAATGTGAACGCGACTTTAACCACGGCGATGTAACAGATGGAAAGTAACGGATATATAGTACCGGTATATTGATAGAAACGTGGAACCTATGCACGAGGGCTTTCCTACACTGGATTGACGCGCATGGGAACAGTAAGTCCGAAAAAAAGAGGAAGAACAGGAGAAAGCAATATCAACAAGAGTATGACATCAGAAGAAGCAATGTCGACATGAGAGACATGCGTCTCGAAGGCTTAGCTGATGGCTAACTTGACCTTCCAGGTTCCCCTGGGGTCGCTGCTCCTCATAACAAAAGATGGGCGAACCTATATTTTGTGTTTCAATACAAGGAGAGCATAGAGTTGGACGAAGCAGGGGCGGCGTGAATCGGTTGTTTTTTAGAAGATACTACCATAAGACAGACAGCTATCAGATGTAAATTGCTAAGAGCAATAGGAAGGATGATCTGATAACTGATTGTTGGGATAGATTTAGGCGGCTCTGAAGAATAAGAAGGTTTTGCCAGGCCTCAAACACAATACCATACCTTTTTTTTGGCAGGGTTGCAGAGTCGGAAATTGGCTAGAACGCGGAGTCCGAGGCGGTGATACTAGGCCTATTTTCATCAGAAATAAACGAGTCGCACGTTGCTAGAGTCCAAGTAGTTGGAGTCAGAGTCAGAAATTGGCAGAAACCAGAAATTGCAGTCGCACATCGTCCATCGGATTCCGCAATTCCACTTTTTGGGATTTTCAACCTCTCTGTGTAGGACGTTATGCCGACATATCAGAGCTGCACGAATCGATATCCCAACATAGTAGTATAACATAAGGAACTAGAGCACTCTGAGAGCGTATACCTCCCCCAAGCGAGGCAACGGTACCAAAAAATTCAAATTGGCTCTGAAACCATAATTTTCTTTGAATAACCTTCAAAATCTAATTATTTGTGCCTTTTGATAGTAATAACAGCTTGTGCAATTTTCTTGAAGATCCGTTAGTAACTTTTTGAGTTATACTGCTAATTAACATGACAAACACGAGTCAAACTTACAAACGAACAAACCGATCTGCGCCAAAATTTAATCATTCATATCTTTTAACATTATTAACAACCCCTATAAATTTCATAAAGATCCATCCAGCATGCTTCCATTCTCAGCTCTAACACCTTGTATTGCTCGCAGGTTCGATACCCGGCCTGGCACGTGAGCTCTTTGCAGATCTTGGTGTGCTGACTCGGCTGGTGTGTGTGCATGCACAGCGCCGTGGCGGAACTGCTTTCCTCAGAGATGAGGTGGGTGGGGGTCTCGGGTCATTTGTTCCTTCCGTCAAATTGGCACCATAGTTCTTGGTGACCTGAGGGCGACTGCGACTACACTTACTCATCTGGGGCCAGTGGGCCTATACCCGCAGCACAAACCAGTGCATGTGGGTTTCCCAGGTGAGGGGTGCTCTAAGTTGACTTTACCTTTACTTTACCTTATCCATTAATTTTTCAAATATTGTGCTAACAAGCATAAAATTAAAAACAATGACAAACGAATGAACAAACGGATCATTACCAAAATTTGGTCATTTACTCTTTGATATACAGTATACCTAACAACTCATGTTAATTTCATAAAAATCCATCCATAAATTTTTGAGTGATGGCATTGAGAAAAATGAGGCAGAAAACAAGCAAACGGATGGACATATTTTCACCAAAAGTTAATCATCTGTTCCTCCTAACTTACCTAACAATCCCTGTAAATTTCGTCCAAATCGGTTCATAGGTACCTTAAGTTATCTTGGTCACAGACAGACAAACACGACGAAAACAAAACCTCCTTGGCGGAGGTAATTAACCTACACCACAAAACTGGCATTTGCAAATCAAACAAGAGTTGGTGCTCACCTGCTCAGGGGTGGGAATTTTCATGTTGGGCTCCATGGCAATGTTAGCTTCAGGCACGATCATGTTCACCTCGTTGGAGAGCTGACGTCTCAACTTGCGGATATTCACAAGACCCTTTTGTCTAAGAAGCATAATAGATTTAGAAATAATTGATTAATGAGGTCCATTGCTGCAGGAAATAAGTAAGTTATTAAACAATCGGCAACAAAAAGCTCAAGTACGTACTTAGCTCAGGTAGCAGAGGCCACGCTGACCTCAGGAGGAGTTTTCATGTAACTGCACCCTACCGTCTTCCTTGGTAAAACAGCAGAACCTGGTTGTAGGAGTGTACTCCGTTTTTTATAAGTTTATATTATGTTCTTAAAGATCGACAAGATGGTGGTGTGCATCGGTCATACCAGCCCAACGAAATGCGCAACACACTCACCTGAGGCCATACTGCTCACAAAAGTAGGCGGTGTTGTTATTGGCCTCAGCCTCCAGTACGGCCCGCAGCAGCACCATCAGGTCGCCCATCAGCCTCCTCTGGCCGCTGCCGCTCCACGCCAGGCGTATCTTGCGCCACTCGCTCTTCCGTCGGTCTGTATAATTAAACGACAATATCAGATTGCGCCGATAAGCGGTGTTACAAAAACGGAAAATGATAGTCATTATATTAAGGGCTTTTTCTGCAATAGCAATAGAAGCACGATACAAGGGCTAGAAAATTTTACAGGTTTACAAAGCGAGGAATTTCTGTTGATATATTTTGTTTTTCTGCGTTCGCACAGCAAAAGTTTATATTGGTATTTTCTTGCAGTTCTGCACAGCAGCGTCATCATAGTTAATTTTCGCCACCAAGACAAGAACGGAAAAAAGCCAGGGATAAAAAAAAAATGACAAAACTGATTGAACAGGGTGACGTGAGACTGTTGCATAACCTACTGCGCAGGACGCACAGCAGAGAATTTCAACTGTCAGTGTACTGTGGGAAGCCACAGACCGTATTCTTCCCAATGTGTGGGGGCATTTTTTCAATTTATGTGCACTGCGGTAAAAACAAGTCTTCTCCAGAAGTACTGAGGAGCATTTTAAAAAGAACATCAACGGACTGCGATAAGCCACTCACCAAACTCTTCCAGAAGTTTCGAGGGGTAATTAATAAATTAAGTTAACTATGACAAGTCACCTAACAATATCTGCAGCAGCAGTAATGATGGGGCAATTGAAGAAGAACTTCAATGAACTGTGACGAGCCATTCACCAAAATCTACAACTGAAAGATAGAGGGGGAATTCGATATGAAAGTAAGTGAACTATGACAAGCCACTTTGCAAAATTTTCCCCTGATCTGTCGAAAGGTAATTCCATAGGAATTAAAGTGAACTACGACAAAGAACTTACCAAAATCTTCCCCTGAAGTGTCGAGGGGCATTTCAATGAGAATTTCCTGCACCGTAAGGGCCGCCACGAGAGCGATGGTGTAGGGCCACAAGTTGAACTGTTCACTGAGGCAGAGCATCTTAGAGTAGCGGGGAGCCACTGGGAAACTGCTCATGAGGCGACCCAGGCCAGTGATTGCAGTCGTGTCTGGAACATGAGTACACAATAAAATTTAGATGTTCTATGAGAACACTAAGGTCTTAGTTGCTGCTGCATTATTATATTACCATTATTATTATATTGTGGGTTTTCCCACCATATTAGATACAAAGACTATATAACAGTGATCCAACTTTGTATGATAGAGTTTAGAAGTTGAGTCGGACTCAAATGAGTTCTATTAGATGAATCTGGGCCAGGTGCACCATGTCTGGCAGGAAATAAGGCGCAAGCATCTCCAACTCCACACGGTCGAACGAAGTCGCTCAGCCATGCGGCGCAGAGAAGGAGACGAAAAACGAAAGGACAAGAAGACAGAAGAAAGCGAACACTCTGCGGAGGGTCCCTTCCGTGGCCCCCCATACGGGAGCAGATAGGAGTCCCATGGGATGGGTCGCTTACCACCATTCGGCGGTCTCCCTCGCAGAACAGAAGGGGAAACATAGAGAACCTACCTAACTCGACAAAACTAACCTTCTCAGCAGGAACTGCGGTTAGATGCTACATCCAATGCGGAGAAGGCACTCGGGACCCTTGGATGCGTGATGCCCAAACATATTGTGGCAGTGGTGCCGCATGGGTTGCTATGCTTGCTTGCTATTTTTTATAAGAAGATTGAAATGTACCTTGTGACTCAGTTTAAAGTGCATCATTAGCCTAGGTTAGACGGGTTAGTGTAAGCCTCCCTAAGAGCTTCATTGATAAAACTCTCTCTCCATTTCACACTAAAAGAATATTAAAATTAATATTGCCTTTAACTAGGCTAAAATAGGCCGAAGCAAGCACTTTTCAGCAAGCGAAGTGCCAATTATGTACCGTAACTGTTATAACAAGTGATTGTGAAGCAGCTAATTCATGACTTTGAAGTAATCACGTGATTAGAAGGAAGTCAAGTGACTTTGAAGTAGGTACCATAATTAGGCTATGTGATTTCTCAACAGTGATTTCTGAGTCAACAAGAGGGTTTCGAAATAAGTAGGGACTTTATTAATAAATTTTCCGCCGGTCTCAAGACCTAGTAAGTTTCAGCTTCAATCGCGGCAATTCCAATTAGTTACCTTTTTGAATAGGGACATCGCTATGGCCAACAGCCTTGGCCTCCTCTGTTACGCCTGTGTCGAGGTCTTTCTCGCGGAGCGCTCCCAAGTGGGTGAGCCTCTTCAGAGAGTGACGGATCTAAAAACAATAAAGAGAAAACCGTCAGGCAAAACTGTACTTAACTAATTTTTTCAAAACTATGTGATCCAAAGGGTTGCCGAGAGGAGGTGGCGCACTTTTAGAGGGGAGAGGCGCGGGTAGAGCGAGCTACCGCAACCAAAACAGCAGCTAGAGCTGTCGCCGCCCAAACTAGGCTCCCGTTTCTCTTGACCAATTATGGGCACACCCGCCCTCATCTCAGTCCCACCGTAAGACCTTGCGCCGCTCCCCTGGACTAAACGGATGCGGTTACTTCGATGGTCTAACCCAGTCTTGATCGCCGACCTGTTTACAGCAACATTTGAGGGTAAGTCCGGTATTGCGGAACCTCCCTTAACAACAACAACCGTGACACCTAGTATCGTTCTGAGGGGAAATGGCTTCTAGTACGTCTCCTGAGTTGAGTTCTTTACCAGGGCATTGCGGGGCCGCGATGCAGCCTAAACAGGTGTCAGGTTAGGCCGCAGTCACACCACCTCTTTTTGAAAACCTCAGTGTTTACACTCACTTGACAGTAGTGTATTGTACTCATGAGAAGTGAAAATAAATGTGATAACTGCCATTTCCGTACCCTGAACTATTAGAAAGATGGGGTAATTTTTTACTATTATCCCCCACTGACAAGTGACAACTAGACATTTTAGACCATTATTGTAATAAACATTGATGCGCTAAACACGAATTTGTCAGTAAAAGCCGGTGAAAATGCCTAATTTTCAAGATTTTGATATGTCAAATCTAGCATTGAATCAGTATCAGTAGGTACTCATAACTTCGCGCCGTTTGTATGAAAAATAGTCGCCTAGTCTGTGACGTCATTAGCACAAGTCCTACCATCCTAACCTTAAAAAGTATCACTGCCTATAAACCATATATATACCGATAGGATTTATGGATTAACAGTCCACAATCTTCGATGATGTCGTTCCCCAAGTTAGGCTAAACTTATGATTACGACGATGGACTGCGGAAACGAGCGATATGTTTCATTCATTTGACCGAGCTTTGCTTTACCAAACCGAAAGAGTTCGTTGACATTGTTTACGTCATAATTTAGTGCTTTTGACGTCAATTTTGCCTGAGTCACTTCATATAGTCTAATAAACAGTTTAATTAAATGAATTGTAACTAATTGCGCTAGAGAGCTGATATAATGCAGGGTTCAACAAATTATTATCTCAAAAACTCATTTCCGACGACAGTGACCTACCTATATATTCGTGTTCAGCGCATCAATATCCACTAGAATAGTGGTCTAAAATTCTTGGGCTTGAGTAGGGATGGTAGTAAAGAATCTAAAATTCTTGGGTTTGAGTAAGGGATGACAGTAAACACAATACCGAAAGCGGCAAGCCAAACCAACAATGACAGCACCGTAGGTACAGCGAGACCAGGTACACTGAACGCCCGGTAAAACACCGTTCTAGTCAGCCAGTTAAGCTCACTGTTCAAACTCAGCCACTACTGAGGCAAACTCCCGCATCAGGCTAACACGCCCTCGCCAATAACAGATTCAATGTCGGGAAAGTTGCCGTATAAGTAGTGGATTTAAGACTAAATGACAAATGAGGTCAATATGCACGTTAACAGAGGTCATTCGTGCGAGCGCAACCACAGGGGCAGAGCTCTACGTAAACAGGCTACTTCGTCCCGTAGTTGGCCCGACAGTGCGATTCGCCACTTGCGGCTTACTTTACACAAAATTTGAGGTTAAAGAAACTATGGTTTTGTTCACTGAAACAGATACTCAATAGCGGGTCCTTTCCTGCTCACCAAGCTGCGCTCGAATGACTTTTCCCTGCTCAGAAATCATGTACGGTACTGGCTAGTCAGCGGTACCACCGAGCGGCGACGGCGGGAATGCCAGCTAGGCGACGGTCGTAATATAGAGAATTTACCAAGGAACGCAATGCAAAATCAACACCGCCCTTGCTCCAATTTCACCACTCGTGCAGGTATGGTATAAGGTATTATAAGATTTCAGCCTCCCTAAATAAGTACTAAGCTTTTCTAAGAGAGGAAAAGGAAGGGACATATAGTATGTCGATAGAAAAACGGGAACCCCATGCACGAAGGTGTTCCCACAAAGGGTCAACGCGCATGGGCACAGCAAGTCGGGAAACAAGGGGAAGAACAGACGAAGTAAAATCAGTAGAAGTATGAAAGTGGAAGGAAGCATAGTGGGCACGAAAGACACGTTCCGGAGGCCTAACTAATGGCTAAAGTAACCTACACAAACCCACTGGGGGGCGCTACTCCCCATAACATAGGATGGGCGAACCCAACTAACCTAACCCTATGGCCCATCCTATGCCCCCTGAGGGGACCACTCGTGCAACGTAAATTTGCCACGGCTTCAGCATTAACTTCACCATTTCACGTACCTACTATTAATGTGCCACTGTTAGCCTACAAGTAATTGCATCACGAGGTTTGCCGCAATCAGACCAATTGAAAGGGGTTATCATATATATGCAAATCTTTAGAATAAATTCCATCGGGAAATGAAAAGGAGACAGCAAATTCAGGAGAGATCTATACAGTTGCAAAGCTGAATTCGTACTCCTAACCACAGCAACGGACCTGGAGGTCACCTAGGAGTCGGGTGAAACCACAAAGACCCTAGTCGTTTAGCTTCCAACTGTTCAAGGTCGAACCTCACAAACACCTCCAGTTCAGCAACAGTGGGCTCACAATATATATCGCAGTGGATCTCGGCCCTTTCAACAGCTCCGATGCAAAACCTCACACGACTATGTACGTTCACCTAGAGTTTAGATTATTACATAGTTTAGGACTCTGTCGCTACAACTATTAGGCTAATTTTATTCATGCCCGCAATGTTCGCAAATCATAATCAACACAGAGCAATGCGGCGAGCCAGAGGAAATCATAAAAAATGTGTTTGGGTTTACAAACCAACGACGAGGGACCTACCTGAACATGTTCAGGGGGCGTTGGATAAGGGAAGTTGACTACAGGCAGATTTAAATTCTTCAGAATGAGGACAACATCGTCAATTGGCCGACACATAATCTCAGGTTTGGCAAACTTGGCGAAGTCATTGTATACGGCGGAGCTGTAGAGTCGGTAGCAGTGGCCGGGGGCAACACGACCGGCTCGTCCTGCTCGCTGATTAGCTGATGCCTGACAGCAGTTGGTCACGTGGAACATGGATACGCCTGTCACTTTGTCGAACACCTGAAACAGGGGGGAAAAATTGACAAAGTTTAGTTATACAATAATTGTCGCAAATCCAGGACTTGCCTCCACATTTGGCAAGAGCATCACCAATGTCGGTGAGACTAAGTTGAAAAGTTTGAATGAGGAGTGGCTATGCTTGCTTTCTAAGTCGAGCTACATTGTCAAGCTCCTCGAGGCTAGGAGCCATTCCACCACTAGCATACAGAGCTGCAGACTTGGTTGGTTGGTTATAGTTCGAGGCTTAAGCCTCCGTTTCTGCACGAAGACGATGTCACCGAGAAAGATATAAGGGACATATAGTATGTGAATGGAAAGGAGGAAGCAATGCACGAATGTTCCCTCACAGGATCAAAGCGCATGGGAACAGCAAGTCATCAAAAAAAGAGGAAGAACAGTAAAAAATAGAACTAGTTAGTGGGAAATCAGAAGGAAGCAGAGTGGGCACGAAAAACAGACGTCCCGAAGACTTAGCTAATGTTGAGGAGACTTAGCTCATGTTGATGGCAAGAAAAGTGAGTTTTTGGACGTGGTTTCTGGTGTCCTACAGGGTAGTGTTTTGGGCCCTTTTTAATTCATCGTCTATACAGCGGACCTGTTTGATCTTGTTAATAATTTACTTGTTACGCTGATGATGTTACTTTGCTGGCTGTTTGCGATAAGCCTAGTGATAGGTGGGAGGTTTCAACATCCATTCAGCATGATTTGGAAATGATTGATACCTGGTGTTTTAGGTGGGGGATGAGGCTAAATTCGGGCAAGACTAAGACCATGCTCGTGTCCAGGTCGTCAGTGAGACCTCCTTTTTCTGCCCTCATTATTATAACACTTTGTTCAACCTCCGAAGCCGCAACTCAGGCTTTCCAACAGAGATGAGTGTGTAGTATTCAAATGCCACATAATTTGATGCGTGGCAAGAAGCAAGGCGCAAAGCATAGTAGGAGACACTCGAGTGGACGGCCTCTTTCACGGCTTTCCACACGAGAGAGATGAGAGAAGTCCCGCGGACCAGGTACGCTATCTCAATCCATAGCCCACCTCGGGGAACAGAAAAGAAAATGCAGAGACCCTACCTAAGTTTACAATACTAACCTCGGCAGCAGGAACTGCGGCCAGATGCAACATCTCCTGCGAAAAAGGTACTCAGGTTTGCCCCTGGGGTCATGAGGCCCATATATACTATGACAAGGATGGGGCCCGTCATAATAAACCCGTGAGGGCCTTCCTGCACTCTTACTGGATGGTGTGTCACTTCCTGTGGTAGATGACTTGGTAATCTTGGGGTCAATTTTGATCCAAAATTGACGTTTCAGCCCAACATTCGTTCGGTTGCCTCACGTGCATTGCAGAAAATTGTCTAATGAGGCGTGCTTGGAGGGTGTTTGGCTCGGTAGAATTGACACGTCGCAGCGTTAATTGCTATGTCCTCTCTCTTCTATATTACTGCTCCATACTCTGGGGTTATGCTGCCGATTGTCGCCTGTGCTTGTTTGACAAAGTGGTTCGTCGATGTGCGTTCATGCTGGATAGTGTTGTGCCTTCTGATCTGGCGCATCGTCGTTGAGTTGGTGGGGTCTGCTTTTTGTATAAAATTTATAACTGCCCTAGTCATCCAATGTCTGATTTTCTTCCGGAGCCATTTGTCCATTTGTTCGGGTGAGGTATCTCGGCGTATTGGTGCTTTTCATGAGTTTGATTTGGAACAGTTTCGATGCCGTTAGGGCCAGTGTTCTCGTTCGTTTTTTCCATCGTGTGTGGATGTTTGGAATGGTCTAGATGGTCCAGTCTTTGCTGGTGCGGGTATTGGCAGTTTTAAACGTTCTGTACACAGAGCTATTCTATGATCTCGGATCTTCTCTTTTTTTTCTTCACTCTCTGGGCTGGTTGCGTGAGGGTTTGTCAACCTCATTGAGTTTCTCCGTTCCCACGTCGCCAGTCTGGTGTGATTTAATAATAATAATCCTTATATAATAAAACGCTTCGTGTATTTATTTCGTGTCCGCTTTGAAGGAAATAGGCGAAAAACAAGCCAGGCTGCAGATTTTGTAAATCGATGACCAGGTTGCAGAAGATGGCGACGGGTATGCATTTACAAGTTTTAATGGATAAGCGGATTGCATATCATTGAGAGGTGGGCTATGACTGTAAATAAAAAGATTTTAAAATACGTAGATCGCATATGGGGTAGCAGCTGTCCCTAGCACAGTAAAATCGTCTAAGCGCAATAGAACTTTGCACTGCTCAGCATGGTACCGTATCTAATGGCAGACTGGGGGATTGCATTGGATATGGCCCCTACGATAACTCCTGCCGGCATGCTCAGCCGCACGAACGCATAGAGACCGGGTGGTCGAGCCCACGTATTAAGACGCATCTTGTGCGTCTGAATACGTGGGCTTGACCCCATAATTTTGCTTTCTGACAGCTTTTGTCAACCTGTTAAGTTTAGCCATATCTTTTGAGTTATTAACCATCAAGAAAAGAGCTGAAGCGCGCTATTGTTAAAGTACTTCCAAGCCAGCAACAAACGCAGACCGCAACAAGCAGAGCAGCATTAGTGTGACATTTCCTAAATTAATTGCTCTCGTGATAATAACCGACGCTAGTGACGCTACGTGGACATCCTGTTATATCGCACACGTAACACAACTGCTGTAAACACAGATCAAGTTCTCAAAAAAGCTCTTTACAATCACTGCAAGTTAGTGAACACATCAGGTTACAGGAAAAACACACCTTATCTTTGGTTTTGCCAGAATCAA
>LQNS02278171.1:16703044-16718067 GCA_001587735.2 Parhyale hawaiensis | reverse complement strand
CAGGACAGCCCTCGATCACACGAGGAAACAGTCTTAAGACGTGCTGATGTACACAGTGCCATTCGGATTATGGAGGGGTAGGGGACCCAGAACGAGCCTGTGTAGGTACACAGGGCATCCGTCTTGAAGCTTAAAGTTGTAAATGCCGAAACGCAAAGCATTTGATTACAGATGTTCTCTTACTAGAATGTCTTTTAAAATTTTTCAGCACTATAGTATTAGTATATGTACATGAAGAATAAAATCAATGAGTTAACATACCGAAGTTCAGATGGCAAAGATGTTTTCATTTCCGAGCATTTGTCATCAACAGTACTTAAGGTAAACTTACATAAACAAAATGAACACAGAGTCACAGACCCAAGCTTTTGTTACGTACAGTCCTAAGCGCCGTGGTCACCGTTACCCATCATGACAATTATATTTATTTAATGCACGCCGCCCAACTAAGGAGCTAATAAAGGTATTTTTACCTCTGCCAAAGAGGTTATGTTTTCGTCGAGTTTGTCTGTCTGTCACCAAGATAACTCAAAAAGTTATGGACGGATTTTTATGAAATTTACATGACTTTTTAGGCATATTACAAAGAGTAAATGACCAAAATTTTGTGATGATCTGTTGGTTCGTTCGTACGTTTGTAGCTGTGTTTGATTTTATGTTTGTTAGCGTAATAACTCAAAAAGTTTTGAATGAATCTTTATGAAACTTACAGGAATTATTAGTAATGTCAAAAGACAGTAATAATTGAATTTTGGTGCAGATCGGTTGATTCGTTTCTATGTTTGAGTTGATTTTGTCATAATGTTTGTTACGCAATAACTCGTAAAGTTTTGACTGGATCTTTATGAAATTTACAGGAGTTGTTAATAATGTTAAAAGACAAAAAGGGTTAAATTTTGGTGC
Organism: Parhyale hawaiensis; assembly: GCA_001587735.2. Taxonomy (NCBI): domain Eukaryota; kingdom Metazoa; phylum Arthropoda; class Malacostraca; order Amphipoda; family Hyalidae; genus Parhyale; species Parhyale hawaiensis. The sequence continues at coordinate 16,717,164 of LQNS02278171.1, read as the reverse complement.
AGATCTGTTGATTTGTTTCCATGTTTGAGTTGTGTTTGTTATAATGATTGTTACGCAATAAATCAAAATGTTTTGAATGGATCTTTATGAAATTTACAGGAGTTTTTTTTTAGTAATGTTAAAGGATATAGGCGATTAAATTTTGGTGCAGATTGGCTGGCTCGTTTGTATGTTTGACTTATGTTTGTCATAAAAATATTTGTTGGCAGCATAACTCAAACAGTTATGAAAGGATCTTAAAAAAAATTGCAGAAACTGTTAATATTATTAAAAGGCACAGATGATTAGATTTTGGAGTTGACACAAAAGATATTATGGTTTCAGAGCCAATTTGAAATTTTCGTTACCGTTGCCTTACTTGGCGGAGGTATGTGCTTTCGGAGTGCTCTAGTTATTACTGTATAACACCTAGCCTAAGCTGCCATGTCTTGCCACATTTGTTTCACAGAAAAGTAATAATGCAGTGAAGTGAAGCATTGCATATAAAACCTATTTATCGTCGCTTCCGTTGCAGTAATAAAGAGTTTTTTTTCTTCTAGGACTGCGTGAAATCTGCAAATTCCTAGATATTCGAACAACTCTGTAATGAGTAGGCCACCCGCGGCACTGGAGTCCCCGAGAGACTCAAAGCTTCCAGCATGGTACAAACTGCCATGACCACACCTTTAGAGGCGTTGAACCCTGAATAGACATTGCCTTCGATGCGCAGACGTACACCAAGCTATTGCCTTCTCGTCCCCGCTTTAGTTCAGTTGAAGTGGGATGTGAAGAAGGCAACTGGCATCAAGGATCCAATGGGTTCGACCAGTACTGGTAGAATGGGTCTGGACTCCTTCGAAGTACCGCAGATTTAAAATATTTGAAGTTTACAAGGTCGATGCAGATAGTGTAAACCTGGGTCTTCTCACCGATCCTTGGGTCTCAACCTGGATATGCTGAAATCAAAGAATAGATATGTTAACGAACAGACTGCCGTATGGTGCTGATGCTCTATGAGAGGAAAGTTTAAGAGAGAGCTTGGGAGTATAGCGCCTGGAAGTAATAGAAGCAAAGACCAGAAGTGAATTTCAAAGTCCAAAGCTTGGAAGCAGAAAAAAGTAGAACTTTGAAGCAGTGAATTTAGAAGTCCGAAGCTTGAAAACAGAGGAAAGTAGAATTTGGAAGCAGTGAACTTAGAAGTCTAAGCCTGGAAGCAAACAAAGTAGAACTTAGAAGCAAAGGAAGTAGAGCTACATATCGAGGGCTTAGGGCCAGAAGTGGCTATGTCCATTTTTGGTGAAATTGGGTTCCATTCATAAAGTGGGTGCCCGGGAGGCATATTTTTGGTGTCATGGGTGTCTATGAGATATATTTTCATGCCAAAACTCTTCTTAATGAAGAGATATGGCATACACACCCGTGACACTATAATTTTGCCTCACGTGGGCACCCTTTTGCTGAGGGGAACCCAATTTCACCAAAAAAGACATAGCCACTTCTGGCTCTAAGCCCTCGATATACGGGTCTTAGACTTGCTTCTTCTAGCCGAATGCTCGATCTCCACAAAGATCAAATAACCAGTACAAAAAACGGATATTCTGCCTGTGGGATAGGGTAAAATTAACCCCCTTGGAAGTGGAATATTAAATGGCACCTGATATATGACAATAGAACATAACTTGCAAAAGACAATAGTTTTGCTAACTTCATTCGGGCATTAAGACTATGTATACAATATGTTACATGGAAGGGGGAAGGAGGAGGATCATTGATGAGAACATCAGCCCAGCCTGAGGGATAAGGGCAAAAAGTTGAGACTCCCTGGCATAGAAAGTACTTTTGATAGTAAAGTGAAAGAGCTGTTTCCATAATAGATTTGGAAGGTCAGTTCGATGAGCATGGTAACCTACATTAGTTGATTGTACAAAATTCATTAACCCTTTAATGAATGATTGAAACTTGGCATTCCTGTAGGAATAGCACAATATAGTACGCGTCACCTATCGTACATTAGGTACAAGATTACCGTGATGGTATCGAGGGTTACTTTACTTGTGCAATCAGCTCCCCAATTAGTTTGCTAACTCACTCTCTCTATCTCTCTCTCAAATAAAAATTTAGGGACATACAATAGAAATATTAAGTTATATTAACAGGAAATAATAGTTTTACAGAAAAATCAAGTTGGACTTATACCGTGGGTCACAGTGAAGTAACAGAAAATACAAAAAAGTGGGAGCTACTAAGTTGATGCAATATGATGACATCAAAGCCTTTTATTATGCTTAGAATTTTGGCCAAACACCGAAATAACATTATCCAGTCGCTGAGGGGAAATAAATATTACGAATTTTATTATTTAGAGCGAAGTTAGCGGCAGATGGAGTTGAAGATTTTTTAACGCTTTCTGTGAAATTGAGGAAGCAGGTCAAAGCGGCCAGCATCTTTAAAAAAGTGCATGGAGTACGATACTCTGCCTTTTTGTCTTTAAAGTTTTCGTACGGCGTACTGGAAAAAATGTAAATATTACCTTAAAAATCATTCACGCAAAAAGACCATACGGTCCGCTTTCAACTAATGCTATTCCAATATGACGTCTAACGTTGAATGGGGCAAGAAAGGGTTGACGATAATATGCCGAAGTAAAATTTGGAATGTCGTCGGTTGAACGTTGACGAAAAATTTGGCAGTATTGTTGATTTGACGTGGCGGGTAAGCTATGCAGTGCGAAAGATAAATTAAATTAATTTTGTTACAATTTTCTAAAAAAGTTATTATAAGTACTAGTTCGAATGGCTCTTCAGAATGAATCTACGCCAAGCCCACTCGTCCAAAATCTCAGACAGGCGCCTTGGTACGTATCGCCTGTTGAATAAAATTATAAACGTTGACCTTTAATCTAGCTATTAATCCTGCTCCGTAATATGGAATTCCAGCCGGCTTAAGCGCAACTGGATTTCTTCTAACACCTGCAACGCAATTTAAAATGGCGAAACAAACGCTCTTGTCTGAAGGTTCAACGAGTGGGATTAATTTAGATTGACTTTGGACGAACCATTCGAATGAGCCCAAAGTGCAAGCACTTCCCGGACACTGAATTACCTGATAAACAATCCACTTCAGTTGTGGTACTAGCTGAGCTCACAGCAGTTGGATTCCATTTCGAAGATCAGCACAGCCATCTCTTCACATCTGTGCCTGATTATCAATCTTCGCTGGCTGTCGCACCGTTTCAAACTGTAGTAGTATGTGGTGATGACATAGTGCCTCAACTTAGACATAATTTCGAAAATTTTTGGGGGAATTTGGAAGGAGGTAGCATTTTTATTGTAATATATATTACTTAGCAGAGCATGTATCGCTCTTGTACCGAGATCAATGGTTTTAGGTGACATATATTTTAGACTAACAAAGTTTTGAAGACCACTGGAACTGCAATAATTGTCTGTATAGATGAGTGATATTGCTCTCAGCACATCCGAAAGCAAAAGAACGGATGGATTACATAGGGATATTAGTAGAACTTCTGCAAGGGTCTGCAGAAATTCAATCTTAGCCCTGAGTGTTTTCGATCTGTTGCCAGAGCAGGGTTTCAATGCGGCCATGGCCGTAACTCTGTTATTTATTGCTTTGATTATATTTAAAGTGTGATGTTTGCTGAATTTGTTACAGCTGGGTAACCTCAAGGGGCTTGAAGAAGAACGATAATCGTCTTGGGTTGAAGTAACTTGTTCTTTTCGAAATAAAATATCGATACTTGCACATGGAGGAAGCACACTTCGCAGAAAATTTTCGTGCGTAGGGTTACAGCCGTTAACTTCCATGGCTGCAGCTATAACGTGACAAGATGCTATGGTCTCACCTCCTCAGATGCACCGGTAACACAATCATCCACTGAAGCGACCTCGTAAGTCTCACAGGCCCGGAACTTTATCTTCCACAAGGACCAGAACTTCAGTTGTCACACGAGATCATCAACGATAACAGTGAACTGGAGCTCGTCAACAGTAAGGCTTAGCAACCGGGCGATTATCTACTACACTCCAAGCATTTTCTCCAGGAAGTTGGACATGAACCATTATCTTCACTCCACCTCAAGGCTACTGCACACTTAGACAGACCGTCTTCAGGGGTAACTACAGTATTTAGAAACGATACGTAATACTTCGTTTCAATTGTTTATTAAGGCAGTAAAAGAATAAATTTGGAATACTTTAAATATTGATATAGTAAGACAATGTGATGCTTCCCTAGTTACGACGATAGAAATATGTTCAAATGATTTACAACGCAGAGAATTAACATTTTCTCACTGCTCTGCACAAACATAAAAAGAGATTTGTTAATTAACCTTGTACTACAGAAGTAATAAATGAACACTTCATCTCAGAAATATGAATGAAATAAATTAGCTCATGGAAAATGTTCATTATATGTTCATTGCTCGTCATCGAAATGGTGGCTAATGACAACGCTCGCGTTACGTTATAATAAAAACTACACATACATTTCCCGTACAAATAGAACCAATGCTGATAACGCTGACCTATGAAAATAGCTTAGTATTATAATACAGTACAGTAAAAGTAGATTTGGCAGGCATCGACACTGTACTTCTAGGATATCAATAGTGAGATCTCTCGCTCAGATAGAAGCTTCCAGTTCAAGTTTACTGATCCACTAGACAAAGAACGGCGGACAAAGGTCGGTGAGTGTAGCGCGTCAGCCTCTAGCCCACGTGACGTTTTGTTTCTGTTTTCTTTTTTTGGCTCAGGAATTTCACCGGTCGTTGAGGTGCACCTCCATTCCTGTTAGATTTTTCCTTGACAGCGTCTGGACAGACGAAGGAAGACGCAGATTCAAAATTTCTATGCGCACCTCATATGGACCTTTCGAGAACTTTGTGACGTTTTCATTGTCTCCTGGTGCAGCTGGAGATATCTGCATACAGCATTGGTATCATAGCTACGAACATACGATTCGGAGCAAATTGTGACGTCGCTAATTGTCTCGTAATAGTACTGAGGGAATGCCCGTCTCGAAATGTTAGTGAATGTGGGTTTATTTTGCATTTATTTTTCGATTTCCGAGACGGCGTAAAAGCAAATTGCACGAAGCTTTATCCATTACCTACTTGAATTAACTCTAGCATAATCTTTTTGGGTAAAAGTCGCCTTATGCACCTACCGACAGGGAAAAAGTATTATTGTTAAGGCGGTAAAAAACAATATTCGTAACAGAAATACAGCACATTAAACTTTATCTGCATATATAAATTGGGTACCGATGTAGCCTGCGGTTTACCTGAAATTTAAGCATAATATGTATACCTTTAACGATAAACAGGAACCTAGGGCACATTCGACTTGGTCCTGAAATTAAGCCTCCATAACTTGACCTATCCAGAGCTTCAGACATAAGCTCTGGATCCGTCACTTTGAAACTTGCTGCAAGAGTTAGAAGCAACGCGGTTACCTTGAGTCAGCTCAAAACCTCATATTACAGAGCAAACTTTAGTTTCTGGAAGTCGCATGAGGTAACCGATTCATGGCCAATCCAGTCAGAAATTTATAGGTATTTATCTGATGTTATCGAATACTCTTCACTATTTACTCATTGGCAGCCGATAAATGCCTATAAATATCCGATTGGAAATGCCTGAAACTCAATTCAGCGTGTCGACGACAGCCCACGTGCCTAAAGTATCGAACGTGTCAAGCCTCGATCGCATGATATTGGCGCCTAATCGAACATGTTCCTATTTATGGTTGAACTGAACTTTTCTTAACCCATGTTCAGCTAAACCAAGGGCACTTTCAATTGGGCAGCAAAATTAAGTCTTGGAAGCTTGACTAGTCCGAAGATTTTGACAGGTGCGCTTCGACTTATGCGTCAAGTTTCAGGCGTTACCTCTTAAGCAATGACCTGTGAGACTGACTGCCATGAACATAAAATTACTAAGTAAAATGGAGCTTTTATTTGGCTCATCATAAACGGGCTGCCTTAAGCACAAACAGCACGTTTCATGCTGACGAAGCTAAAGTTTCTGTCGGCATTTCTGGACAATTCAAGTGAAAATTCTGGAGAATTCAAGTGAAGTGAGCTTGCCTTTTAGGGGTGCGAGATGACTTTCCAAGGGGTTCGAGACTTCGATAAAAATCATAGAATAAAGTTGGATACAATATGTTTGTGCCCTAATATGGTGTGAACTTCATTCGTTACCTGTTATCAGAAGAGTTGTATTTTTAATGGGGTGTGATAAAGTGTTAAAAATTTTCTAGGTGTGCCAGACTGAGACTAGGTAGGGAACCACAATAGAGAGGGAGATGCAGCATTGAGCAAGACTGGGGATAACGTTTCTATGGAAAATTTGATATGAGATAGACGAATGAAACCCATGCATTCATCGAGAATGGGCAAAAAGAAAGAAATTGACTCTAGAGCAAAAGCAATCGAGCTATAACTGTGCAAATGACAGCCTTTACAAGAAATATATTACAGGAGATGCAGCAGTGAGCAAGACTAGTGATAACGTATCTAAAGGATATTTTGGACGAGGTAGACAAATGGAACCTATCATTCATCGAGAATGTGCAAAAATAAATAAATTGACCTTAGAACGACAGCAATCGACCCATAATTGTGCAATTGGGTTTCCGAACTATGGGCAACTCGCGTTAGCCTGGGTTCGAGATGCTCTAAAAGTGGGTTCAAAATCTTGGATAAAATAAAGTTGAACGTATAAATTTTTTCAGAAATTTTGCGTAAGGTTCATTCTCTATCATCCGATGAGTAATTATTTTTGTAGGGAGTCCGTGAACATCGCAAAAATGTTCCAGGGGTGCCTGGCTTGGAAAAGGTTGGGAACCGCTGCCTTAGATCGACTATGACGGCCCAGTGGCTGAACTACGTAACGTAGTTCAGCCAATCGAACATCCCCTAAGGGCCCATTCGATTGAGTGTCAATATTAAGTCTTTCAGGCTTGACTTACCCTAAACTTCAGAGAAGCTTTCCCTCTGCCATTTCGAATCGTGTTGCAAGTGCTAGAAGTAGCCCCTTTATGTTAGGCTGACTAAAAACTCTATTTTACTGAGTTAGAGTGAATTTTGGAACTCTTAAAATGACTGAACGTCAATTCTGCGGGATCGAAAGTAGTGAGTAGTGTAGCGAAATACGTGTTTTTGAGGGTAACCTACCCTCGCGGATACCCTCGCGCGCGAGCTTCCAGTTTGTAACGGCCAATGCACTACCGGTTTAGCGGGGGTCAGGGGGGGGCGCTAACCGGAGTGGGCGGGGCCTGGGAAACCGGAAGGGGCGGCGCGATGACCCCTCGGCGCGAGGGGAACCTACCCTCAAAAACACGTATTTCGCTACACTACCCACTACTATCGAAGACAGAGCACCTGTCTGAAGTTTCAGACAAGTTAGGCATCGAAGGCTTAATTTCAGTACTCAATTGAACACACCCTTACCTGGCCTTAATTACAGTAAGCATAGTTTCAGGTGGGCTCCACACAGTATGTACCTACAGTATGTTATACTGGGATCGTATACTGTAGATGACATGTACCTATAGTGGTGAAATCCTCTGGAAAAGGTCAAAACAAAGTCATGCAGTGAAGTGTTGACCCTGTACTGCACCGTTAAAAAAAAATTCGTAGGAATAGCGTTATGAAAGTAACTATATATGGCCACTTGGCCGGTAATGGGTTAGGTTTCTCTAATTTGACACCATCGTCCACTGCAAACTGATGATGAACTGAGATTAAGTCTATCGTGGGCCAGGTTCAATAAGCACTGTGCGAGTTGAAAGTTTTTGTCACCCAGTTGAAAAAAAAAAATCAGAAATGAAAAACCTACTTACTATAGAAATTTGCTAATAAAATGAACTTCACTATGATCAGAAAAATTATGTAGTTTTTATATTTTCCGAAATAATGTAAAAATGCCAACTGGGAAAAGGAATAGGAGTATGCCATTTAGGTTAAAATGAGTTAAGTTGCGTAACCAAATTCTGTATTTTACTGAAATTTGATAAGAAAAAGAAAAAAGATTAGGTTTATTAGGTAAGGCTAGGTCTCATTAGGTAAGTATTTTCATAAGGTCAAAGAATACTTTGGGTGGTCTGTATTCATTAAAAAACTGAAAATGACTATATAATTTTGACTCTACATGGTCTTTAACCAGAAAAAATGGTCATTCATTTCACTATATTCACTGATATGACAAGAAGGACTTCGTACTTAAAGTAAATGGGATCAGAGTCGGTAGGATTTGGAGATTTTAAAGGCCAGGAGTTGGAGCCGAGCACTGACTGGCCACGGGAGTCGGAGCAAAAGTTGGACTTGGCTCATGCGACTTCACAACCTGCCCCGCACCACCAAGCATACATGTTCAGGGCCGTAAAGACCCTAGGATATGCACGTGATACGAGGCGACCGATGATAATAGTCTAACTAATATTTATTAGCTTTATAAAATACCTCTTAGAGCAAATAATTATTGTCCAAAATGGGAATAATGTGTATAAAGTGCATGATGATTTTGTAATATTATTATTTAAAAGTCTTGCATTCAGTACAATAAAAAAATCCATTTATTTTATATTCTGATAGATTAACTGATCCACTCTATTAAATTGAATTAAAAAAAAACAAAAATTCAACGCAAAAGGGATGTTAAAAAGAGCAATGTTAATTTACCCAATCTAATATGCAACGAAGGACAAGTTTTATGAAGAACTTTCTTGAACTTCAACGAAACAGTTATTTTTTAAAAATTTTACTACAATAGCGGTTACAACGGATGGCGTTAAAAATTCGCTCATTCACAGAATCAATCGTCAAATTTTTCATTGTTGTGGCATCCAGACTTCGAAGAAATTTGTATGACATGCCACGATTCTTATTTCTAAGTTAATTGTTTACGATTGGCGTAGATCTTCCTTTTGATGATGACCCAAAAATTTTCAATGTGAGTCACATCCGGAAAATTTGACAGCCACCCCATCAATCTTACATACTTGAATCCTGGAGAAGACAGATATAAATACTCTTTTGCTGCTCACTCATGCTGACTGTGCTCACTCATGCTGACTGAGCAATGGCATTAATATCCTTTACGGACGCAAGTTTTTACGAAGAGGCAAACGTTGCTTATGAAGCCATGGAAAAAGAGCTTCACTCAACAGTTCGCAATAACTAGCGAAATGGATTTTCAGTCTTTCTTGTACCATGATGGGCCAGAAATTACATTATTGATGTTACCTGCCCACAATATTTCTACAACTCCATCTTGGTGGCGACAAAAACAGTGAAGCAACCTCCCTTTAATCCAACCCATCCCTTGGCCCACCCATCAGGGACATCGAAGGTGGCTCTGGTCTCATCTGTGAACAAGATATCGCACATCCTGTTTCATGCTAAGTTTAGATAGGCGGCAGTAGACGGACCAACAGGACCATTCTTAGAGAGCCGCCGGGACTTGTGTCCCGGCCGCACTAGCCCGAAAGACAAGAAAATTCTGGAGACGTTAGCAGTGCGGAGCGGAGGAGAGGTGCCAGTGCGCGTGTGCGTGCGTGCGTAAGCACACCAACATATCCCTACAGAAGGATTGCCATTCGTGCCAATTACTTGAATATATAGCGCTACAATGCTTTATTTTTCCATCTTTTGGTTAAACAGTTATTATTACCATTGCATTTTAAATTATACAAGTACTTAGAATTAGATAGGCGGCAGTAGACGAACCAATAGGCCCATTCCCAAAGAGACACCGGAACATACGCCCCGGCACTCTGTGAGCTATTAACGGCACTCTTTGAGCTAGAAGTTGGATACTAAAGCAAAATTCGACAGTGCGCTTGAATTAAATCATTATAATAAGTTGTTGCAACGAACGCTTGTGTTTGCAGCGTAGGAGTATGCGCCACACTAAAGTACAGTAGTGACTTTTCACTTTACTGTGGTCGCACCGTAATAGTAAAGTTGCCATTAGTTGCTATATGAATGAAAGTTGCTCTATACGACTGATTTTTGTATTAAGAACTTAATATTAGCATTGTATGCATGAAATATTATGGCAAATGAGCGGTTTTCATACACTAACAAGCATTAATTACATTAAATATCCTGTAAAAACACTATAATGAAGTTAGCAGCAGGTCGGAAGCTGTGTTGCCTGCACCTCCACTGTCGGCGCTTCTATAGTTGAACTCTATATTAATGAATTATTTATACCCGTCTGTGCCTGAGATTTTACGTTAGAGGAGTCCTATCCTTATGTTACCTCTTATCTTTTCACTAAAAAGCTTGTAATAACATTATGATAGTAACAGTTTGACTGCCCCAGTGCCTACATTCTACGCAACTTCTCTGACTCCACTGCTAATATAATCTTACATTTTAGTTTCAGAATGTAATATGTAACTTTTTATGGACGTATTTACGCATTGCAATAAATTAATATTACATAAGAGATCATTCTTATCAGTTTACGATGTATATATGGAAAACTTTTTTTTTAAATACAAGTAAAACTATTTTTGTACATGTTTCACGTTTCCTCATATTAGGTAGCCTATATGTCACAAGCATAAAGCACGAGGCTACATTGTCATAATTGCATTTCTACTATCAATCTTATACTCTACAATGGTACGTGTATGTTATACTTTTGAAAGTATTTACGCATTGTGCATGTCTTACGTTTCTCTATATTATTATATAAAACATGAATGAAAGATGTAGTGCAAAAGATTGCAGTTCTATCATCACGCACACTTCAAACATTAGCTTGCGTTGTAATAACTTAGGGTATTATAATGATATAATGCAGGCGTACATTCAAATTTTGCGGTGGTATCCAATTTCTAAGTATTTATATTATTTAAAATGCAATGGTGATAATAACTGATTAACCAACGGACAGATAAATAATGCAGAGGAGCGCTTTATACTCAGGTAATCGGCGGAAGGTGTGCTATACGCATTCACGCACACACTGGCACCATTTCGCCTCCACTGCGAGTGCCTAGGGAATTTTCGTGTCTTTCGGGCTAGTGCGTCCCGGCCCTCCATGAGCTATTACCGTTATGGTAGTATCATTTAGATGACTGATGAAAAAAGAACAAAAAGGGAAAAAGAACCTCAGCCAAAGAGACGATCGTGCAAGCACGATTTATAGCTGTAGATCTGGGGAGCTTGGAGACCTCAAGTTAGTTGAAGAAGAAGGGAATAGATTATGGATTAAGGTGGCTTCCGAAGCTTTGACCGTCAACAGTTTGTGACTTCAGGAGGTGTTCCTAGATGTGAAAGATGTTTCTCCAAATGTATGTCACGACGATTTATAAACGCGTTGACTGTCTCCGCACCGACAACGTCGGAAGCTAGTCTATTCCAAGCACTTGCTATGAAATACAGAAAGAACTGCTACTTTAAGGTTGTTCTTCGAGCTTTATGCTTCAGCTTTGACATTTGTTTTGCAGGCGATCATTAATGCCACTTTCAAAGAGACCCGTTATAGGTACGTCGTTGAAGCCATTCAAATATTTTAATGTTTCTAATAGTTGCTTCCTGAGTCGTCTTTGCTCGAGAGAGATCAGGCCCAATTCTTTTAGGCGATATGCATGCGGCTTGTTTCGCAGCTGAGGTATCAATTTCGTTGCTCTAAGTTGGATTCCTTCCATGTTATCGAAATCTTTAAATAAATGTGGCGACCTCAACTGAACAGCAAATTCTCAATGTGAGCGAGCTAGAGCTTAGCATAAGGGAATTACTATGTCCTTGGATTTGTACTGGAGGTTCTCAGTAATGAATTCCAGTATTCTGTTTACCATTTTGAGACTCTTAGCAACTTTCTGTGTTGTAGTTTGTTTGCAATAGTTATTCCAAAGTCACGTTGTTGGGTGACAGCCCCCAATTCTTTCATTTTCAGCCGGGTTTAAGGTTCTTCGGCGATACGTGCATTAGTGACCATTTGTCGAGTTTGAAGCTCATCTGTCATGTTGTGCTCCATTCCATGAGATCTTTAAGGCCTTATTGGAGCTCAGCTCTTTTGCTGCCAGGATGACTTAGTTTACTATCATCCGAAAACTTACTGATTTTACAGTGGATGTTAAGATCAAGATTATTGAATAGTCTCCCTGGATGCCCCCCAGGTGCACATACCGTTATCTCAAAGGAGGCTTTATTCTCAGGAGATCTAACTGCTGCAATGGAACCTAGTCTACGGTATCGTGTGGTTTTTGACACATTGGGCAGGCCTGTATATTCAAAAATTGTATTACTGGTGCTTCCGGGACAATAATTCAGTTGACGGTTAAGTTTCCTTACATCTGTTAGAGTCATGACTTTCAGTTCCCCCTTATCAGACCTTTGCTTTCGACTGGAGGGATCATTTTAGAATCGATGGACTGTCTTAAACATGTCGACCCAAACATTCTTCTTGCAATGGCAGCAGATGAAGATCCTTTTGCAGTTTCCTTCACAATAAATGTCTTCTCAGTATCCATATTAAATTTTAGTGTATTGGGTTAATATCATGGCTCACCTTCACTGTAAAAAATCAGGGATATAAGAATATTATGGCCAGATTTTCATAAAAGATAGACAAATGTTGCCAAAGAGTCTATGCACCGTGTTGCACTTGATTCGAAATAAGAGACAAGTATCTTCGCTTAAAGGTACTTTTAAAAGAAAATAATTTGTTGGGACGGTTATCATTGGTCGCAGAGTAGATATCTTATCGTACTGATAAATGGTGATAATGTTCTATGCACTGATTGGAGTTCCCTTTGTCTTCCCAAGTCGAGTTTCGTTTGTAGATAGGGTAACTTGCAGTATACATCATCTCTTGTTCGGAGGCATCGTAAAACAATCCACACAAAATTTGCTTATATACGCCACTGTACCATACTAAGGTTAGTTATCTGAAAATAAAGAGTTCGACACACTAACGATACAGGATGCAAGAAAGAGAGTGTTCAATAGAATAATGATGTACGCTACCCAGTGCGTAAGGATGGACACACTGAACGTATACGATACACTATAGGTGGGGTGCCATACAATACTGACAAGAAACGCTAAAGATAAGGATACACGAATAATTTTTTAGTAAGCATTCAGGGTATTTTCCTATACGGACAGGAATATGCTAATTAACGATTTGGTTCTGTACACCAATATTAGGATCCCATTGTTGTTCTACATACCAATTTGCGATATTATTCCCCTACAATCATATGCACTTTACGAATGGCTTTTGACACAGTGGCAAAAGTGGTGCAAGGCAAAAGTTCCTGCATTTCTCGTTATAATGAGTTATGATCGGCATTCCATGCTTTGGCTATGATACTGATTGACGGAAAAAAGTGGTGTAAGATAGCCAGTGGTTTGCATTTTTGTGTAATACCTGGTAACCATCAGCATTTTATTATCTTAATGACAGCAGTAGCAAAAGTGGTGCAAGAGAAATTTTATTGATATCCCAGTTTCCCGGCAACATTCTCAGCTTTCCTTATCTACGTCGTGCATTACTGACCAATGGGTAAGCTGTAGGGCGTTCTCGTAGCTGCTCCCCTACACTTGGTTGTAATCAGTATTGAGATCGAGAGTTTCGGTTGTGGTACTTATCGGTAAGAAAAGTATTGCACGTGATTGTGATATTGTTGTGTATCTTGCTGAAATAAACATTTCACTCGAGAGCTTGGCTTGTAGTATTGATAAAAAAAAGACAATTAAGTGGTGCAAGTGCGCTTCTATACCGTTATCCTGTACATTTACTCGGTTGCTATAATATGCAAGGGTAGATATTCCACGCAGCGAAAATATAGGTTTCGACACATTGAATATATAGGATACAGTAATTAAGGAGAAGATTCGATACATAAATCGTCTAAGGTAACCATAAGGTAAAGATGAGGGATACACTATACATGTGATTTCATATACGGTACAAAACTAATAAATAACACCAAGGATATTCGAACGAGTTTTAGCACACGTAAAGGGGTATTCCTCAGCGGACAGGTATATCCAAACGCTATGGTTAGATACACCAATAATAGGATCCCGTTGTGTTCTTCTTTCTCTTTTGAGGGAGAACATTCTTAGTTGCTGGTCATAATATAATCAGAAAC
>LQNS02278171.1:16667500-16681605 GCA_001587735.2 Parhyale hawaiensis | reverse complement strand
GTGTTTCTATTTTTGTATACTGGGTTGGTATCTGCGTTGAGAGTTTGGGTTGTGGAACTGAATAATAGGAAAAGTGGTGCAAGAGCAGAGGCCTGGCTTCCTAGTAACCGGTACTTGTTTTATTACTTATGCCTTGATCGCGTTTGAGGTTCGATTCCACTGTTTTACTTCATCAAGGAATTGCTGTGTTACATAGGAGCATCACTTTAAGCTCTTGATAGATTCCATTTGCATATTTTGCTCGAAGTGTTAAACTAATGAAAGTTAATAATAAATATGCATAGTAAAATCTAATTCTGCATAGCATAGCTGCACTGGATAAAATGCAGTGCAAAAGAAAATGTAATTGTACAGAATTGTGTGTAAAATAAAATGCAGTCGTGAAGAATCAACTATAATTGCATAGAAAAAAAAAATAATTCCATCATCACCAAGAGAATTGAACTTAAGGAATATTGCGAGGAGCAAAATTAATAAACTTCACCTACTTTGTTACTGCATACATAATTAGTAACGCATGGAATTTCTGCTTCGGTTGTAGTAATTGGTTTAGGGATTGTGAGAGATAATTCATTGTGGAGATATATAATGTATATTGCAAGACAACAGAAAAAAACATAAAAATGAGACAATATGCACCAACAGTGATGCATCACAACTAATACATGATGATAGGCTTATAATGCAATACAATATCTTTATTCACTTATATTTGCAGATAAATATTTATGCATAAAGTCTAAACGCTATGCGCGGCATCAGCACCGATCGTTAGTAATATAAGGAGCCAAATCCTCTCTGTATAGCCTGTATTACATATTAATTACACCCTTGGCTTTACGTAATTATAAGTTAACAATTTTCCGCCTGATATTATGTTAATTTTATACATCGATCGTAAATGATGATATATAATAGAGTTCCATTCTACAAATACGGCAATTACAATTAACTACTCATAAAGTTACAGATTCTGCTCGACTGCACAAATTTCGCATGGATCGATCGCGATTAACAAGAAACGTCCTAGTTTTTACTGAAACCAATAATAATTTTTATTGCAAAGAGGCCACGATCAATAGGACATGAATCTGCTCAGCGACGTCACTCCTAGTTGTTCGTTTGTATGGTAAGCAACCGATCAATGACGAACGTATTGGTATGGGTGTAGCACACACAGAAGAGGTTAGCTATGTTAGGTAGAATCTTGGTGCGTGTGTTACAGCGAGCAACAGCGGCAATATTTGTTGTCATGTGAGAATGAGTTTTCAAAAAAAAAAAAAAATGGTTTTAAAACGAAACTCCTAGTATAAAACTTTATTTTAATGCAGCAACACCATTATTTGAAAGTCAAATAAGGTAACATCCAGCAAAATAGGGCTTACGATAATACGCTTGTACTTGGGTACTGTTCTGGGAAATACGTAGATTTAACCAATAGTACTGTTTGTGAAGTGTCTACAGCTTTATGGTTTTTAGCAATATTTAGTACTGTGCCATATGTGGTGCATACCGGCAGAAGCTATATCTATCTGCCGTACATCGAGACCGGTACATACTGTATTATTGGCTTTTGAAGCGCGAATATTATGTTGAAAATCTTGTATTTACTTTAAACATTCTTGGTTTTTAGGGTATGAGGAAGGGGCTGATTTTTTGCTATGTAGGAGATTAGACTACTATTTGGTAAATGCTTCAACACAAATAAGAAGTTCAGTGGCAATGCAATTTAAAATCTTCTTCTTACCAGATTTAATACAAGATTAATCCTCCTGTATTTGATTTACTCTACTCCATGAAATTTTCCAGGCACTGCATAGAAAAAGTTTATATTGGATATGTGAGCGGTCACTGTTGTATGCGCGCAGCTCACCCGGAAATTATAAGCAAGCACATAGAGTTTGAGCTATCATATAGTTTATATAGCATGACTCCTTAATTAACTCTTAGACGCTCACACGGGCCATTTGGTCTCTTTCCATGTGGTGCTATTCTTGCAAAACTTACCTTTAATTTGGCACACATAAGCAGTTAATGCATGGACCTATTACCGCTGTTGACTATGCTTAATTAAAACTTTCGGACGGAAGATATAAATAATTTTTAGTACCCATAGAATGTTTTTGGTTACTGCTGCACGTTGGTGATACACGCAACGTCTAAAGTGAGTGAGGGGTGACTGACGCAAAAACAATCAATTTTAATACCGGAAAAACAGCGGTACGCTCTGCAACACTAGGCATATGCTGCACTGCAGATCAATGAGGAATGTAGTGCCATAGCAAGACGGCGTTACATTGACGTACACTAGGCAGTAACCATGGCGCTGCTGTCAAACACAGCGGGTATATCAATGGTAGCGCAGCTGCCGACTGGAACAGTCGAAATCTGACTCAAGTGACGGGAAGAGCGTCAGAAAGAGCTTCAGTTTATTACTGAAAAAAAAAACTAGACATTGGGTCAGGGACGTAGGCCAATAAGCCAATAGAAGATGGGGTAAATTAGAGTAAAAAGGCTAGATCATCCACAAGGACCTGCGAATGCGAGTGATGCTTTTCAGTGGAAACGCGCTGGGAAAGAATGGTGCATATAACCATGCTGCAAATACCATTGTATTGTCGGAAGGAAAAATCTTAATGGAGCCCCTCGCATTCTATGAAATTTTACTGTTCCCAACATCCTCGTCAAAAAGCCCACAGATTTTTCAACTGCATTTTACTTTTAGATTCAAGAGTATTTTGAAAAGCGGGTTAACTTACACCCTTTGGTTATTTCGATGTAGTAAGATACTACTGAATTAAACGGCCGTATGAAAATTATACATTCAGAAAATACAGTACATTCCAGTGTTTAATATTTATGTTGCAAAAATTTTTTTGAGAGGTAAAGAAAATAAATATTGTGGTTTGTTAAGTAATATTTACTGTAGTAGAAAGCATTTACTGGCCAAAAGATAAAAGATTTAATAATATGCTTAAATGTATGACAGCTTATATAATTTTCAGGTGATCAATTAAATGTTAGATAGCAATTAACTGTTAAATATCATCACATGACTATCACCAGTGTACGTTAGGAACATATCCTATTAGGTACATAATTATCTACGTAGAGTATCTGTAGAGCAAATCGTGACAAAATATTTATGAGGTATTAATTATTGTATTTAATCATATGTTCGTAGTTGCAAAATTGTTGACAAACATGGCAACAATATTAACATATTTAGGAAAATAAATCAAATAAATAAATGATACGCATTCTAAAAATGCATCACACGATTATAAAATTTCATTGGCGTATTTTTGTCTGTACGAGTGAAAATACTTTCTTTGCTGCAGCCATGCTCCTATCATTCCAACAATAATTTCGAGCATATTTCGTCACGTTAGTCTCAAAGTACATTAAATAATTCATTTTCAGGTTGCTAGTACCGTAAGAATGGGGAGGGTAAGAATAGTTTCCGTAGCCACCAAGGCTGCTGGTAAAAACAAAGGTCCTCAGCGAAAGGTTGTTGCCAAAAGAGGGAAAGGTGGCACAGGACTAAAGGCTGTCGCTGCAACTCGCCGAGCACCTGTCAAAAGAGGGAAAGGCGGCACAGGACTAAAGGCTGCCGCTGCAACTCGCCGAGCCCCTGCCAAGAAAACCGCCAAAGCAAAGACGACTAAGGCCAAGACCACTAAAGCCAAGACCACTCAGGTCAAGACGAAGACGCCAGCCAGAGGTACGCGCAGCACGGCGAACCAAAATTTGACGAACGGACTTCCTAAAAGAGTCGTTAAAGCGGCGAAGAAAACAGCACCCAAAACAAAAGCAAGCGCAGCTGTTACCGTCGGGCGCAAGCGCTCAGCACCAAAAAGCAGGTATGACTTCCTAACCTAACCTGGAGTAGTCTTATTTGTGCTTCTTGTAACGCAGGTCATATAAAGAAAGGTGGTTAATCTTACATTGATGAACAGATACATTCAATGCACCTCTATCCACAATGGCCATGGGTTTGATACTACGTACCATCTTTCACCCTGTGATACGATGGAACTAGTCGACAATAAAACGCTTATATGTTACAAAATAAGATACGTGACAGGAGAAGGAACCTAACCAAAAGAAATATACTTAATGTTTTCTTTGGCATCACTGTACCTCACCTGTGTTATTACATGACCATCGTTATAAAGATTAAAAAAACTGGATTTTATAGGTAGGCCAACTTACTAGTGAGTAGGGTGTTTTCATTGATGCATTGAGCAGTGCGATGTTCATTTTGAGTTATGGTTGTGCTTCATAATTTTATAGTGGATTTATTTATTCTAGCAAATCATGGTCAGTCAGTGCTTTTGTTAATTTTGGTATCTTTTCTATGACATTATAGGTTATAACTCAACTATTTTGCAAGATCAAGTTGTCCTGGAAATGATTTCAGTTGAAATTGAAAATTCCTATTAATGCCAGTTAACTACGCAGATAAAAAAAATCGCTGTTTTTTTTCAAAATTTTGGAAATAATGTACTTTTGTTTCATTCGTATTCTACAGTTTTTTGAGTCACAAGTGATCACTTACGGTCAGCTATGTCCGTGTTACCTTGGAGATAATGGTATAGCGCACATTTTTATAGCACCACTTAATGCGTACTGCATTCAGTACAACATTAGCTTAGCGACCTGTTTCTATTGCAGTTCCGGACCTCCTTCTAAACTGCCCCGCGTTGATAGCATCAACACTCAGATGAAAACTGCCTTCAAACGAATAATTGCGACAGAAATCAAAGCTGCCCCTGCGAGCAAGAAAAAAACGTACAAACTGGATGCTGTTCTAAAGAGACTTGCGCCAGCGGCTACCGTGCACAAGGACTACAGCTGCATGCTCAACCAGACCAACATAGGCGCCAATAACAACAAGTATTACGTGATACAGCTGGTCAGGCTCCCGTTTGGACTAGAGAACTACAGGTTCTTCACTCGTTGGGGCAGAGTGGTGAGTACCGGATAAATATTTTATGATAATATCGAATAGGGCAGCAGAATTAAAAGTTCTTCACTCGGTGAAGTAGAATGGTAAGTATTCTTCCAAATTAATTAATTACTGGTCAAGACACCAATCAAGTAATTACAGAAGTAGCATCAACCTGACAGCGCACTCCAACCAAGATTCTACGCCCAGGGGTTTGTACTGCAGCTTCGGCTTTTTCACTCAACCCAATTAAAATTTTTCAGTGGAACTAACGTGGTCTCCACACATGGCCGCCACAGAACGCCGTTTTGAGCGGGACATCCTTGAGGCTCGGGTGCTGCACGGTCGCTATGCGCGTTTTAGGGGTGGCACGGGCGACCTCGTTCCGAACATAAATCACCCATACAGGACGCGCTTGCCCGACCATGTGCCACGGATACTCCGCGCCTCCGAAGAAGTAGCAGTATCTTGCTATTTTGGCCAAGACGTGGAATATCCGTGGATCACGGTCGGGCAAGCGAGCCCTGTATGGGTGATTTATGTTCGGAATGAGGTCGCCCGTGCCACCTCCAAAATGCGCATAGCGACCGTGCAGTACCGGAGCCTCACGGATGCCCCGCTCAAAAAGGCGACCAGGTGCACACCAAACGCCGCGCTTGTTCCACCGAAAATTTTTAATTGGGAATGGAGCCAAGTAGTCAGTGATACAAGCAACACTTCTAGTGATTGTCATAGTTACTCAGTTAATTAAGCTCGAAGTCCAAGCAGTGTTACTTATACCAACCAGTACCTTTGATATTATTTTCTGTATCTAACAGAGGAATCATCAGGCAGATTTCTGGATTTTTCACTCTCAGCTGCTTGCACTTTGTCTTCCAAGAAAACTACAGAAGAATGTGCTTTGCTTACTTTAATTTGGTTTCTCTTTCTTTGATGGGAATTGTGGACAGTTTTCTTTTATAAAAGTTTAGGGTAGAAATTGTATATAGGGTTACAGCTATCTTGCTGAGAATTATAGAGTTTTCAAAAGTGTGATAGATTTCTATTTCGCCAATACTTGTAGCCCCAGATGGGAAGTACGTCTAGTAACATAAATTAACTTTATATACTGTTTCCTTTGGCAACGTGGTGTTGAATTGATACACAGTTACGGTAGAAGGACATGTGGCTGCCACAAAAAATTTGGGCGACAAGTGTTTTTTGCCCCTCTGACGCAGTTCATCCAACAGAAGCTGCAGTTGGCAATAGTTGTCGAGTACAATACTGAAGCCACAAGTAGCTTTTACAAGCGTCTATTGTGTTCTACAGGGAGAAGAAGGCATGCACCAGCTGATGGTCTGCAACGAGGCTAATGGCATCAAATTATTTGAGAAGAAATTTTCAGACAAAACCAGGAACGCGTGGAGCAGTCGGCGCAAATTCTCGCCGGTGCCAGGGAAGTACACACTGCTGGAGATGGGTGCGTTGGCGGAACCTAAGGTTGTCATAGTTTTGGATTTATTCACTTTCAAATTTTCTCTGCTATGATGCTAATTAGATTAGATTGTAGTTGAATTTAGCCCTCAGACTGTGATAATTTTACAGACTGGGTCAAGAAACGGGAAGCTTAAGTCATGAAAAATTCTGAGCAATCCCGTGGAATAAAAGGAGAAAGAGAACAGTAGGTAATTGAAGATTCTTAGGGAAACTGAGAAATATATGATTGGACGACTTGAACAGGAAAATCTTTTTACGGTATCGAGGTTATGAATTATACGATATTTTTACGTGTTGTTTTTGTGAAACTTTGGCGATCATTATCTGTTTTTTTTTTTTTGTTTACATTCTACTTTTGCCTATTTGGCAGTTACGGAGACTGATATAGGCGCATATACAATCCCCAAATTGAAGCGTACCTATATTTGTGTCATTGTCAGACGAGGAGGACGACGATGCTGGCCCGTCGGGGACGAGTGCGCCCGTGAATCTGTCGCCGAGCGGCGGCGCAAAGAGTAAATTGGATCCGCAGACTCAGCGCATGGCCCGGCTTATATTCAACTCCGACATGTTCAACAGGGCAATGGAGAACATGTCTCTCGGTGAATATCATTAAAAAAAACAATATGCTTAGAATGCAATACTTAAACAGGACTAAATATGAAGAACATGTCCCTTCACTGAGAGAAACTCTGATGGACTTGGATGCATCAAAATTACATGCATCTATGTCCTAAAACCGAATCACGAAAGTGCATCATAAAGCGAAAGTGCATCATGATGATGCATATAGGTTCCTATGATGCACTTATGTGTTTTGGTTGTGTGAGAAAACCGATGATGCACCAAGATGCATCAAAAACATGTAAAATTGATGCACCTAAAGAGACGAAACTTTGAATTACAATAGCGATCTGCGTGTTAGTATGTAACCGCGTCTCACTTCTCACGTGTAACAAAACTATGAAGCTTTTGTTCTCTTTCTTTTTCCGGGAATATGGTTTTCTGACTGAAAAATGTTTTTTCTGTCTGCTGTGATTGCCCAACAAACTACGTCATGAAACATCCACGTGCAATAAAATTTTTCTCAGTGTGAACCTCGACTCTCAAATGTCCAACAGAACTATGAAGAAGATTATCTATCATTATTTTTCAGTCAGTGGACATGGTGTAAATTGGTTTGCTAAATATTTATACTTTTTTTCCAGTTGTGGTAGAAAAGTCTCCATATGTTTTTTCCGCATTCGAAATTATGAAAAAAAATTCAACTATATTGACTAGCACGTATATCCTGCAAGAGAATATAAGCAACAATGCAGTATTTCTGTACGAGCATAGGTCACTTGTACCGAGTGAGTTAATTAAGTTTAAGAAAGAAATAACATGTAAAGAATAGGCGGATTTAGTGGGCCTGTTCTGTTAAGCAAGGCAGATAATTTAACGAACAAGGTTACAATTAAGCACCAAGGAAAGTTAGCTATATTTATGGAGAAGAACTTACCCATGATTAAGACGAATGGTACCTTTCAAGATCAAAGTCTCAGGCAAAGGTGGAAAGCTCACCTGGTAGCACATTGATGAAGAGAGCGATTGAGGAGAAGAGCACATTTGACTATAAGAAATAAAAACTTTGACTCTTCGTGTTGCAGACGTTAAAAAAATGCCGCTTGGCAAGCTGAGCAAGTCGCAGATCAGCAAGGGACTTGATGCGTTGATTGACATCGAGCAGGCAATCAAACAACGGAAGGTTAGTGAATTTAAGACTGATACCAGTATTGTATGCGACCAACTTCAGATTTGTATATATATAGTGTATGCGTATATGTTAGGTTAGGCGTTAATCTTGCTCAACCGGGCCTAGCCAAACCTATTGTTTACTAAACTTACCATTTGTCACCAAGAGCCCAAAATTGACGGGGGGGGGGGGCTGTACCCGACACGTCAATTCTGGGCTCTTGGTTACCTAATCTAACGTATTCTAACTCAACCTAACCTAATAGATGCTTCAAGACCTAGGCCGTATATGATATGTGAACATAATTTGTTTACGGAATGTCGATGGCTGGCTGCTCTTGAAAAAATTTGTGAACATTGCAATTTTGCTTTTTAAAACTAGTGTAGTTAGTCATTTATCTACTGTCTGTTTAACAGTGTGTCTCCAAAGCTATTACGGTATAGTACAGGGTGTTTTGTACAATCATATCGACATAGCAGATGAATGATTACGAAGAACTCAAGACATACAAATCGCTATAAAAGTGATTAGCTGTAATGTTACGTTTATGCGGTTCAAATATATGCAGGAGAGTTAAAAATTACTGGATCCTGTACTTTATGCGCAAACATCTTATCCCGCCCATCAGGGTCGTGCAGAACTGGCGACCCTGTCCTCCAGATTCTACACGCTCATCCCGCACAACTTCGGGCGGTCGCTGCCGCCGCTGCTGTGCACCGAGCAGCAAATTCAACAGAAGAAGGACATGCTCATCACCCTCGCTGACATTGAACTGACGCAAACCCTGCAGAAAAATAAGGTACTTGCACGTAAACACTAAGACAAGGAACTAAACCTAGTTATAGAACGCGGAATATCCGCTAGGATATAGAGTTTTCAGCAAGTCTTTGTGTCTGTCCTTCGGCACACAGGGTAGCTGAAGCATGGGTTTCTTCAAGATCATGGGTTTCCTCAAAAATCCAACAAGCAGCCCAAGAAGCAGCATCAAGAGCTACCCAGTAGCGTTTTGGTCTCGGTTTCATTAGTGAAGAGGTGGAGGTGCCACTCTAGTAATTATCGTCTTAGATTGGGCTGGAAGAGCACGTGAGGGTTGTTGAGCAGTTTCATAATATATTATTTTGTGTGCCACAGCCAATCCACTGAGCAGGCTTTCAGGCTGGAAGTCCAGACGTACGTTCATTTTAGTTTTTGGTAGGAATTGAATTGAATCTCAGTGAAAGTTTATAGTCAGTGATACAAGGTCAATCACATTTACAGTACACAAAATGTGAATTAGCTGTGTAAGTACAAGTTCGGTTGGGCGCCAAAGTTAGGCCTTTGGTGCTAAATTTATTCGAAGCTTCACGCAGGTTTGCTGCATTCGACATACATATTACCTTTGAGACGTGCAAAAACTCAATCTAACTCCATAAAATGAAATTTTCGGCAGGCTTGACGTAATCGGGTTG
This sequence comes from Parhyale hawaiensis, assembly GCA_001587735.2. Taxonomy (NCBI): domain Eukaryota; kingdom Metazoa; phylum Arthropoda; class Malacostraca; order Amphipoda; family Hyalidae; genus Parhyale; species Parhyale hawaiensis. The sequence continues at coordinate 16,671,995 of LQNS02278171.1, read as the reverse complement.
CTTCTAATCCTCAAGCGCAGATTCAAAGTTGCAAAGCAAGCCTCTTTCTGAAATTAGGGCAATTCAAGCCTCGAATTCTTAATATTGGCGCTCCATCGAATGTGGCTAAGTACCTCTCCATGAACAAGACCGCCGGGCTCGGCCGCTCGAAACACGTGGCAAGTTAAGGACATGTAGGATGTACTGTTCAGGGAATACCCATCAGTCTCAAGAGGTGGATTTTATCCCAACGTTATATTGATTGTAACTAAATTCTGATTGAAAAAACTTTCAATCGTGAAACAACATATATTTGGATCTGTGAATGAGGAGGCGAAATTGCAAATTTCAAAAGGAAAACTACCAAACATTAGCCATTGTATTAAAGCTGGTGCCCCGAAGTCTTCAGTCCTGCCCTAAAAAGTTCAGGAGCCAGTCCATCTGATACTTTTTTAACCTTTGTTCTGCAGAAGGTTGCTGCTCCCACCAAACATCCTCTGGATGCAAGAATTGATGCTCTAGGGTGCAGCATTTCCCTCGTGGAGAAAAAATCAAAAGAGTTTCAGGTTCGTACTTCAGTTGATGATAACATTAATGGAATTCACTACCGAAAGTGTGAATTCAATTCTGGAGTAACCACAGCTTTAGATTTAAATGCTGTTTAAAAAAAGGTTAAGTGAACCAGCTCTCTAAGTGTAGATTTTATCATTCACATTTTCCAAGACTTGGCGCACGGTCTTTCGCGACGTTTAGCGAGCGCGCGTTCACAAAATACATAAAAAAACTAGAACGCCTTGTGGCGTAAGACCATCACCCGCAGTATGGGGAAAATTCAACGAAGTCATGCTTGATGAAAGAGCTTAGTGCACAGCCCCAAGCCCTGAGCTCTAATCCCTCTTCAATAATAGCATACAAAAAAAAAAAAAAAAATAGAACGCCTCGTACTCCAGACGATCTGCCGAGGTCGAGGCAAATTCGTCGCGGTGGAGAAAATTCAACGCCATCATTTTTTATGGCCAACTATAGGACCAGTTTTTTGACATGGGTCACAGCTAGGGCAACCCACCAAACTCCCTACAAAAAAGTATGAAGATTGGTCAACTCCTTCGACCACTTTTTGGGTGGACAGACATACAACTATGTATACTTATATATATAAATATATATGTATATTAACTTAAATCATCAGCGAAAACATTATCACCTCTCTCACTTCGTTCACGGGTGATAATGATATATTGTGCAGGCAATAAACTGACTATGATGGAGGCGTAGCAAGACTGGCTGAAAATGCAAAAAATAGTGATGTTCATTTATTATCTCGCATTCAGTGGATACACCTTACTAGGTTTTCTTTTGACGTACTTCTATATTTTGAAGATCTAGTAGTGTGAAGAGCAGGCATAGAAGTCGGTGGCGAGAGCCAATTTGAGAATCCCTCGCTCCGTTCATATTGAAACAGAGGTATAATGGAGGCTAATATTGTAGTGCAGTAACGTCATAAGTTTAATCTAGGTTGTTATTACACTAGCTAGTAGTATTAACCCTCAAAATGGTTACGTAAAGAGAAGCTGTGATCAAACAAGTAGGAGGCACTGGCTGAGTTATAACGGTTTTCATGCATTTTCAGTGGATCAAAGAGTACGCCTCGGCTTGCCCTAATTCCCGAAGAGGAACTCTGCTGGATGTGTGGAAAATTGACCGGGATGGAGAACATTCCAGGTATGCAGTTTCGTAGTACCAAAGTGCATGGTGAGCGGTAGAATTTTGTTAGGATATGTTGATCCATATATATGTGTGTGATAGTTCATTTAATTTAATGGGTTAATTAATTGTTGCATGATTTATAAATCACCCTGTCATAAAAAATAATTTACATAGTTTCTTACTAAAATATTTCTATCACAAATAACTGCTCAGTTGGGAAAGACTGGGGACGAAGCTTTTACGAATTTAGCACTCAACTCTGGTTGGAAAAAGGTGACAGTAGTCAAAGGGAAGTGACAGCAGCAGATTACTTGATTACTTGATGATACTTCGGACGAGGTCCAGGTGGCGTTATGCACGCAACCCATATTGCGAAGAGGTGATGCTGCAGTCCGTGACCAGCGGGATGGCTAACAGCGCGTTATCCCCACAGTTCACGTAGCCGCTTACAACAGGTTTATCTGGCACTTTCAGTAAGTATGCGTCTAGTAAGTTTTTAAATTTCACAGGGTAAGGGATTTAATTGATCGGTAATTATATAAAACTTTATTTATTCGTCAATTTCATAGTCATAATTGTAATATTTATTGTTTTTCATTATTTTGATTATTATTTACGATCTTGTGGGGGGTGGCTCGCTTCCCAAAATTTATGGCGTCATGCATATTCGATAATATTTAATCTATATATATATATATTCACACTCCAATCAATTACTCATATATATATATCATATTTTATCACGCCGTAACATGTTCAGGCATTGAGAAAATTTTTATATCTTGTATGAGATAAAAAAAACACGCTTGAGTGGACTGTTGCTACATATTATCGGCTAAATTTCATGTACAGTACATCTAATATCTTCGGACTCTCAGAGCGTTACATGCTTGGAGATACATATCAACCTTTACATTTAGACTAGCTATAGTGAACTTACACACAAGGTCAATTTTTCTCTATGTTAAACGCTGCTATCCCTACTCGTAACAACATTTAGGCGAGTTATATAGGAACATTTGTTGCAGGTTCTGCAAGAACAACGGCATCGGCTACCGTAAACTACTGTGGCACGGCACCAATGTGGCCGTTGTGGCTGCCATCCTCAACTCTGGACTGCGGATCATGCCGCACTCGGGCGGCCGTGTGGGTAGAGGCATCTACTTCGCCTCCGAGCACGCTAAAAGTTCCTTTTACGGTGAGAATTGTCTCATTTACGGTGGAAATTTTGTAACGCGTGGTAGCTGTTGCGATGCAGGAAATGATGAGGAACACTACTCAAGGGACTTACTGAAGCATATCTCATGCTTTGGAGTGGGTTTTCACAGGGCTATCTCCATATTATGGTGAGGGACTTCACCGAGTCAGGTCTCATGCAATGGTGAGGGACTTCATTGAACCGTGTCTCATGCTATGGTAAGGGACTTCACAAAGCAATGTTTCATGGTGAGGGACTTCACTGAGCCATGTTGCATGCTTTGGTGAGAGACTTACTGAGCCAAGTCTCAAGTTATGTTTTGGAATTTTACAGAGCCATTGTTAAATAGTGACAGCATTAGAGAAAGTAAGTCTCAACGAATATCAGTTTTCCATCATGGGTCTATACGCAGACGAGGTGGTGAAGTAAAATTTCACACTCCCACTGAAATGCAAAATTAGGCCGAGGTATGATAAAAGTAACGAGGCTATCAAAAGCTACCTTAGCGTATACTCTAAGCCTTTAATTGGTATGTTATTTTATCCTTGCTATTTTAATTTTCCTTTTCTGCGACTTTTACTGTCAATCTTATATCTGGTGTTGTCGCGTATTTTCCAATTTGATGTCCCCATGCACGGAGATCCTCCGTGTTTTATTTAAGGATACTACATGTTCCTTCCATTTCCTCACATTAAACATTTATCGGTTGCCTAAAAAATGCTGTTGTAGGAATAACAATATGGAGGTACCCGTATATGGTCACTTGCTCGGTGAAGGGGCTAATCACCGTGCTGTGATTGGCTGCAAAAAGCTGCATCATATTTAGTTTATTTTGCTATCTTCAGACAAATATGATTTTAGGAAGCAGCTTCTTCACCAGTTTACTAAAAAAAATTTTTATGTTTTATTTTATAAAATTTAGTGAACAAGGTTGAAATCACTCCTGGCACCTTATTTTGTACTACTAAATTTGTAATAAATTTGAGCGTGTGATAGTGTAAAAATTTCATAAACAACGAATAATGTATTTTGTGTTGCATTCAGTGGGCATACACTACGGCACATTTGAGGGCGAGAAGAACATTGGTTTTATGTTCCTGGTGGAAGTTGCGCTCGGCAAGAGTAAGGAAATCATCCAGAACGACTGTACCCTCAAAACAGCTCCTAAAGGCTTCGACAGCGTCGTGGCCAGGGGCAGGACCGAGCCAGGTAATGATTATCATGTACAAAATTTATTGATTACCACCATTATTATTACCACGAATTGATTACCACCATTATTATTGATTACCACGCATGGATTACTGTTATATATTGTAATTCTGGTGATGTGACGTTCTTATTGAGTTCGTGTTGAGTTCGTCACTGTACGTGTTGTGAGAGTGAACTTCAAGGCTGAGTATAGTTATCAGGCTACAGTGCTGGATGGTGAAGGAATCTCGTAAAGATCTTCTTGTTTATTTAGATCCTTTTATACAAGACTTAGAAGATATGATCCAATAATACGTAGCAACATGCTACTTGATAGATGCAGACTATAGAATACAAGGTCTACATCTAAATAGTGTTACAAGCAGAATGCCGTAGGCAATGTTGGTACTGCAATGTCAA
>LQNS02278171.1:16657313-16667386 GCA_001587735.2 Parhyale hawaiensis | reverse complement strand
CGGCTTCATTAGAACGCCGGTAGCTTCCGCCGGATTCGAGTCGGAAGTCCGTGGGTAAATTACTTTATGTTTACAAGCATAACAAATATCTTCGAGACTCTGGCTACAGGCTTTGACGGACAGCTTTTACCGATGTAGGTTAAGGCGGAACGTCATTGAGAAATACGCATGTCACTCAGAGGCAGTGCTAGGACGCCGGCACATTTTGCACGGTGTCATAAAACGACCTTTTAAGTTCTATATCTTAAAAGCTCTGGGCTGAAAGAAGCCGGCGGTGGCTACATCCGCCAGGCATGAACTCGTGATACAAAGAATGCATCTTTTCATTTGAAAGTTAAGGCTAACACATTGAAATGTTATATGTGCGAAACGCGTATATAACAATTACCACCCAGGCAATGTTACTTTCAACAAAGCCTAATGCACCATCGTAACCAACATACCTAATACTGTAACTAATAGAACCTAGCTATTATTGGAACTAAAACAACTAACATTATGGCTATTATACCAAATACTGCAAATAATATAACTAATACTGTAACTAATAGAGCTCAGCTAGTTTCAAACAAAAAAAGCAGTTCGCATGAGCTTTGTTATTAACTTTATTCGATCATGAACGACAGACCAAAAAAATATTTGTTAAAAATTTGCTCGCTTTAATAGCGTGTCAATTACGTCCTTGTTATCACCCTCGAGCGAAGCGAAGAGAGGTGAAAATGTTTTTGTTGAAGATTTAAGTATACAATTATATTTCTATATTTATTTCTTCACCCAAAGAGAAGGAGAAAGAGTTAAGCAATGTTCATAATTTATGCAGGGAGTCTGATGGACTGACCTAGGGCTAGATGTAATAAATGCCACAACTCTAGAGTAAGCTGACCACTAAAAATGACGGCGTTGAAATTTGCACCCCACCGCGGGTGATGGTCTTACGCAATAAGGCATTCTAGTTAGAACATTGTCTCAGAACGTGGAATTAAATTTGAACTTATTAACTGAATATAGCATGTTTCGACACTATGCAATTTAAATATCATTCCACAGTACAATGGGATTAATTTTTGCTACTAGGCGTACAATATCGTGAAACTTTTAGCAAGAATTTTTGGATAGTAAGCCTGAAAATATCTTGAATTTTGTTTTAAATTGAGTTGGCAAGACTGCAGCACAAGTGACTCATAAGCATAATGACTTCGTTATTCATACTGCTGTCCCATTTAGTCTAATAATTATTTCAACCGCTAAAAGCTGTACATATCATGTATTTTGATTTGTTTCCCATAAAGATGTGATATCGTTTTTGGCAACAAATAAGTAAATTAAGAAAATTGCTTTAGACATGTAATGCATATTTTTATTTTCAAGGTTTATAAAGGTGGTTATTTGAGAGAGTACACGTGCTCGTAACTAAATCTTAACTCCTGGTGATGCATCTTTTCGCTTTTCAACATGACTGTTTAACCAGAAGAATTGATCCACAGTTTTTCATCTATTATTATTTTTTGTGTTATGTAAATGTGATTGATTCTAATATCGAACAGGAAATGCAAGTGAATAGAAACGTAAATGATTTTTTCATCACTTTAATAGAAATGTGCTAGTTTCAGATATAAATGATGATGTTCAAATACAAAAGGAACTTTTCCAGATTACATTTTAAACGATAATTTTTAATGCAAACTACCTGTTTCAGATAACAAAAATGAAATGCGAGTAAATCTGGATGGCAAGACCGTCGTCGTTCCTAAAGGCAGGCCCAAAAATGTGTCCCAGTTCTCAAACAGCGGCTTTTCCCAAAGCGAATATCTGGTGTACAGAGAGGACCAGGCCCGTCTGCGATACATGCTTAAATTCTCCTTTGCTTAAGTTATACTGACTTATGATTTTTCGATGCACCCAGAAGTTTAGTTCAGTATTACAGTGAGCGAGAAGCGGCCTGCTTTGTGTGATTATTCTACAATGATGATTATATTGTTATCACTCTCTCAGAATTAAGCATCTAAAGGCTACAATGCCGGTTAGGACGGTTATGTGCGTACCATGTGACTACTACGTACATCTGAACACTACATAAGTGTACAAAGTAGATTAATTTTTGTGTAGTAGTGGCACTCTAAGTACTTTCCTTTAAACAATCAGCCGTGCAGTGTCACCAACAGAGGATGTTGAACACAAAGTTGCTTTTCGGAAATTAAAGCTTAGTTCAGGCATTTGAGATTTTCAGGCTACTCTTAATATTATTGCAATGGTGCCCTGCACGAATTATTGCTCGCCCCGGAAGCTCAAATCGTGCGCCAAGTTCTCGTGAGCCAAATATTCTGTCAAGAGTTTGGGTTCTTCAGGAAATTGTGTACCTCAATCGCATATAAAATCTGAAGAGGGCAGTATACCGCACTACACTGTAGCGAGTATGGCTTCGCCAGAGCTGCTACAGTTACGGTGGAAAATGAACGGTATATGTACCTCCACGTTCTTATTTGTTTATGGACAATGCAGTTATTTCATTTACATAAAAATGCGTTAGCACAATATCTATAACTTACTATACTTTCATTATCGCAATTATTACAAGAAAAAACTTTTGGAGATGCGCAAGTATGCACACGTATACTTCACAGTAGCTGAAGTGACAGCTAGTAGACTGCTGCTGTCCACGGAAGTCGATTAGTTTGCTTAAAATGTTAATAATTTCGTAGTAATTGTTACAGAATGCATAAGAGTCAGAGAATGCCTGTTAAGTGGAAGTTTAAATTGGAATTGCGGGCTACGTCTTCGTAAGAATAATTCAAGTACCTATGTACTGGTTATCGTTTGAGTGAGACAAAGGAAAGAAAAAAAACGAGAGTTCAAACAAAATAGATCTAGTCCTGCGCACTTAATTTATTCGAGTGATGCACAAGTTATACTTTTAAGATATTCTCGTAACTGCCACCAGTGGGTTATTATTATTCAATGATTAGTTTAACCATGTGCACCGTTTCCGTCTAAAGGAGCCGCACAGTGATGCTAGTCGGCCAGGAGACTCGAGTAGGAATATCCTATCTCGACATCGGCTCTCCTTTGCCATATACATAGTATAAGGTGGCTCCGTGCGCTACTACTGACATGAGAAAGGCGCAAAGAATAGAAAAAGACACTCGACTGGATGGCCCCTCTTGTGGCCTTCGACACGAGAGAGACAGAGGTGCTCCGCGTACTAGGTCGGCTATCTCGATCGATAGCCCACCTCACGGAAAAGAAAGGAGAAAATAGAAAACCTACCTAACTTTGCAAAACTAACATTCTCAGCAGGAACTGCAGCCAGTTGCAACATCCCTGCGGATAAATCACTTTGGATCCTTGGGTTCGTGAAGCCCAAATATATTGTGGCAGGGAATGGTCCCCCCAGAATATACCCCTGAGAGCCACCAGAGGTGCTTTGCTTAGTTATAACGCAGCACCAAATACTGTTCTGACGTGCTTATTAGTAAAGAAGTGAAAACGGCTGCTCATAGGCGGATGATATCTCAAAATACCTCGAGCGAAAGTCAATTTATTCTTAGAAAATAAAGCAGAGAGGTCCCTGGTGTGTATGTTTATGTAGCTTAATGGTAATTTATTAGACGTATAGGATTGCAGTCCCGTATTTACGGTAAGGCGGCTGAAATTTTGACAAATTTCGCACTTTTTGATTCTCAATGTGAACGAGCGTTGAAATAGAACGGCATTTATCATTAAGGCTTTTTCTCAACGAATTATTTTTACGTTCCATCTTATGCCAGCTTGGTACAAGTTCACCGTTAGACTGAGTTCATCCCTATCAAAGATCAGGCTGAAACAGAAACTAGAGCCGTAACTCAGCTTCTGCGTGCGCGGCGGCCTTCAATTTTGTTAGGGATAGAGTAACTGTTAGAAACATTTTATATTTGTTTTTCTAGGATTTTAAGATGCATCAATATTACATTAATAAATTGACTGAAAATACATTGTAGTATTTCATTCACACACACCACTGTTCCAATTCTTCACGATTTCTGAATAAATTTAACTGCGGAAACAAGTGCCCTATTATAAAACGCTCTCATTACCACATTCTAAGCTATGAAAAGGTGCTTGCGCCGCCTCTCCACAGATCGCGTCATACATAAAATCACATAATGAATTCTTCATGTGAGGTACAAATTTCTTCACAATAAAGTACCATAATCCACTGTCCCATAGGCCTACATCGTTTATCGATAATAAGCTAGGGCAAGCAGCAATAATTTTACAACTTTATCTGAAAAATTATTTATTTTTTGAAACAATTTTTATTATCTAGTAGGCATAAACTCGTCGTTCGCAGTTCATGTTCATCGATGCCACTGATCACGAGGTGTTGGTAGGATGTATTCGGCTTTTGTGGATAAAGCCGTGGGCTCATTTGTCTTCTGAAACTCTCGCCGCACTCTTCAAAGAGAGTATCTGGGGGTCGTGCAGGCCTGTAGTGCTCCTTCCACCATCACTACAGCATAGAAATGCAAGACAGCAGTAATTCCTGAGACAAATTTAGCCCGAGATCTCAGCAATGCAGTCAAGAGAGAGACGAAGATGATCGTTTACGGAACAACAGCCAGAAACTCAAGCACAAAGAGCGAAGAACTACTCTCGGTCAGCAGATATTCCCGTACTTCATAGTGAACATTTGGAGCAGAGTGCCCTCCGAAATTGTTGCAGCAGAGTCAATCAATGCATTCAAAAATTGTTTAGACAAATATTGGGAGCAACATCCTCCACAGTTGCAAACTAGTCCTCCAGGTATTAAAAAAAACTCTTAACGGCCAAAGTTTCTTAGCCACAATAATCCATAGTCCATGTCACAACTTAGTAAAATTCTCCAAGCTTCCCGGATCTGCAGCACTTAATAGTGCTTGCGCGATCTTCTCTTTGCCTGACCCTGTTATGTTGTCTTCTTCTTTTCTCCACCAGAATTCTCCATGATTCTGGACTAATGGCGATAGCACTTAGAGGGCCGGAGCGTAAGTCTCGGCTGCTATTTGGGAATGGGCCTGTTGGTCAGTCTATGTCCAGCTATCTATTCTAAGTGGCAATGCTAACGCTCGTGTCTAAACCGCGCAAGTAAAAACAAGCGGGCGTAGCTTAATTAACTCGAGAAAATTGAGCCCACCAGGCTTCACTTGTTTAAAAATTCAGGCAGGTGCGCTGGATTCGACCTAGGGGAACTGGGTTTATCACTGACACTTAATCGGTTACCCTTAAAAAAAATTCCAGAAAATCAACGTTGCTGCGAAATATAGAGTTTTGTGCAGGCTCATAGTAACTGAGTTGCAGCTAACAATTGCAGCAGGTCTCAAAGTGACACATCCAAAGGTTCCGGCTAAAGTTCCAGAGAAGCCAAGCCTCGAAGTCTCAATTTTGGTGCCCAAGCGAACATGCTCTATGATGAGTAGTAGTTGATGCCAAAAGAAAATTCTTACATCGCTCATTTTTGTAAAATTTTTCCCGCTAGTCAATGCAGTAGCTGTAAAGAAATATCCCACCCAGTTCCTATATGGTATCGCAAAATTGTTCTCGTATTGTTCAAGATACAAAATTCTGCTTTACTACGCAGTCTTATAATAAAACTCACTACCAGAATTATTGAAAAGGGAGCTATTTTACTACAACTATGCATAAAAAATGAAGACAAACAAAATAGATGTCAATTTTTAAAATTAGATAACGTTTCGCGCTTCACTCATCATCAGTAGCTACCTCTGTAAAAGAAAATCAAAATTTTTTATTAAGCCGAAAACTCTTATTGTCTGACGTTGAAAAGAGGATGAGCACGATTTTGGTCATTTAGAATGGGTTTTTGCTTAGAAACATAATGTACTTCTAGAAATCTTAAGTCAAAGCTATTGCACAAAGAAAGCGTTTTGAAATCTCTAGACGCACACGGGAGCCGACCGCCTCAGCAGCCAGCGTGCAAACGCACAGAAGAAAATGGAGGATGTGTACGAATGTCGCCAGTACGACAGCTCCTCCCGGCGTGCTCAGAAAATCTCTTGAAAAGGATACGTGCTGTAGATCCTGCGTATGATATGATGACGAACAAAGTTTACAACAGCATTGATGAATAAAAGAGCGCTGCACGCCACGAGAAAGTCAGTCTTTGTAGAGGAAGAAGGAACGCGCAGCAAATTTATTCGCCGGAATGATCTAAAAGTCCAAATTAGGAAAGCATAATCTTGAAAGCTGGGCTGATTCGCATCGCAGTGTTTCTGACTAGCTACCAAAAAACGGTATGGTAAAGAAACCCCTTGTTCTGGATGCAACTGTAGCTGTATTTAGCTGGTAATAATTGGAAAGGAATTTCTTGATATGCGAGTGGACCATTTTCGATGCTTAACGGTTCTGGCGGAAGAAGCGAACAAGAAGTTGAAACTCAGAATGCATAGTCTTTTAATTTGAGTAAATCTTATACGCACGTGACAGAAGCGCTTTAATGGCATTGATTTTGAAAGAATGCGGTGTAAAACTGAAATAACTTGTTCCCAAATCCGTGAAGGCGGGTTTACGATAAACCGAGATTTGAAAGCGGCGTTTGCCCTTTTTTGAAACTAGTACGTCCAGAAAGGACAGGGCCTCATTTACCTCACATTCCATAGTAAATTTAATATTAGAGTGCTTGCTGTTTAGATTATCCAAAAATTTACTTCCATGGGCTGAATGTGGAAATAATAACAATGTATCGTCTACATATCGTTTGTACAGAATTGGGCTACAAGACTGCTTACGAGTTTTGCCCCAACATAGCACCTTTAATTTGCCTGATGCATCCGAGGCTCACCTAGTTTTCTAGGAAACAATCCCGCAATTTTCCCAGATGAATTGACCCTTAATCCCGCTCATGGTTTACTGATATACATTCTGGAAAAGAGTGAACACTGACGAGATCATTCCTGTTTTTATTATTTCTCACTTTTAAATTACCCACAATTTTTGTCGATGAGTAGAATTAGGGTTAAAAGTAGCAACACTTACTGCATAAAAGGGGTACTTGTTGAAGTTTCTCAGCCATACATATAAATTTAAATGAACTAAATCATGGGAAAACGTGAGATTTCTCAAGAGCGCTATTAAGTGACACCGACACGTTTGATCAACCACTAGCGTCTGATACAAGGAGATTAAATGGCATTAATCCCAATGAACCTCCTCGATCTGGTGGGTATTGCGGTGTATGAACTTCAGCCGACAAGACGTACAGGCAGACACTGCAGCCATATAGGGTCACTGGCAGTGTTGCGGTTTTTACTCCAACAAATCAAGCTTATTTCTCCCACAGATTTGAATATTATTCAATTATTATATAAATAAAGATAAATAAAATTCAGTTTAATCCTACAGAGGGAGACCCCTAGCGCAGAGTTATAACGGGAGATGTGAGGTGCAATGTACCTCATCCTAATGATTTGCTAATAAATTCACTATTTATTAGTATTTTGGATTAAATATCAACAGGCATACTCTTCAGACATTCATACATGAGTTGAGATATTATTAGAATCACCAATTCAATGGTAAATTACAATAAAACACTATAAAATGAACTTTTGTAAGAGAACGCTAGAAAGCATATAACAATATACATTTTGTACGATAACCGTGGCAGTTTGCTCACCAATGCAGGCAGCGTGCATGTGTTGCGGGAACTGTGGGGTGCCTGTTGTATTGCAGGGACTGTACTGTCTACGTACGCAGAACAATCAATGTACTACGAGTGTACACAACAATATTAATACAAAAATACATTATACAATGGACTGCGACTGCACTGATGGAGCCTCATTTAGCTAAGGTGGTCATATTTATTATAAATAATGTGTATAAAGCTGCGTTGTCCATCAGTAATTATAACCCTGGGATGAAGTTATATGCAGATACACAGAATAAACGGCTGCTGGCCGTACGAATGCAGCGTGCGGTGCACTATCGCCCAGGTCTCCCTTTATAGGAACCATTTATCATAAAATCTTTGGTATTTTCTCTTATGTATGGTGTTTCACTTAAATTTTTTCACAGAGCATAAAAAATGCCATTTTATGAGAAGTTACAGGTTTCCAGCAACTCAACTGAAATTTGAAAACAATATACAGTATATGCAAATTTTTGCAGAGTGAGGTGCAATACACCTCAGGTCTCCCTTTGTAATGTTAATGTAATGTTTAATTATCTAAAGTATTTGAAATAAAAATTTGTAAGTATATTAGATAAATCTTCAAGATGAAATTAAATCATATGTAATGTAAACTATTTCATATGTGAATACAATAAGCATAGGCCAATCTTGAAAATTTAAACAAAGTCATATCTTCAAACCTTAACTATATATGAAAATGATAGATCAGCACCCTTTAATAACTTGCAAAACAACCGGAATAAAACGTTCTAAACTACTCATCTTAAAAAACCTGAAAATCAGCCAACGCTGACACTTTCATCTCCAATCTCTTCGTTCTCACTATTCATAAAATGTTCTAACATTTAAGAAACAAATACAAACGATTCGCAGGAACAAAGTGGGCGGTGCTCATGCAACTGTGCAACGGGCAATTCAAGGACGACCGAACGACGTAACAAGTTCATACGAAAATCTAACCGATTCTAACGGAAATTGCACAATACCTATACGTTGTCTTAACATGTCTTCACCGCTTCGATTTGACAGTGCATTAGGAAATACAAACTTGTCTGCATTGATGTCAATAGTAATGCTGTAAAGCGTCATCAACATGAGAATATTAATAGTCTAATGATAAAGTTTCTATGATTTAGATTTGTCATTTTTCCCACTAATTCCCACAGATAATCAAAGTCCCACAAAGCCTCTCACAAGACCTCATTCCTCCCACAGATCTGTGGGAGATTCCCACAAAACGGCAACACTGGCCAATGGAACGTTCTAGTAGTGGCTCTACTCCAAGGTCTGACCACTGAGTCTGAGTGAGGCACAGTGTAGATAGTCTGCAGTGACCAGTACAAGCACGAACTTCGTGAGTAGTGTGACGCTCTGCGGTCGGTTACCCGCCCTCCATCTAACCTTCAACGTTGCTTCGCTCAGTGGAGAACGATCCGGTTCGTTTTCTGCCGTGCTGCTCGGGCCAGACGTGGGAGCTTTACGTGGAATAAGCCACCTCTTGTGTTTAATGGTGCAACATTCTTCCAAAATCTCTATGCATGTCGTAGAGGAGTTTGGGGCTATGAGATGATGATCTTTCTTCATTGATCATGGTTTCGTTACTAATATTCTCGTGAAGGATACGCAACCACAGCCGACTCAAAATGTGTCACGAGAGATGCGTGCTCTATGTTTCAGTCCATCTCAGCAGTGTACTCCTTCCGTCTCTTTGATGATATGCAAAAAAAAAAACAACTGATATAAATATACAATAGAACATCACAGAATTCTATTCCCTGGGCTACTTTTTGTTTACATCGTCACAAAGCCGCCTGGCATGAGCACTACGATGGGTTCTCCGCTGCGTACACTGGCTATGGTATAATACACCATTCAGTACATCCAATTTTTGGTTTGTCCAAGCGAAAAGTACTTCGTCAGAGGAAGAAAGCTAGTTGAAAAAATAATTCAGTGTCTACTGTATCGCGAAAAATCGCTTCTCATATATTTCGTCGATTGTCATCTCCTCACTTTACACGTCGCGATCTGAGAGCAAATAATATCGCTTCAGTGCAGGGTGAAAATGATATAAATAAGACTCCATGGCAGCGCTAAGAGTGGCTGTACACTTCTTCATTGTTTAGTTTTCAACGCTGGCCGAGCAAGCAGTGTATTCATTGTAAGGTCAAGGTTCCACTATGGGCATCTTACGTAACCTGGTCTAATTTTTGAGGATCGATCTCCATTAAAAGGTAACATAACTTAATCTGGAGTCTGGCAATTTTTTCACCTATTTCGTTCAGAGTGTGACCCGAAAGATACAAGATAGAAATATATACAGTAAATATGGAAACACATAAATACTGTATATAAACACATGAATCAAAACACTATAATAAACACTATCGAGTTTTCATATTTATTTATA
>LQNS02278171.1:16616686-16653669 GCA_001587735.2 Parhyale hawaiensis | reverse complement strand
GATAATTTTTTGTTGGATTTCATAGCGTTACTTATGTACTTTTCTTTCGTCGTTTTGAATTTTATTGTTAATTTCACTGAATAATTCCATACTTCTCTGGTGAGGCGTGGTCCTATGTAAGTTCTACCACAAAATGCACACTACAAAGAAATTAAGAAGGAGCTATGAAGTTATCAAGCATTATACTGTGTTGGACTTTAATGCTCTTCTATCTATAGCGCCGTCAGAAGTTAGGACCCTATATTACATGTGCGATCTGATTGTCGATTTTGTAGGTACAGAACGCATCGTTGGAACTGCTTATGGAATTGAATTCTGAGCCCTGACTACGAAAGTTACCTAATTTTGAAGAATCTGATTCTTCGAATCGAGAATCAGATCGCACCTATATAATGGCAGTACGTATTTCCTCTCGAAGCTTGTTTGCCAGCGTCAATTCACTGCATGAAAAGGCGATACGATATCCTTTAATATCTTCTCTCGTGCATTTCGTTTGAAGTGTGAATAAAGATGAAAAATAATTTACAGCATTTTCTAGCTTCAAGTTATTTTATTTTATGTTAGTGTTGAAGTTTTATCTTTGGTCCAAGGAATGAGGTATCATTGAATAGCGCATAAAGATAGTCCTAGTTTCATGAAACAACAATAGTAGCTCTTTTTCAATTTGTGCTGCAGATAAATTTGCAATTTGTCAAGCAGGTGCTTTATTTGGTAGATTTTCCTCAGCAGACGGACTATATCTAATAAATTAATCGTAGCGTTCCAAAGCAATACTCATGCTCAGGGATTTTAGGAGAGGGAGACATTCTGCCCCAGATCCTGCATAGTCATTTGGTATTTTGCGAACGTCTGGACAGAGACCACGAAGCATACGCTCTCTGTAGCCTCCCGTACCTACTGCACAGCGAAGTGGCCAGCGCCGGCTGATGAGGACGGCCAAAAAAAAGTGACAGTAGGATAGTAGAGGAAAAGAGACACGTAAAGAGAAGGCCTACCTGACCGGTAGATCCTAAAAAAGTAATAATTCGCATAAGGAAAGTGTGTATCGGTAAAAATAAAGAATGAAAAAATTCTATGAGAAAAAAATCACAATTAATAATAATGCTGTTAAAAAAGCAGCTAATGATCCAGCGATGTAAAAAAACAACTTCCACCCACCCCTGCTGGCTATTAAGTCCTGTCTCAATAATGCTGCAGCAAAAATACGGTACTTTGAACACGGCAAAGTTTTAATAATTTATTTGGGGTTGTTACATTCGTAATTTCGTATGATCCAATAACTAATAGTTTCTTCAAATTGTCAGCGGTAAGATTTAAGCGTTTATCAGTTAAAATAGATCGAAGAGCAGAAAAACTGTGTTTAACCTCTTCGGAAGTTGGAGGGGCAGACAAAAAAGCTGTTAATTCTGTGGGGCAGTAACGACTCTGGTAGTTTCCGGATTTTCTCTCAAGAATGCCTAGAATCTGACGGAGTTCGACGAGTCCTTCGTTGCCAGCATCAACTCGTTGACACTTCGATTTGACAGTAGCACCAGTAGTTCCATAGGTAGAACTTAAATGATGAAGAACAGAGTCAAACTCGATCAATGCCGCCATTCATTTTCAATTCACGGGTTTCTAGAATGGGAATACTGTTGATGACACGAGCAAAGTGAGCTTCCATACAGGCCAAGCAGTTTTGACTTCATCATTTCCCGTAATTTCCTGCACAATCTGAACGGCTGCGGATTCGTTGGGGTCCATAAGAGATACCACTTGATTGAAGTCCACGTATAGGTCTGCTTAATAGAGAGCAGCAGATATCCAAGTTCTCCACCGAGTCAGAATTGGCTGAGGAGGAAGCGCCAGATTCAGCTTGAGTTCTTTCAAAAGGATAGTCCGCGCAGAAGCCTTAGGGAGTATTTCTACCCATTCGCAATACGACGATTCACTGTCGGAAACAGACGCCTGACCTCCTCGGAAATCCTGCGGAGTCCAGTGGCCAAACAGGTAACATGTATCATATTGGGATACAGAACCCGCAGGGACGGTGAAGCCTTCTTCAGGTACGGAGTTGCATCCGTTGCGAAGAGCAGGGCATGTGTACGAGATTTCCTGGGGCCAACCTAATTCCCCGCTAACAAACGATGTAGGCTTTAACGTGGTGAGCCGTGACTCGACGTGTTGTGTACGTTGACTTGTGGACTCCAGATAACGTTGTTAGCACGTCGTATCACAACGTGCTGGGCACGTCCTTAGCACCTTGCGCTGGGCGGACCCTTAGTACGTTGTGATACGAGGAGCTAACAAGGTTATCTGTTCTGAATTGACATTGTCAAGAAGCTATAGAAGTTGTCACAACGTTGTCAGCACGTTGTCTCAGGTCTCAAACGACCTGATATCTACGTAGAATCAACGACAAATTGTTAGCTGGGTTGCATCGAAGAATTGATGAGTTGGACAATCGTAGTGCCGCTTGTGAGCTCAGCGACTGCCGAGGTTAAAAGGGAAAATTTCCCTGGCTACTTCTACCTGAGAATTCCAACAATTACTATAGGTTGGCAATAGCACGCCCCTTGGTATCTGTGGTCTTGTCGATGATACCCAGATTCTCTTCCCTTTGATGGCTTCCCGGATTGCCTTAATGATATTTTCATAAGAAGACTCGATATATCTGTTCAACCTATATTCTTTTTTTTCCACAACCGGTGCACTATTCATAGAAAACAAAACATTAACGATTGGGCACTCTTTTATAATCAGGTGTATGTTTCTGGAAGTAATCTTTAGTTTGTCACCAACATTAACAAAAACTCCTCCAGAATCAGTAACGCAAGGATCAACCACTTCTTTGGCAGTTTTCGTTTCTTATGCATAGTTAGGTGGTAGTTCTACTGAAAATAAGGAAAGTTGTTAATAGCAAGGAGACGTATTAAGAACTGGAGCAAAACGAACAAGGAACCGAAGTGTGCAGTCATTGTTTTATCTACGTATATGCCTATATGCAGTTATTTTTTTTAAAGGCATATATTTTATACCATTATCCATAAAGGCATATTGTTTTTATGCCTTGAATGCCCTTCCAAAATTATGCCCTTAAATCCGGTCTCTACTTATGACAATTTGAGTTGGCTGTTGCAGCGTTTCCTCCATAATCATGTGAGTAACGACCCACGTAACACTGAACCTCTTCTCAAGGGCGGACCGTCCGATGCTGTATCTCAACAGCGGCCCACTAGCTGTTCATTTTTTGGAAAGTCAATCCAATGTTGTTTTCAGAGCCTGGCACGATGGCCATCACCGATTATACGATGGCGATGGTGTGAAGATCATCGCAATCAAAAAATTACCATGTTGCGATGGAACGCCGCAAATATCCATCGGCGGTAGCGATGGTTCGATGTAAATTGTATCAAACAATCGGCGATGGCCATTTTCTCCATCGGCGATGGTGTTATGAGGAAGAACTGGTCCGATTAAATATCTGAACATCCCATCAGCGATGGCATACGATAGGCATCGTCGTCGGTTGTACTTCCGATGCCGATGAAGTAATGAAATATGGCTAAAACTACAGAAAAACAGCCTTACGACTTTGAAACATTTGTTTTTTAGTAACATTAAAGCAAAGAGCGGGTTACAAAGTTAATTTGCTGAATTTTTCAAGAGGTCAGTAATGATATTTAGCATTTTTGTTGATATATTACAGCCATGCTGACATCTACTTCTGTTGATCAACAAAGGCGCGATCGACGATCGTACGCGTGTTCGAACACGTCCTATTAAGTCTTTAACTTATTCTGCAATCGCGATTTAATTGTACAATCGCGAGCCTATTTTAACGAAATATGAAAGTAGGATAACGCATTCTAAGAAGTTTTTCACGAATAAGGTTTTCGTCGGGAACTTTGAAGTTCTTTTCGTTTTCGTAACACGACCAGCTGTCCCACATTATTGAAACGCGTATTATGCAGTATTGTACTGCCGGCAGTGGTGGTGATTATTTCTTGCGTTCTACAATGATTTTACGAGTTTTGGTGGTTTTATTTGTAAAAGTTAGTTTTTGTTGGCATATTTAGGTAGAATTAATGCATTCTACGACTTTTTCAGAATAGCGTTTTCATCACCAATTCTTACTTTAAAGGTATTTGACTTTAAAGTTGCCATTATTTCTTGTGAAAGAATTTAAGATGCGCCATTACGGCCGTGGCGAGGCATCAAGAACGAAGCCTCGTAATACCTAGTTTTTCGGCAACAATGTTGCTCATACTCATTAAGGTTAGGCAAGCAAGGACTGGCTCTGCTAATATCCCACGAGAAATATATATTCATAAAAACGGTGTGAAGCGATATCGTGCAAGCCGTATTGGTGAATCTTATTTTGTCTCATACGAAAACAATGAGAAATTTAAATTCAAATATCTCAGAAACTAAGCGTTTGCGACGAAAACATTCATGAAAAACGTCTTAGAATGCCTTATTTTACCTGAATATGTCAACAAATATACTAAATGTAATTAGTGACCTCTTAAAAAAAAAAGCGTTTATTTTAATACATTCCCCAGATTTAACGATGTGAATTACTATTAGGGTTTTGAAAAAAGTCATTAGATATTGAGCATATTAGCTAGTAGGCAAATAATAATTAAACTTTGAAAAGCAGGCTTTAATTAATCCTAATAACCTGGGTTTTACATTTTGCACCTTTCATCAGGTAGGAATAGTATTTACTGATGTAAAAATCGCACACAGGCCGAAGTTTTATGAGATGCTGCTTCTATTCGATGTCTGCGGTTTGAGATATTTGTATTTTTAGAATGTGTTAATGCGATGGTCCATCGCCGATGGTGACGCCTTACGATGGCCATCAACGATGGTTATTTCATGGTAGGTCATCGCCGATGAAAACAGGCGATTTTTCGATCCGATTGTGATGGAGCGATGGTATTGCATTCTTCATCGTAAGTACGATAGCGATGGCCATCGTGCCGTAGATGCCGAGCTCTGGTTGTTTCTCAATCTAAGACCAACAACGTCGATGAATGTTCAACCCACGAAGCAGTTGATTATCGTACCTACGTGATATTACTATGTTTTTGCAATGCAGTATTTCATTGAATGAGAATATATTGATTCAACACCG
This sequence comes from Parhyale hawaiensis, assembly GCA_001587735.2. NCBI lineage: Eukaryota > Metazoa > Arthropoda > Malacostraca > Amphipoda > Hyalidae > Parhyale > Parhyale hawaiensis. Next base: position 16,648,547 of record LQNS02278171.1, on the reverse strand, counting down.
CGCATCATTCGTAATATCGGAGAGCGAATCAACTAAGATTTACGCATAAATATACGACGTTAACGATAGTGAACAGACTTCCTTCTAAACTTTTCTGGGATTCATTCAAGGGTGACAATTATTTTAATAAGATAAGTTTTTACCATAGTATACTCATTCTTCGATGATACTTGATCATTCATTCATAATTAATCTACGCGTCGTCTTTTCTAAATAGGAAATCTTTAACTGTCGGATCACAGCTGGAAATACTTATGGGCCCAACATTGCTTTCCAGTATTATTAACTTTTGTAGATTTTGCCTTGCAATAGAAATTTGACTAGTTTTCATATACTTGTAGCAAAATAAAGCATAAATTATACTGCAAGTATGTTTACTTAAAATTTTCCGGAAGCGTTCTTAAGAGTGACCCAATGGGAGCCCAACATTGCTTGGCCATTTAAAAGTAGGTACCCATATCTGGCGCATATAGGTAAAGCACTGCTCCAGTATCATTTGACAAGACTCCTATATGCACCCAACAATTGTAACAAATTGCGTCAATCTCAATCCAAGTTTATTTTGTTATGTGGGGAGAGTATGATCAAGTAGAGCGCTTTCAAAGCGAATAACTCCGCGAAGCAAGGAAACGTTGACGAAAAATTCTAACTGGTTTCCAAACTATGCTTTCCTTTTCATCAGCGCCACAATCTCTTCATACAGTTTATGCCAGTTAAGTTTTGACAGTTATAACAGCTTCTGTAATTTTCTTGAAGCCCCGTTCGTAAGTTTTTGAATAATGTTCTGATCGATAACCATTTTGACAAACATTAGACTAATCCTCAAACGGAAAATCCGATCACCACCAGAATTTCGCCATTTGTGTCTTGAACATTTCTAACAATTCCTATCAATTTTATGAAGGTCCGTTTAAAAATTTTTGAGTTTTAGCGCTGATAAAAAATTCCGACATACATTAGTCATACACACCAGCGGACTAACCGATAATAACCAAAGTTTACTCAGTAATGTAATTTACAATATCTAACAATTTTTGTAAATTCATAAAGATCTGCTTAAAGATTTTCGAGTTATATTGCTAACAAACGAACCAACAGATTATAACAAAAAGTTGGTCACCTATGTCACTGAAAGAAGCCAGGCGTGCTGGATATGCACGTTATTGCGTGCCGAAAGCTTGTCCCAAAACCAGCACCCAAACGCGAGCACTAATTGCACACGTAGGCGTGCTTTAGACCTTCAAATCGGGCGCGTGCTATGGGCAGTGAGCGTTCGCGCATCTCTGGATGCCTGTACGTGCCAAGCAGCTTCAAAAAATCATGCAGTTTGCTGCCCATGACATCTGTACCTGCTTATGCGGGGTATCTCCAGGATGTAAGCAAACAATATATCACTAGAAATTCAGTCTGAAAAACCACTACTCCGCACTGACTTAAACACAACTACACATTTTCTCCGACGATTGCACGCGTAAGAGAGTAGAACACGCCTCGCGCATTGGCGTGCAAGCACGAAGCATGCCAGGAAGTTGAACGCGTGCCGGTTCAACACGTTTTGCTGCGTAGTGAGTTCAATGCACGCCTAAGCGTGCTCATACAGAACGGCAACTGCGTGTTTTAGAGCTTAGAGCTCGTTTGCAAAAGCTAAGATTTTCTTGAGTGTTAATTCTTCGTGTTATAGCTACCTAACAACTGATGCAAATTTTATAAAAATCCGTCAATCATTTTTTAAGTTATGGTAATTAGAAAAGCAAAAGCCCGTCAATCAAACTAACGGTTGGACGAGTCTTCTCCAAAAGTGAAATGTTTTTTGTGTGTAGCATGCCTGACAGACCCTATAAATCTTGTAAAAGTCCGTCCGCAACATTTCCAGTTATTTTGGTGACAGACAAACAGACAGACAAACTCGATAAAAACGTCCTTGTCGGAGGAAATTACAGTAAATTAGATTAGATAGGTGGCAGTAGACGGACCAACAGGCCCATTCCTACAAGGCCGCAGGGACTTACGCTCCGGCCCTCTATGAGCTATTTACATTATGTCATGTATCGTATACTGTAGATCAGTGGTTCCCTCTAAATGTACAGTGTAGATCAGGGCAAAGTGAGCAGTGCATTGTCGTAGGCCCCTAATGTAGAATGTATGCATCGTGTTACATATAGGTAAAACCTGTGTTGCGATGGATGAAGGAAAATCACTGTTTATCAATATAATTAACCAGATTTCTCTACATTTATCCATTACTACTGCCACAAGTCAGTGGTTCAAATTACACCAGATTTCTAAAAAAAGTAATGTATATTTTTATAGGTTGTAATTTTATGTGTAAAGAAACTTTTACTGAGTTGAAAATTACGAAACTATCGATATTTACCTATAGGTCCTGTTTGTATTTACTCTTATAACGGTATTTCATTTTGAAATAGGACTCTATGGCAGATGAGTTTTTGTATGAGAATTTAGAGTTTATATGTGGGCAAGTTTCTGAGAGGAACGTCTTTAGATTGTTTACAGAGTTCACAGAGGCTTTGTTGTAAAATGGAAACGGGTGAAAGATGCATAAGTTACTGACAAAAGGTGTACTAATTCCAGGATCGAATAGCTAGGCGGGAATATTTTACAATAGTGTTCGGTAGATCAAAAATATACACAGGCTGAATACTGACATTGTATATACAAGTACCACATGCTGAAAGAGTAATCAAATGTACTATGTTAGTAGTACGTAAGATTTATAAGCTGCTTGAAGTGAATTTTTGTAATAGAACTAAAAATTTTTCTGTGGAAGTGAGATGCCGATTTCTAACCTCATGTAATGTCGGTTATTTTGTCCTAATTTTTCCCCGAGTGAATTTTTAAATAAATTTTTATACATTTAAGGAACAAATTGAGCAAGGTCAGCATTTCGAGGATAAGAACAGTTCTAGTGACTATCAGATCCCCTAATCGGAACAAAAACAAACAAACAAACAAACAAACAAAACACATTTGTTTCTCATATGGAGACTGTGTCCAACAAGGTCAGGACACAGCATTCTGAGGTTTTCATTCTTAGTACTAACATAAGAATAATACTAAAAATAAGGCTTTTTAACGAAAGATTTTGCCAACAGAGGGTAGGACGGTGAGGACTCAAAGCTGTTGAGCAAACAACCAAAGCCAAAACGACGAAGACCAGAACGAAAGTGCGGGCAAAAGTCTGGCGCTGTGCAAAAAGGCAGAAAGAAGCTGCAGAATGGAGTGTGTTCGAGAGAGGCCCAAGCGGAAGCAAAAACCAAAGGAGTCGCAACATCGAGACCAGCAAGCATCACAGCAAGGGCCGTCTCGAACGGATCAACTGCGGCAGCAGTTGTATGAAGAGCAGGACCAACAACAACAACGGTTCTCTCGAAAGTTTCAACTGCGGTCGGAGTTGCCTGAAGAGCAGGTCCGGCATCTCCTGGAGACCATGCCGCCCCCGCTGTCAGGTACGTATACTAACGCTATACACAAGACTATTCGCTACAAAATACAGAACGTACGTCAATACCACACAATACTATAATAAACTTTAGCGATTTTCTAGCACACGATGCTTATTTAGCTACATGCAGGGAATTTTGGTATACGACAAGAAATTATATTGTACATTCGCAATATGTGTAAAGTTCGCCTCCGGCAACCTGCTATGGTTGCCCTCAGGACACGTTCTTCGTTGAACAGAAACTGCAATCATTAATTCTTTTTTATACTGGTGATCAAAGGACAAAAAAAATCGAACAAAAAAGAAAATGAGACAAAGAGTGATAGTTTAGACTACGCGACAGTTAAAACAACTGTACATTGTACAATAGCGTCCTCAGGAACTCCACACGAGTACGTTGTCTTTACATTCGAATACCCTCACAAGGAGAAACGAGAGTGAATCTTATATACCGGAAAACAATTACTCACTTAATCACACGCGTCTATTGCGAGTGTCTGCAAATCATTTGAATAAGCGTCTGCATAAGCTTAGGAACGTTGAGGTAAATAAACACTTTAACTCCGTAACAATTTTGTAAGCTGAGGAGCGGTAAGGATTTGAAAATCAAGACGTTATGGAAAGAAAAATGAGTATATAGAGGAAAATGGAATCTGAAGTTAGATGTACAGAGTTACCATTATTATATAAATCGTAAAACATCGATTTTAGCCTCATGAATAAATGTATTGGGCTACTGTGTGAAATGCCGTCCATTTATATTGAAACAGACATTCAAACGCTAATGCAATGACTTCTGACACATTCGAAGTTTCAATAGTCTTTACAGGTTGGTACTTCCACAATTTTACCAATGAGGTATTCTTTGGACTAAATCGGTGTTTTGTAATCCAAACTATTGAATGTCGCTGGAAGTGATGATCTATAAGGGTGCCATATACATCGAGAGACCTCGGCGGTTTTGCGATGAGGTCGCCAAGACCAACCAGCAGACTTGGCTATCGTCCACCCAATAACTGTAATCCACCTCCACCTGCAATATTGCAAGGTGGAGGTGCACTTCTGGATATGTCATAATTAATAGCTTTACAGCCTACAGTGTGCTCAATGTATAAAAATCGTACTCCTCGATGCGATGCAGCACTCAGGCAACCGAGCAAGGATAACTGAATGTCTGTCGACGGTAAGTTTGAAAATTCCCAGTACGCAGTTTTGAGGGAAACAAATTGGAAGAGAGGTGTTCATTTAAGCGATCATAGCCTTATGCTGAAGTTTGGTGTAATACTTTTTGTATTGTCTGATTATCTTAGATACAGGAACGAAGATGATTAAGCTGCGCGTGCCTAACTTAATATTGACCAGAGCTTCATTGATAAAGTTCAGCAGCAAATACACAATCTTGTTGCTGGCGTCATGACAGCTCACGTAACTATTAGGATGATACGCGCAAAAATAAAATAAAAATTCTTGAAATGGGTTAAATGAAATGGGCATTTGTGTCATCGCCAGATGAGGTGGACAATGATGTTGCTGGGACGTCAGGACTAACTGCAACCGTGGAATCTATGGATCTGTCCGCTGGTGGCAGGGTCAAGAGCAAATTGGAGGAGCCAACTCAGCGTCTGGTGCGGCGCATATTCGACTCCAAAATGTTCACCAGAGCGATGGAAGACATGAAACTCGGTGATTATATTAATTATAATAATATTAATAGACTAATTATAGACTAATTAATTCAAATTTTAAATTACTGGACAGACGACGTGTTCAACAGGAGCATTGGAGAATATTCATACATGTGGCACTAGTTTCAATTTTCAATATATAAATAAGATTATTAGATAATATAGCTGGCAGTAGACGGAACAACAGACCCATTCCTAGAGAGTAGTAATAGTATAAACTTTACTAGCACATCAGGGACGCAATGTCTACATCGCGCCGACTATTCCAGTGGTTTAACACAGGCTCGTGCTCCACTAGGGCGAAGTACGTCTCGTTATACATTATCACTGATTTTTGTTTCTGCTTTTCTGCCGGGAGGTCTCAGAGTGGTCAGTGCGCCACTGACAGGAAAAAGGCGCAAGTTGTTCATCTCCAACTCCCGGGCACGGCTGAACGCTTTCGCTCAGCTACGCCGCGCAGGGGAAGGAATCGAAAAGTAAGAAGGTAGAAGTCTAGCGGGAATAGGTCGGCCACTTCGATCAGTAGCTACCTCCCGAAACAGAAGGGGAAGTGTTGAGAGCCTACTTAACTTTACAAAACTAACCTTGTCAGCAGGAACAGCGGCAAGCTACAACATCCCTTGCAGAGAAGGCACTAGCGATCCATGGGGCTGTGAGCCCCAAATATGTTTTGGTAGGGAAAGGGCCTACCAAAATATACCTCTGAGGGCTAGAGAGGAGCCGTGACTTACGCTCCGGCCCTCTATGAACTGACGTCATTAAGTCAGAATGAAGGAAGTTTCAGGGGAAGAAAAAAAGAAGAAAAAAAAAAAAATTAGGGAAGGAGTTGATAGTGTGAGCTGAATGAACTGCTTCGGGTCCGAGCTCGGAGACGTAAAGTTAGTTGGGGCATGAAATACATATAGCTAATGGATTATGGTGGCTTAGATACTGTGACCCTTAAGAGTTTGGTACTCCTAGAAGAGGAGTTCATAACTGTGGAGGATACTGCTCCCAATGTTTGTGAAGACGATTTTTCAACGCATTGACCGACTCTGCTCCGATAACTTCGGAGGGGAAACTACAATAAATGTTCACTATGAAGTACAGTAAATACTGCTGGCTGGAATTAATGTATCAAGCTCTATGCCTGAGAGTCTGGCCGTTGTTTTGCAATTGATCATATAAAGTACCGTCCAAAACTAGGGGACAAATTTTCAAAATGGCTTAATTTTTTTTCGAACCATACCAGGTACTTCTTCTTCTGCACACTATTAGCCAGTAAGGTGTTGGTTGATTATTGTGTTAAAATGTGAGACATGTATGAAGGATAATAAAAGAATTATGAACGAAAAGCTTTTCTTTTGAAATTTAAAACGTCCAAAACTAAGGGACAAACAAGCAAAAATGGCTTTAACTCAATATTTTGCTAGAAATATTTAGCAAAATGGTGGTGAACAATCAATATTTGGTAAATAGTCCCTTGCTTTCGATTACAGCTGCGCATCTTCGACTACATGACCGAATGAGACTCTGACAATCTTCAACAGTAATTTTCGCTCATTCCTCTTGAAGTTTCATCCAAAGATCTTCCGTATTGATAGGGTTTCTTGCCGTAACTTTCCCCCCTAGTGTTCTCCAAAGATTCTCGATTGGATTTAGATCAGGTCTATGTGGTGGCCAATCCATACTTCGAGATCTTGCTGCTCAAGGTAACTCATGACTGTCTTTGCCTTGTGGCAGGGGGCATTGTCTGGCATGAAGATAGGGCTGGGGACACCTGAGTCTACAATATATGTCACGACAATACTTTCCAACAGATTTTTATACACCTGGGGATTCACACGGGTTGCAAACGAACGAGAGGCGATGTCCCTTGACTAGAGAACATACCGAAAACCATCACGCTCCCGCCGCCAGACTTCACAGTCTTTTTAGTACACTTTACACTTAATTTCTCACCTTCACGTCTTCTAACAAAGTTGTTACCGTAATTACAAAAACAAATTGAATTTGCTTTCATCACTGAAAAATACTCTAGCCCAATTTTCATGGGACCAGTTAACATGCTTGTTTGCAAACTCTAATCTCCTATTCTTGCTCTTGGCACTCACAAGCGGTTTCTTCCGTGGGCGTCTTGCAAATAAGCCTATTTCTTGAAGGCGTCGAGAAACGGTCTGACGTGAGAAGTTCATACATGTTGTGTCATACAATTCCCTACTTATCGCAGCTGAGGACTTGAAACGATCCTTCAATGACGTACGCTGGATGACTCTGTCCTCTGCAATTGACGTTTTACGGAGCCTGCCGGCTTTTTTAGGCACCAATGCAGCCGTTTTCATCGTACGACTTCACTATTCTGCCCACAACACTTTTCGAACGGTTTACCTCCTCAGACATTGCTCTAATAGTGAAAGTATTCTTGTGCAACTTTGTGATATCTTGCCGCAGGATATAATCAACTTTCTCACGTGGTACCATCATGCAACGAACAGTAATGTTTACAAATGCACTGTTAAACTTTGTCTTCGATGTAAATAAAAAAATACGGACTGAATAAGAAATTAACTAAATTTTTCTTTTTTTTTGTCCCTTAGTTTTGGAAGTTATAAATTTCAAGAGAAAAGCTTTTCGTTCATAACTTTTCATTATCCTTCATACATGTCTAAAATTTTAACACAACAATCAACATCTTACTGACTAATAGTGTGCAAAAGAAGAAGTACCTGGCATGGTTAAAAAAAAGTTATGCCGTTTTGAAAATTTGTCCCCTTGTTTTGGAGGGCACTGCATGTCTCTTTCAAAGAGTTCCGTTCTATCACGTCGTTGAAGCTTTCAAATACTTGAATGTTTCTATTAGTTGCCCCTCGATCGTCTTAGTTCGAGAGAGATGAGCCCCGCTTCCTGTAGGCGACATTCATATGACTTGTCTTACATCTGAGGTAACAACTTTGTTGCCTTGCGTTGTACTTTTTCTTTTTTATCGATATCGTTGCACTTATGTGGTTACACAGAATTGAATAGCGATTTCTAAATGTGACGCACAATCGATATGCTTACCAAGCTATGATGAACATGTCTCTCGGTGATAATATATATTTGATCTAGCAACCGACTCCTGGTGACTATGCTTTTCAACTTCAACATGGTCAGTTTAAAAGATGTTTTCTCTGTCTAGCAATGTTATGAGAAAAATATCTGTGACGCACAGAGTAAGAACTTCTTCTTTATCTAACCTATCTAACCTGTTCAGTAAAACTCAAAAAAAAAAAACATTCTCCACCATCAACCTTCAGTCACTGAATGTAGTCATCACTTCTTTCCCAAATATTTATGTCAGAGAGCCAGTTGCCGGTAGGAAATTCGCCTGCCTTAAGCTTCAGGCACATTTTAAAGTCATTGAATATCAAAATATATATATATGAAAGCTAGCAAGATGTACTCTACATAGTTTAAGTGTGGATAAAAACAATAATACGGGATTCCATTCATTAAAAGCACTAATGAATACTACAAAGAGAATTTTTGTCAGACATATTAATGATCGCCTCCAAAGCAAAGGTTAAAACTCAAACATCAAGATCGAAAAATTTCTCTGAGCCAGCAGTTTTCCCGGACTTCATAGTGAATTATGTAAAATTGACACCAGACCGAATTTCCAAGCTCAACGGCACTCCACGTGTTCAAAAACCGTATCGAAAAACAAGGCGAATAAAACCCTCCACAGCTACGAACTCCACAACGACTGCCAACTCTTAACCGCCAAATATTCAGAGACCGCCCTAATTCATTATCTTTCATGTCCCAACTAACTTAACATCTCTGAGCCCTGCGACTCTGCAACAATAATATGAATATATATATCCCCTAGACCCAAAGTTGGGCCAGACCAAACGTTTCGGCAGGCCTTAGATATCCACTAGACCAAAAGTTGGGCCAGACCAAACGTTTCGGCAGGCCTTAGATATCCACTAGACCCAAAGTTGGGCCAGACCAAACGTTTCGGCAGGCCTCNCCTCAGATATCCCCTAGACCCAAAGTTGGGCAAGACCAAACGTTTCGGCAGGCCTCAGATATCCCCTAGACCCAAAGTTGGGCCAGACCAAACGTTTCGGCAGGCCTTAGATATCCACTAGACCCAAAGTTGGGCAAGACCAAACGTTTCGGCAGGCCTCAGATATCCCCTAGACCCAAAGTTGGGCCAGACCAAACATTTTGGCAGGCCTTGGATATCCATAGACCAAACGTTGGGCAAGACCAAACGTTTCAGCAGAAGTTATATATCCCCTAGACCAGGGATCACGAAACTACGGCCCGCGGGCCGGATCCGGCCCGCAACGTTAATTTATTCGGCTGGCCGACAGCACTCGAATTTGCTTCATTAAACATATGTATGGAACACTGGCGCTGTGATACAATTTACATAGAATGTGAAGAAATCGAGAAGAGCTCTTCGTTATTCTGGAAAATCTCTGCACTATGTGCTTCAAATCAACTACTGTCAGTAATAAATATATATTTATTGGAGCCAGTCATTTCTGCCGTGAACATTATCTGCGGACGTGCACTTACTCACCGTCAGGCCCAGGCTTTTCTTCAATAAATTGTTTCTGAGTTCTGTGACGTGCTTCATCGCACAGCGGTGCACTGAGAAAAATTTTGATGCCTTTAGATGCATCAAAATTACATGCATTTTGGTCTCGAAACCGAAAGGCGCTGGTGCATCATAAGTATGATAAAATAAGGAAAATTTCATATAAATATTGAGTCGACTAGTCTAGAGTTAAATTTTACGTTTCAGGACATCGTTTCCCATCGTTAGAAACTAAATAAAATGCTATCAACTATAATAGGAAAAGTTTATTTAAACATTTCCCAAACCTAAGGCTAATGATGGGCGAGATGTTGTGACGTTGAGGTGTAAAGTGCGAATGACCGGAGCAAATTCCGAGAGGCCTAATGTGAATGGTCGTACAGTTCGGCGATTAGGAAGAAGCAGCTGGGTACAGTCAGTGAGCGGAAGGATCTGAGCTAGTAGGGCATAGGGATAGGGCATAAATTATGCCAAGACTCAGCTAAAACCACGCCCAATTTCTTCAATGGGGGCCTCAAACTGCTTTTTATCCACAATCAGTCCAAAGTATCTAATTTAAAATATCTACGCTAGTTTCATTATTAAAAAAATAAAAGAGGACGAATCTGGGTGAGTACAAGGAGAGAATAGTATTAATTTAGCTTTATTGTCGTAAACAATTACCGGTAATCTATTTTGAATTAGCCATTCATTCAATTTTCATACATATTATTACCATTCAAGATGAGAGTTTCAGGCAAATATTGAAGATTCTAGAAGTACATTGACGACGATATCGATCATGTAGGAGATATAAAAGTACATTTACAATAAAATATAAAAAAATTCATCCTCGATTTCCAGATGTATCACAATTCTCTCTTGAAAAGCTGAACAGTTGGCAGATTGACGAAGCGTTCGGCGTGTTGATTGACATTGAAGGAGCAATCGAAGAACGGAAGGTTAGTGAAATTATTTAGTGGGATGATAATTGCTGTCGGCTTACGTGAAATTTGGTAAATAGTACAAATTTTAGATTAGATGAACGACGACTAATGAATAAAATTTTTTACTGGGCATGTCGAGCTACCTGTAACCTTTTAGAGTAAAATTAAAAGAAATTAATTTTACATTAAAGTAAACCATCAATAAATCGATTAAATTTTTTCTAGTGGGAACTTGAGTTTTTTAAATTAACTTATTTTAATTTGAAGGGAAAAGTTATCGTTCACGTTATCTTCAATAATAAAATGGCTGGAAAATCCAGAAACGTGTGCCATAATCAAAATTGCAAGTACGAATGTAAAACAACGATAATAATAATAATAATAATAATAATAAAGAACTACTGACAACTGCATCGGGGAACCCACTCGATTGTATTTTAAATATATGAAATGATTCAAAAACTCTTACCTCTAGGAAACAAGACCCTTAATTGTTGTAAAATAAGTAACTTGTCGCTGCTAACGGCAACCTCACACCACACACAGCGGCTACGCACGGCAGAATTTGAGGCAGGCAAAGTAGTTTTCTGATACGATAGACCAATGTGTTCTGCTATCCTGCCCTGCTTCTCCAAGCACGCACGATAAGCAAATAAATTAGTATATTTCATAGGATCGAATACTCAGAGCAATCTTATATATGCACCAAAGCGTGCTTGATATTGTTCAAATTTTATTTGTATAATATGGAAGCATAAATCTGCAAGATAACCAAATAACAGTGTTTCAAATTTAGATGCAAGTTTTTTATAACCTGTGAAGTGAGAGAAGTGATGTCTTCGTTGTTTGGCTGAAGATTAAAATATACAAATATATATATTTGTCTGCCCACTCAAAAAGAGGGAGAAGGAGTTGAGCAATGTTCATATTTATTTGCAGGGAGTCAGGTGCGAAGAGTAGATATGGAAAATGCCAAACTTTAGAGTTAGCTGGCCACCAGAAATGGTGTTTAAACTTGCCGACACCGAGAGTGGTTGTCTTACGCCCTTGAATGTACTAGTTATGACTGTTCTTGTTTGAAAAGTGTCATCCACGTAACAGTAATATGGATGATGTTATGTGCACTGGCGGATCTAGCCCTTTTCGTGAGTGCGCAAAGGGATGGGGGTTTAATGATGAGGGGCTAGAGCACCCATAATGAGCCAAGCTCCTCTTCTTGAATATTGTTACCCTTAAACCATCTCAGATGTTTCATGTTTGCATAGTATATTGTGAAGCCCTCCATATTTGGCTATACCTCCCATTTCAGCTGCACCCCCGATTTTAATTTGCCTACGAAGCCACTGAAGGTTATTGAGGATATGTCCTGAAAAATTAACCATAATATAAAAATCTAATAATTTAACCTCCTATCGGATCGACGAACGATTATAGAAAGCGTTGATCCACTGGTGTTCAATCTAACTCTCAGGATGAAAAGCAGCACTAGCGTGACCACTATCACTGCTGAAGACTTTTTGGACAATGCAAAATCGACCACAAATGTTGGCTAAAAACAACGAGAGTAACTAGAATAGATAGTCGGCAGTCAACAGACCAACAGTAAACTGGGACTTACGCTCCGGCCCTTTATGAGCTATTGCCAATATGTCAGAATCATTTAGAATATTTGAGAGGGAAAAGAAAACGAGAATAAAGTACGCGGAGATGGTCGTGCAAGCACGATTAATTCTTGTACGTCGGCGGAGGTCAGAGACGGTCAGTTATATGGCGCATGAAAGACTTGAGCTTAAGGTGGCTTCCGAAGCTTTGGCCCTTAAGAATTTGTGATTCCTGGAGGAGGTGTTCGTACTTGGGGAGAGTGTTGTTCCCAATGCATGACAAAGCGATTCATCAACTCATTGACTGTCTAGACACCGACAATTTTGGAGGATCGTCTAGCTATTCCCGCTATTCACTGTGACGTGCGGAAAAACTGCTTAATGTAGACCACCAACACAAATTGCCAAGATTGGTTTTGCCAACATTGGTATTTCGCCAACAAATGCTCTACCAGACACGGCGAAAAAGTTGCCTGAAGAGCGAATTCAGCAGGATAGGTCGAGGCTGATCTTTTTCGCAGCCTTCGAGCAATTCAAGGCTCCTTGCAGCCCAGTTTCCCTTGCTATCTATTCACTACTACGGTATGTAACACAACGTTTTTCCTTTATTTCAAATGGTTGCGCTTCCATCTGTAATGTCTAAAGTATGAACGGAATATGCATCTATGTTAACGATGGTAGGTAGTCAACAAAAACATACGTATCAAATTTGCGTTTATATGCTGTTAGCTCATACAAAACACTCAGTCGTTGAGTTCTTTGCAAAGGGAATAACAACCGGCTGATAAACGAACAATAAAATTAGTAAAGTCAGTAATTTCAATTTCTATTTAACTCGTAACAATTTTACTCTATGACCATACAACTGAAAGAAAATTTCCCCATTAGGTGTGCATTGCAATGGCGTGTCAAGCTGATGATCTGACAATTTTGTCTCGTCGAAATCATTGAAGATCTTGCTCGTCTGAGTACGGTATGAGCGTACTTCTTCGATCATTATTTTTGAGTTTTTGGCCGTTGTTTCGGAGGCGATTATTTTATCAAGCTCTTAACAGCAATTCTTGGATTATCATCGCCATAGAGTAAAAAAAAAAAAAAAAAAAAAAATTAGGAACTTGTTCCGAGTGATACCGAGTTTAGATTTAGCAGCAGAACGCACAAGCACGTTAAAGGTTAACGATTGGGACAGTTTCCATCACTTATAGCCAATGCATATTTCCTGATGAGCATGAAACTAAATGTTTGCATAATTGTATGGAAAATTGCAAACTCGCATTTTAGCGATGGTATCGTAACGACATTTGTTCTATTCATAGATATGTATGACTAGGGTCATTACATGTATTTATCACCCACGAGGGAAACATTGTATATACGTTCGTCTGTCTACCTAAGAATAGCCAGAAGGAGTGGATCCATCATCACAATCTTTTTCCGGCAGTCAGGTGGGTTGAGTGAGATGTGGGAAATGGCAAAATGTAAGAGCAAGTTAGCCATAAAAAAAAAAAAAAATACGATGCTGAATTTGTAACTCCTGACTCAGCACTTTCAGGTCCTCCTCCCTTTACCGCGGATGATAGTCTTACGCCACGAGGTGTTCTAGTCTTATAGTGGTATTTGTTAGATTTGAATTATTTTCTTAAAAGCTCAACGTTTTCAAGTTTTAGAGATCAATGATGCTTTAGTTTCAATAATCTGATACGTCTGTCTGTAATAATGACTGCTAAAAATAAACGACTAGTGCGACAATAAAATCGGTCAATTAAACGTTAAGACCAGCTGGTTTCACCATATTCATCAAGTTTATCAGATGAATAATAACACTAAAACGCCTCCTGGCGTAAGACCATCACCCGCGGTGGGAGCAAATTTTATCGCAGTTATTTTTGATAGCTAGCTAATCCTAGTTTTTGGTATGGGGTCACATCGAGGGTAACCCCTGCAAAAAAATTATGAACCTTGCTCAACTCCTGCTACCACTTATTTTATTGCTGAAGGAGACCTGAATTACATTTACCAAGTTAGACTGACTCATAACTCACCAGTTCAATTTTTGCGTTCTAGGGATACGCTAGTAATTCAACTGCTAACTGTTTAATATTGTAAACAAAAGGTTATAGTACCGTACACCTTTTGTACAACGATTTCAATATTGTAGGTAAATAATTTGGTATATTACAGGACAGACAGAATTCGCATAGAAGTGATTTATTGCTATGATTTTACAGTCCCAATGTATGTATTTACCGGAAGTTAAAAGCTCGTATACATTTCGCTTGATGCACAACATTTTTCTTATTACGCCCATCAGGGTCGTGCAGAACTGGAGATGCTGTCCTCCAGATTCTACACGCTCATCCCCCACAACTTCGGCCAGTCGCCGCCGCTCTGCACCGAACAACAAATTCAACAGAAGAAGGACATGCTCATCACCCTCGCTGACATTGAGCTCATACAATCCTTGCAGAAGAAGAAGGTAATTGCATGTTAATTCGAAAGGACAGAACTAAAAACTGGCTTTCGAAAAATTGCATCGGTCGAAACTCGGGAGAAGTTGACTCTTAGCGAGACAAGAATACGTAACTCGACAGTGCATAAAAGTATGGGATAGCTGTGAAATATATTACCATCCCACGCAATGGTATTAAGGTTCAAAAACTTACTTGTTCTGATTTAGATAGGGTACTGGATATACCACCTATGTATATCAACGACATGTGTACTCTCGGTAGAAGTCACTAAAAAATAATCTCAATTATCCACTTAATCGGTAGGGGTATATTAAGCCCATTCATAACACAAAACCTAGTAATGAGGAAGGGCTCTTCTCTCTTGGTGACATCGCTACGTCTGTCAAGTAGACTGGGTTAGCACCGCAACGGTAACAATGTGTTAGAGTTTTTCAGCAGTACTGTGACGTCAACAAGTTTTGGTCACGGAGCTGTGGCGCCAACAAGGTATCATCACCGGCGTAGTAGTGAAGTCAACAAGGTATGGTCACCGGTGAAGTGACATCATTTGTCAGTAGGGAGTCTAGTTACGCTTCGCCATAAGTCCCTCCTCGTGACAAAGAACTTCTCAGCTTGTTCGTCATGTCGTAAGTTAAGAGATAGTCGAATGAATGTGCGGTTCCGGGAACAGGTGGCAATGGTATATAGGATAGTTTAGGTCTGCCTATATTAGCACTAAGCTGTTCTAAGAGAGGAAAAGGAAAGGCAGTATACTATGCCAGAAGAAACTTGGAACCCGTGCACTATAGGGTGTTCTTACAGAAAACCAACGCGCATGGGAACAGCAAGTCTGGTTGGAAGAGGAAGAACAAAAGAGAGTTACGTGAGAAGAAGGATGAAATCAAAAGAAAGTAAAGTGGGCACGAAAGATAAAGGCCACGAAGGCCTAGTTAATGGCTAACGTCACCTATAGAGCGACCTGGGGTGGGGGCGCTGCTCCCCATAGCATAGGATGGGCGAACCAAAGTGAAATAATCATATGGCCCATCCTATGCTCCCTGAGGGAACAGGTGTCGAAACCAGGGTCCAGAATTTGTCAATACGTAATACTGATTTTCAATGAGTTCTGATAGAACTTTGTTTCAACCCGAATGCGATTCATCACTGGATCTGTGAATGAGGTATTAAATTCCAAAATTCTAGGGAAATCTATCAAAAGTTAAGCGCTATGTTAATGTATTTGTACTCGCAGCTCTGCACTTGCCGGCGGGTTCATACCATAGAGTTATGTTCATAGTACGCTGTGTAATGTTTTCGACCGTTTTGCTACGCTGTTGCAACATAGCGTTGTCTTCCCCCAAAAAAGTTTCTAGAATGTTTACCGTTAAATCATTTTACTGAGCAAAAGTCATGTGCAAAGTTTCGGGTGTTTCTTCAAGTTTGCTCTCAATTAGAACCCTGACGGTTGTGCACTCGTTCAATTTTATTATTATTATTATTATCAAATCACACCAGACTGGCGACGCAGGAACGGAGAAACTCCATGAGGTTAACAAACCCCCACGCAACCAGCCCAGCGGGTGGAGAAAACAAAAGAATAGAAAAAAAGAAGATCCGAANAAATGATCAGATTTTGGAGTTTATGCAAAGAAAATTATGGTTTCAGAGCCAATTTGAATTTTTGCTACCATTGGCTCACTTGGCGGAGGTATGCGCTCTCAGAGTGCTCTAGTTATGACTGTTCTTGTTTGAAAAGTGTCATCCACGTAACAGTAATATGGATGATGTTATGTGCACTGGTGGATCTAGCCCTTTTCGTGGGTGCGCAAAGGGATGGGGGTTTAATGATGAGGGGCTAGAGCACCCATAATGAGCCAAGCTCCCCTTCCTGAATATTGTAACCATTAAACCATCTCGGATGTTTCATGTTTGCATAGTATATTGTGAAGCCCTCCATATGTTACTATACCTCCCATTTCAGCTGCACCCCCGATTCTAATTTACCGACGAAGCCACTGAAGGTTATTGGGGATATGTCCTGAAAAATTAACCATAATATAAAAATCTAATAAATTAACCTCCTATCGGATCGACGAACGATTATAGAAAGCGTTGATGCACTGGTGTTCAATCTAACTCTCAGGATGAAAAGCAGCACTAGCGTGACCACAATCACTGCTGAAGACTTTTTGGACAATGCAAAATCGACCACAAATGTTGGCTGAAAACAGCGAGAGTAACTAGAATAGATTGCCGGCAGTCAACAGACCAACAGTAAACTGGGACTCACGCTCCGGCCCTCTATGAGCTATTGCCAATATGTCAGAATCATTTAGAATATTTGAGAGGGAAAAGAAAACGAGAATAAAGTACGCGGAGATGGTCGTGCAAGCACGATTAATTCTTGTACGTCGGCGGAGGTCAGAGACGGTCAGTTAGATGGCGCATGAAAGACTTGAGCTTAAGGTGGCCTCCGAAGCTTTGGCCCTTAAGAATTTGTGATTCCTGGAAGAGGTGTTCGTACTTGGGGAGAGTGTTGTTCCCAATGCATGACAAAGCGATTCATCAACTCATTGACTGGCTATATAGGCAGCGACAATATTGGAGGATCGTCTAGCTATTCCCGCTATTCACTGTGACGTGCGGAAAAACTGCTTAATGCAGACGACCAACACAAATTGCCAAGATTGGTATTTCGCCTACAAATGCTCTACCAGACACGGCGAAAAAGTTGCCTGAAGAGCGAATTCAGCAGGATAGGTCGAGGCCGATCTTTTTCGCCGCCTTCGAGCAATTTAAGGCTCCTTGCAGCCTAGTTTCCCTTGCTATCTATTCACTACTACGGTATGTAACAAGCGTTTTTCCTTTATTTCAAATGGTTGCGCTTCCATCTGCAATATCTAAAGTATGAACGGAATAAGCATCTATGTTAACGATGGTAGGTAGTCAACAAAAACATACGTATCACAGTTGCGTTTATATGCTGTTAGCTCATACAAAACACTCAGTCGTTGAGTTCTTTGTAAAGGGAATAACAACCGGCTGATAAACGAACAATAAAATTAGTAAAGTCAGTAATTTCAATTTCTATTTAACTCGTAACAATTTTACTCTATGGCCATACAACTGAAAGAAAATTTTCCCATTAGGTGTGCATTGCAATGGCGTGTCAAGCTGATGATCTGACAATTTTGTCTCGTCGAAATCATTGAAGATCTTGCTCGTCTGAGTACGGTATTAGCGTACTTCTTCGATCATTATTTTTGAGTTTTTGGCCGTTGTTTCGGAGGCGATTATTTTATCAAGCCCTTAACAGCACTTTTTGGATTATCATCGCCATAGAGTAAAAAAAAAGTAGGAACTTGTTCCGAGTGATACCGAGTTTAGATTTAGCAGCAGAGCACAAGCACGTTAAAGGTTTAGCGATTGGGACAGTTTCCATCACTTATAGCCAATGCATATTTCCTGATGAACATGAAGCTAAACGTTTGAATAATTGTATGGAAAATTGCAAACTCGCATTTTAGCTATGGTATCGTAACGACATTTATTTTATTCATAGATATGTATGACTAGGGTCATTACATGTATTTATCACCCACGAGCGAAACCATTGTATATACGTTTGTTCGTCTGTCTACCTAAGAATAGCCAGAAGGAGTGGATCCATCATCACAATCTTTTTCCGGCAGTCAGGTGGGTTGAGTGAGATGTGGAAAATGCAAAAATTTAAGAGCAAGTTAGCCATAAAAACATACGATGTTGAATTTGTAACTCCTGACTCAGCACTTTCAGGTCCTCCTCCCCTTACCGCGGATGATGGTCTTACGCCACGAGGTGTTCTAGTCTTATAGTGGTATTTGTTAGATTTGAATTCTTTTCTTAAAATCTCAACGGTTTCAAGTTTTAGAGA
The DNA here is from genome assembly GCA_001587735.2 of Parhyale hawaiensis. Taxonomy (NCBI): domain Eukaryota; kingdom Metazoa; phylum Arthropoda; class Malacostraca; order Amphipoda; family Hyalidae; genus Parhyale; species Parhyale hawaiensis. The sequence continues at coordinate 16,629,936 of LQNS02278171.1, read as the reverse complement.
TCATTGATGCTTTAGATTCAATAATCCGATACGTCTGTCTGTAATAATGACTGCTAAAAATAAACGACTAGTGCGGCAATAAAATCGGTCTATTAAACGTTAAGACCAGCTGGTTTCACCATATGCATCAAGTTTATCAGATGAATAATAACACTAAAACGCCTCCCGGCGTAAGACCATCACCCGCGGTGGGAGCAAATTTTGTCGCACTTATTTTTGATAGCCAGCTAATCCTAGTTTTTGGCATGGGGGTCACATCGAGGGTAACCTCTGCAAATAAATTACGAACCTTGGTCAACTCCAGCTAGCACTTACTTTATTGCTGAAGAAGACCTGAATTACATTTACCAAGTTAGACTGACTCATAACTCACCAGTTCAATTTTCGCGTTGTAGGGATACGCTGGTAATTCAACTACTAACGGTTTAATATTGAAAACAAAAGGTTATAGTACGGAACACCTTTTGTACAACGATTTCAATATTGTAGGTAAATAATTGGGAATATTACAGGACAGACAGAATTCGTATAAAAGTGATTTATTGCTATGATTTAGAGTCCCAATGTACGTATTTACCGGAAGTTATAAGCTCGTATACATTTCGCTTGATGCACAACATTTTTCTTATTACGCCCATCAGGGTCGTGCAGAACTGGAGATGCTGTCCTCCAGATTTTACACGCTCATCCCCCACAACTTCGGCCAGTCGCCGCCGCTCTGCACCGAACAACAAATTCAACAGAAGAAGGACATGCTCATCACCCTCGCTGACATTGAGCTAATACAATCCTTGCAGAAGAACAAGGTAATTGCATGTTAATTTGAAAGTACAGAACTATAAAATGGCTTTCGAAAAATTGCATCGTTCGAAACTCGGGAGAAGTTGACTCTCAGCGAGACAAGAAAACGTAACTCGACAGTGCATAAAAGTATGGGATAGCTGTGAAATATATTACCATCCCACGCAATGGTATTAAGGTTCAAGAACTTACTTGTTCTGATTTAGATAGGGTACTGGATATACCACCTATGTATATCAACGACATGTGCACTGTCGGTAGAAGTCACTAAAAAATAATCTCAAGTATCCACTTAATCGGTAGGGGTATATTCAGCCCATGCATAACACAAAACCAAGTAATGAGGAAGGGCTCTTCTCTCTTGGTGACGTCGCTACGTCTGTCAAGTAGACTGGGTTAGCACTGCAAGGGTAACAATGTGTTACCCTTTATGGCTAACAATGTGGTAACAATCAGAAGATAGAGGCCTCCTGCCTTTTATCAATGAGGCTTACCAACCAGCCCATCACCAACACGGTTTCCGGCCCATGCACTCTACCACATCTGCTCTACTTCCTTTGGCCTTCCAAGCAACCCGCGGTAGGAATAGATCTAAACCCCACGACCGCACGGTGGCCTTGCTGATTGACTTCAGCAAAGCGTTCGACACCGTTCCCACTGAGGGACTCCTTTCCTCAGTATCCAGCACCACACTCCATCACAACGTTGTTAGATGGCTCGCGGCTTACCTCAGGGGTCGAGCAGCCTGCTGCCTCTATAACGGTTCCCGCTCCCAGTTCCGGGCTGTCAAGGGGGGGGGGGGTTCCTCAGGGCTCGGTGGTCTCGCCCTCCCTGTTCAACCTCTACGTCTCTGACTTTCCCATCCCTCGGGACCAGCTCTGCTACCTCTCTGTAACATCCTACGCCGACGACGACTCCTACCCGGAGTGCCATCGCGCCCCCCACACCGTAAACCACCTGTTTGAGTGTCCCGCCCACCTTACCGCCCTCCTTCCTACCTCTCTATGACATAGCCCTTTATTTGTGACTGACGTCTTGCGCTCCCTGCCTTCCTTCTCATTCCTTCCGCCACACGCCCAACCTACTCCGGAGCCGCCCCCTACGTAACAACAACAACAACATGTGTTAAAGTTTTTCAGCAGTACTGTGACGTCAACAAGTTTTGGTCACGGTGCACTGACGCCAACAATGTATGATCACCGGCGTAGTAGTGAAGTCAACAAGGTGTGGTCATCGGTGAAGTGACGTCATTTGTCAGTAGGGAGTCTCGGGACGTTTCACCATAAGTCCCTCCTCGTGACTAAGAACATCTCAGCTGGTTCGTCATGTCGTAAGTTAAGGGCTAGTCGAATGTACGTGCGGTTCCGGGAACAGGTGGTTATGGTATATGGGATAGTTTAGGTCACCCTATACTACCACTAAGCTGTTCTAAGAGAGGAAAAGGAAGGGCAGTATAGTATGCCAGAAGAAACTTGAAACCCGTGCACTATAGGGTATCCTTACAGAAAACCAACGCGCATGGGACAGCAAGTCTGGTTGGAAAAGAAAGAGCAAAAGAGGGTTACGTGAGAAGAAGGATGAAATCAGAAGAAAGTAAAGTGGGCACGAAAGATAGAGGCCACGAAGGCCTAGTTAATGGCTAACGTCACCTACAGAGCGACCTGAGGTGGGGGCGCTGCTCCTCATAGCATAGGATGGGCGAACCAAAGTGAAATAATCATTTGGCCCATCTTATGCTCCCAGAGGGAATGGGTGTCAAAACCAGGGTCCAGAATTTGTCAATACGTAAACTGATTTTCAATGAGTTCTGATAGAACTTTGTTTCAATCCGAATGCGATTCATCACTGGATCTGTGAATGAGGTATTAAATTCCAAACTTCTAGGGAAATCTATCAAAAGTTAAGCGCTATGTTAATGTTTTTGTACTCCCAGCTCTGCACTTGACGGTGGGTTCATACCATAGGGTTTTGTTCATAGTACGCTGTGTAATGTTTTCGACCGTTTTGCTACGCTGTTGCAACATAGCGTTGTCTTACCCAAAAAGAGTTTCTAGAATGTTTACCGTTAAATCATCTTACTGAGAAAAAGTCATGAGCAAAGTTTCGGGTGTTTCTTCAAGTTTGCTCTGAATTAGAACCCTGACGATTGTGCAATCTTTAAATTTTCACAAGGAAGCTACAAAACATCAGGATACAGTGTTACTTCGTGCGGGGACTCACGTCTATAGTGTGAAACCCGATTAAGATACAAAACGTTTTAAGAAGGGTTCAAAAACCAGGCCCTTCTGATGTCCCGATAGCTTAAGGCTGGCGCAGTCTCTCAATCTTCTCAGTTATTTTTACCTTTTTTGCTACAGAAAACCGCTCCTCCCGCCAAACATCCTCTGGATGCAGATTATGAGGTCCTCGGATGCAGTATATCCCTCATGGATAAAGAATCAGAAGAATTTCAGGTTTGTACAGCAGTTATGACTTTCAGTAAGTTATTTGCAGAAAGTACATGCTTTCTACGGAATGACTATGACGGTATGCTAAAATATAACTCGAGAAAAGCATAATTAAGAATGCCATTTCATTACACATATATACATTTCTAGTTTTCCTAGCATGATACGTCTTCTGGATTTGGTATTTTCATTTTCACCAAACTTTCGACGTTCTCAGTGAAAGTCGTTTTCAAGCTAAGAAGTTCGAAACTTCTTGGTGAGACTCGCTGAGTGAAGTCACGCTGGCGTGAATTCAATTACTTTCAGCAATACTTTGCTGTTTACGACAGAAGCTCATTGTTTTGCAGGTCTTCTAAGGTGGAGAACGAGTGTGCTGCTTAGAAGAATTGAAAGAGAGAGAGAGCACTTATCACTTATGGCAATTTGAGTTGGCCGTCGTAGCGTATCCTTCAGAAGCATGCATATTAGTAACAAAAGTAGTTATGTAAAATAAAGACAAGTCTTCATGAATTCTACGCTATTACTTTTAACAGCGCGGTACTCTCGTATTAAAATAAGAGGCTGTCAGTCCGTCCATCTGTCCGAAGCCTTACAGGATACGAACATGGGGACAGTTTATTAATTGCTATGGACCTGCGCCCGGAACTTTGTGGATTCGGTGGACTTTGTAGTGTTAAAATAAACATTGTCATTCCTAAGTGAACCAAAAAGGTCGTAGGTGGCCCAGTACATAATTAGAGGTGTTAATCGAAAATTCGTTCCCAACAAAGACTTACTTACGGCTTATAACTTTTTTAAATTTGTTGCAATCTCTTGAAATATTTTTTACTGAATTGTGAAAGACTTGATTCTAAGAAGCATCTTTGCCTTTCCTATTTAACATTACTATATTATTAATTATTATTATTAATTTACCCAGGTAATCGAATGGCCTATCTCTCGAAAATTTTAATATACCAAAGAGGTTTCATATTATCTCGGTACATTTGCGTGATGTTCGTTTATTCTCTCTTTCGAAGCCCCGAGGCTATTATCAGCTTCAGCACTTTTCTCGATCGCGCATTCACAAGACAAAAACACTTAGAAGAATAATGGAAACGTTACGTTGACACAAACTTAGCAAATATAAACTTTACCGGTATCTTGGAAGGAGGCTTAGCAAACTAGTGAGCACTCTGAGAGCGCATACCTCTGCTAAGCAAGGCCAGTGTTACAGAAATTCAAATTGGTACTGAAACCATGATTTTCTTCGTCTCTGCCCCAAACTCTAATTGTTTGTGCCTTTTGAGAGTATTAAAAATTCCTGTAATTTTCAATGAGATCCGTTCCTAACTTTTTGAGTTATGCTGCTAACAAATATCATGACAAACATAAGTCAAACACACAAACAGACCAACCGATCATCACCGAAATTTAATCATTTATGCCTTTTGACATAAATAGCAACTCCTGTAAATTTCATCAACATCCATCCATAAATTGTTGAGTTATTGTGTTAACAAACATGAAACCAAACATAGCGACAAACAAACGATCGAGCAAACAGATCATCCCCAAAATTTGGTCATTTACTCTTCGTATTACACCCAACAACTCGTAGAAATTTCATGAAAATCCGCTTATTAGTTTTCGAGTTATGGCCCTAAGAAAAAATAGGCAGACAGACAAACAGCCAGATGAACGGATTTTTACCAAAAGTTAATCATCTGTTACTATTATCGTGCTTAACAATCCCTGTAAATTTCGTAAAGGTAATCTTGGTGACAGACAAACAGCCACACAGACAAACACGACAAAACCATAACCTCCTTGGCGGAGGTAAATATGCTGAAGACGCTAAAGATGCATGTACACCCAGACGTTGAATGAATTCAGCCCGTGAACAGAAACTCCGATCCTGCAAGTTAGGTGACACTGTATGGAATGTAACAGTTATCATGCATTTCAGTGGATCAAAGAGTACGCCTCCGCTTGCCCTGGCTCTCAGCGTTGTACTCTAATCGATGTGTGGAAGATTAACAGAGACGGAGAACATTCCAGGTATGTGTTTCGAAGTACCGACTTCCAAGTTGTATGGCCATTGCTAGATTTTTTATGCATTTAATAGACTTTCATTACTTGCTAGCTGGTAGTATGCGAGACCGGAAACACAGAAGAGTTTCTCCATATCACTCAGACAGCGTTACCGCAGACATGGCTTCCTCTTGCCTAATATTGCAATGTCTTCTAAATATTGCTAAACATCTGGGCCCTCATTGCAGTTTTTTTAACTTGAGCAGGTGTTGTTTGCACAGTTTAAAATATATCTCTTAATTGTGAGTAAGTTTAATTTCGCAAAGACGTATATTTTGCAGGGATAATTTAACACGTTAAGGTGTTTTCAAAATCAGAGAAAGTTTTGTCCCACTAACTTGTAACTTTTCGGAGTTTCGACTCCCGTGTGCGGCGGGCTATAGAGAAAAAGCATGCTTGAGTGGAATATTGAAACTGCTTCAGCTACTAGAAATAAAGAGGCACTAAAATCTATAGAATTTGGAATAGTTTGAGTATATGTGAAGTACATTTTTATAATGACAACAACCCTAGTAGCATTGAATGTTACTGGGTTGTGCTACATGCTAGTACATAAGGACCTCAAATAGAAAGTAAACTGGTTGCGGTGATACAAGAACTGTGTTTATGGTCAAGAGACGCAAATTCGTAGCTAGAAGGCAACAGAGGATGACGATCATTGAATATTGGGACATCAAAAGGATTAAAATATTGAAAGATTTAAATTGTGGAATTGAGCGCTAGTGATATGCATGCTGCCTGCTAATAGATGCATTCTTTGTGTTACCGGAATCAATTTTTCTTGTTGATTGGAAAAGATTATATCGTTATGGTACAACGCATAGGTGAAAGTATTGTGGGGTTGATGAAACAAGCACAAAAATTGGTCCACAGGTAGGCTATGTCTCAGAGGTGATATTTAGGCATAGGGCCATTTCAATTTCGCATGTGACAATATGGCTGCCATTTTCAAGATGGCCGCTATTGTTTTCTAAATTTGTTTTATAAGTTGGTAAATCAATTCTTAGGAGTAAGCATGTTATTCCTTTGTATTATAATTCATACATCAGTAATTTTACATTCTACATAGCAATTGCAATGGAAAGTACTTACTAGTTTGAGCTAAAAAATGAAATTATAAAACCTTTTGCGTCATATTACAATTTAGAAATCAGTAGTGCTTTTTTCAAGTCGTCAATCAAAAATCTTAGATTTATACTTTTTGTTAACGTAGGTAGCAGAGGTATGCACGGTAGCTTGTTGTAGTCTAACTAATAGTCAAGAGGTTTGAAATCGTAACCAAAGAATAATAAGCTGCTCTCAGATAGCCACGTCACTCAAAACACCGTCTACGGCACAGTCAGAGGCACGCATTTGCAGCGCCCTCTGCTGCCGTTCTGGCAAGCATATCGCAGGAGCTCCCTGCAATGCAAATATATCATGCTACTTGTAGGGTCGTCTAGATTACTCTCCATCTTTCACCAGTCTTTCTGTTTCAACCCCTTCCACGTAATGACGGAAGTTTTGGAGTATGTGTCATCGTTTGGACTCGACAGTGATCAGTCGCCGGAAAAGCAGCTCTTTTTGGTGTATTTCAGGAGTTAAACCTGTTTTGGAGGGTATCCATCAATATCTCTACCTGTCTTGCTAAGCGTTTAGCTGTTTCAATGCTTGGTTCACTCTCTTCTCTGCTGATGCGATCGAGCAGCAATATCACAAATAGTGGTTGCATCCAATCGTTAATCGTTTATGGTTTTGGAACTGGCGCAGAATGTTGGTGTGGCGTCTGGAATAGTAGGCAATGGGGTCCCACTCAGTCTTTAATCCCTGTCACCAAAATGGGGCATTTCGCCACTACACCGTTGAAGGCATGAAATATTGACAAGGCCACACATCGGTTGGGATCAAAAGCTCTGGCGACCTAATGCACAGCAATGAACCTGAAGATCTTCCTAGCTTACTGGTTGAGGCTATGGTCAAGATTGCCTCATTTGTTTCAACTGTGCTTCTTGACACTTTGCTGCACCCATGTCATATAATATACGGTATAGGTACAGAAGGATACACGTGTCAGCCTCCTTGAGCATGCTAATTTCTCGTCCTAGTAATTGGAGCAACGAACTCATGTGCCTTGTGTAGTGATAAAATGTTTTTGGCGCCAATTTCTGCTGCGTTAGAAGCCAGTCAAGATATAACAGTCTCGTCTTGTTGTTGTTGACGTGGGGAAGTTCTTGCCACTTTCCAGGAACTACATTTGATGGCTCGACTCGTGTCTTAGCCCTCTGTCCTCTCTTGTTGCCTTCTAGAAGTCAGCCATGTTGATATGGTAGACAGTATCTTGTCTGTATGTGCTGAAGCTGGAATGTGACGTACGGCGCGAAGATAACATTACTCTGTGCAGTCCCTGGTCGCATGTTGACGATACGTACTACATAGTACCGTTGTGGATATTGACAGATGAGCACTCTGGTGTAGAGAGATCATCAATCACTGGAAAACGTTTTTGCAGGCAGGGTATCGAGTCAAACTTGGTCTCAGTTTTCCGGCCGCCCATCAAAGACACAGCTACGGAGATGGTGGATAGGCGTGGTTTTGTGCTGAAAGAACTCGTCCAATTCACTATGGATTAACTGGGAGGCAATGTATGGCCTGGAGAAGTACGAACAGTCGTACAGATATCTGTAACTGCTTCGTTGATTCCTATAGAAAAGGTGGACAGCTCACGGGCCCGGTCAATTATATGTAGTAGGCTATAAAGCATTCTTGATTCTTAACACAAAGGAAAACATTCACTCCCCCAGAATTTGTTTTACCAACTATTACAATTTTCAAAAAACGTCTACGGTCATCTTGAAAATGGCCGCCATTTTTGTCAGAGGCAAGTTTAAAATGGCCCTTTAGCTAAATATCACCTCTGAGGCTTAGTCTAGCTGTGGACCAAATTCTATGTTTGTTGCACTAAATCCACCATTCTTTCTAGTACCTACCTATTTCACCGATCTGCGTACTATTAGGCCAACTTGGGAGGAGTTGATAGTCAAGTATATCGTATTCCATAGATGAGCGAAGAGAGAACTGCATGTTACAGGTTCGGCCAGAACAACGATATTGCCTACCGTAAACTACTGTGGCACGGCACCGATGTGGCCGTTGTGGCTGCCATCCTCAACTCTGGGCTGCGGATCATGCCGCACTCGGGCGGCCGTGTGGGTAGAGGCATCTACTTCGCCTCCGAGCACGCTAAAAGTTTGTCTTATGGTGAGAATTACTTTATTTTGGGTGAAAATTTTATGTTTCATGATACCTGTTGTTATATAGGACAGAAAAAACAACCTTCAAATGTATCACGTTAACCCTACAATGGGAGACCTGAGGTGTATTGCACCTCACCCTGCAGAAGTTTGTATGTTTATTGTTTTCAAATTTCAGTTGAGTTGCTGGAAACTTGGGACTTTTCATAAAATGGTATTTTTCATGTTCTGTGAAAAAATTAGGTGAAAATATTATACATAAGTGAAAATACCATAGATTTTATGATAAATTGTCCCTAGAAAGGGAGACCTGCACGATAGTGCACCGCACGCTGCATATCTACGGCCGGCAGCCTCGTACGTGTTAACGTCAGTTTATTCTGTGTATCTGCATGTAACTTCATTCCAGGGTTATAATTACTGATGGACAACGAAGCTTTATATGACCACTTAGCTAAATCAGGCTACATCAGTGCAGTCGCAGTCCCTTGTATACTGTATCATTGTATGAATATTGTTGTGTACACTCGCAATACATTGATTGTTCTGCGTAAGTAGACAGTACAGTCCCTGCAATACAGCAGGCACCGCACAGTTCCCGCAACACATGCACACTGACTGCATTGGTGAGCAAACTGCAACGGTCATCGAACAAAATGTATATGATTGTATGCTCTTGAGCGTTCTCTTAGAAAAGTTCATTTTATGGTGTTTTATTATGATTACCTCCGCCAAGGAGGTTATGTTTTCGTCAGGTTTGTCTGTCTGTCTCTTTGTCTGTCACCAAGATAACTCAGAAAGTGATGGATGGATTTTGACGAAAATTACAGGTATTGTTAGCTATGTTAGGAGGAAGAGATGATTAACTTTTGGTGAAGATCCGTTAGTTTGGTAGTCTGCCTCGTTTTTCTCAATGCCATAGCTCAAAGGTCATGGGCGGATTTTTATGAAATTCATATGAGTTGTTAGGTATATTACAAAGAGTAAATTATCAAATTTTTGTGATGATCCGTATGTTCGTCCGTTTGTTTATCACTGTTTCAAATTCATGCTTGTTAGCACAATAACTCAAAAAATGATAAATGGCTCTTTATGAAATTTATTGGGGTTGTTATTAATGTTGAAAGATATAAATGGTTAAATTTTGATGCAGATCGGTTCCTTCGTTTGTATGTTTGACTCATGATTGTCATAATGTTTGTTAGCAATATAACTCAAAAAGTTGCGAACGGATTTTAAAGAAAATTGCCAAACTGTTATTACTATCAAAAGGCACAAATGATTCGATTTTGGAGTTGATACAAAGAAAATCATGGTTTCAGAGCCATTTTGAATTTTTTGCTACCGTTGCCTCGTTTGGCGGAGGTATGCGCTCTCAGAGTGCTCTAGTTTAGTATTGAATTGATGATTATAATAATATTTCAACTCATGTATGGATGTCTGAAGAGTATGCCTGTTGATTTTTAATCCGAAATACCAATAAATAATGAATTTATAAGCAAATCATTAGGGTGAGGTACATTGCACCTCACCTCTCCCGATATAACTCTTCGCTAGGAGTTTCCCTTTGTAGTGTTAATGGAGACCGTTTGCTGAGTCAGATTTTACAGGGTAATCAAGGCAAGGAGGAGTCCGATCTTACATTATGGTGAAGGAATTGACTGCGGCGTGTCTCACGGAATGGTAAGGGAAGTTACTGAGATATGTCACACTTATTTGTGGTCAGGAAATTGACTAAGCTGTGTGTCAGGCAGCTGTTTCATTTCTAACAAGTTTTTAGTTTTCACTCAGTAACATTTTACACACATAATTATGGTGTACTTTGCGCCACACAATACTTCATTCCAAAAGCTAGTTGTATCTATAATGATGAGGCTCAAAAGTTTACCACTGCCTACAGCAAAGCTAAGACGGTATGTTCTCGCATCTATGCTATTCGTCCCTCGCAAGTATGAATGCCGCCTAAAAGAACTGGATCTGATCTGTCTCGAGCAAAGGCGACTCAGGGGGCAACTAATAGAAACATTCAAGTATTTGAATGGCTTCAACGACGTACCTACGACGGGACTCTTTAAAAGAGACCTTAATGATCGCTTGTGAAACAACGGTCACAAACTCAAGCATAAAGCTCGAAGATAAAACCTTAAGTCAAAAGTTCTCTCCGCATTTCATAGACTGCCTTTGGAGTAGACTCCCTTCGACGTTGCTGGTGCAGAGTCAGTTAACGCGTTTAAAAATTGTCTTGACATACATTGGGAGAGACAACCTCCCCAGATAGAACTCCTCCTCTAGAAGTCGCAAATCCTTAACGGCCAAAGCTTCCGAGGCCACCTTAATCCGTTTTCTTCTCTTTTACGCTCCAATGACACAGTTTGGTATCTCTAAGCTCCGCATATCAGCGGCTCTTGATCGTGCTTGCGTGCATTCATGATCGTCTCCTTGACTGAGATTCTTCCCCCTTATTTTTCTTCTCTTTCCCCAGTTCTCTATATCCTACTAACATAATGGCAATAGCACATAGAGGGCCGGGGCGTAAGTTCCGGTGTCTCTTTGGGAATGGGCCTCTTGGTTCGTCTTATCTAAGTTAGTAGTATACAGGATTCAGCATACAGTGTTGAGCGATGTGGAGTTAGTCTAGGTACACAATATTGTATGATTGTGACAGCTCATAAATGACAATTTTGATGATGGGACAGTTGGTGCACGACAGGCTACGCAAATAAAAAAGTCTCCGAAAATCAGATTTTAAGGTAATTTTATAACTACTTTTTGAATGTCAAGATTGAACTCTTGAAAATATATTGTTAGTTACTACATGCTACCACTCTCTTATGACATGACTAAATTCGCAAGACAGATCATTACCAATTTGAGTTTAAAAATATTTTCTGGCTACTGGTGGGTGTTCCCGGAAATACATTAGTTAGTGAAGTATTTACCTGTTGTGATGTAGAATGCCTAAATATTATTGCCCCTTGAAAAACCTAGTTTGTAGGTGAAAGCGTAAAATTTTGATAGCCCGTTGCTTCAGGAGGTTTGCTCTACCCCAAGCCAGCAGAGTGCAGTGCTTAAGCAGGGCCGGGGTTAGGATTTTTTATGAAAGAAATGACTCACATGATCAGTATGATCTCTAGCTCTGGTTTTTCTTTGCTACTGCCTTTATTGATGCTTTGGAAGGTATGAGATAAAATGAGAAAAAACGTATGACGTTAAGGATTAAACGTTCTTTGTAGCTGCCTGCAGAAATAGCCTGAATTTGTTAATAGCTTGCATTTCTATATTTTCTTACTGCTACTTTTAAATACATCATTTAATATAATGATGCATAAACCATGTCGCAGAAGGGCTGTACGTGACCCTATCGCTCTATTACTGTTTTTTTTTTTTAAATAGAGTTTGATAATTTAAGTCGCCTTTCTATTCTTTTTCACAGTTCCTATTTCAGTAAACGTGCGGCTGCAACGGTGTAAAAGTTTCCCTTTTGACGAGTCTGTAGTCTACTTCTTTGTTTTCAGTGAGAACAGATCGCGGGGGCGAGACGAACATTGGTTTTATGTTCCTCGTGGAAGTTGCGCTCGGCAACGCAAACGAAATCACGCAGGACGACAGCTCCCTCACGGTTGCACCCACAGGTTTCGACAGCGTCGTGGCCAGGGGCAGGACCGAGCCAGGTAATGTGTACCGTAAACAAACCCTATTTCACCAGCTCCTTCACTGTCGCCGATACTTCTATAGTGATCAAGGTCAAATGCCACACTATCAGAAGGTGCTTTTAACTAAAACAACTATATTGCACTAATATAACTCATGCTGTCGCTCGGTATTGTAACTAATACGTCCACTATGGCTGTACACCAAGTCTAGGTATATCTTCTCATTTGTGGTATTTTCTAGAAGTGTGTGGCACTTTGTAGATGAAGACATAAATTTTTGTTTTGTATAGAGCCTGAGTTTAAATTGATATACTGTATGTGTTGTGGGGTACTGCCGTATGCAACATATTTTGCAATGCTTACCTGTTTGTGGTGTACTCGTTTAATTAAATAAGCTGTAATAGTTTAAAATTTAAATATTTTTATATCGCGGTGAACTCAACGACGTAATTCTAGTACTAAAACGACTGTTTAGATGCATTTTATACAAATTTTGCAGTCATAAATGAGTAGGACGACAGAGAGAAAAAGTTATTTCAGCTAAAGTTAACTGAAACGAAGCACTTGTTAGTTGTCCTTCAAAATTGGCCTTAGAAGCACTTATAGTTTTCTATTTTAGTAACTGAAGATAAACTATGCTTAGATATTATGCATTTTAATAAACATTAACTTTTACGCCCAGCGATGGCAAATTCACAATAGTGGAAACAACGGCTATAATGCGACAACAAGCTCGCATACTATTTAATGAATTATTGCGACATGTGCGGCGCATGTTTAGCGTACTCTCAGTCAACTGCTGCGTCAGAATTGGCCACACTTGCCAGCAGTAACCCAGAAACTGTTAGTTAGTGACGTGCGTTCACCAGTGTTTGTGTACACTTTGTAACTTAATTCAAGGCGTAAAGACTTAATTCAAGGGCGCAAAGACTTAATTCAAGGGCGTAAAGACTTAATTCAAGGGCGTAAAGACTTAATTCAAGGGCGTAAAGACTTAATTCAAGGGCGTAAAGACTTAATTCAAGGGCGTAAAGACTTAATTCAAG
>LQNS02278171.1:16588970-16606875 GCA_001587735.2 Parhyale hawaiensis | reverse complement strand
GACAAACAAACAAATAAACGGATGGACATATCTTCACCAAAAGTTAATCATCTATTCCTCCTAACATACCTAACAATCCCTGTAAATTTCATCCAAATCGGTTCATAACTTTTTGAGTTATCCTGGTGACAGACAGACAAACAAACAGACAGACAAACACGACGAAAACATAACCTCCTTGGCGGAGGTAATAATGAATTTATAAGCAAATCATTAGGGTGAGGTACATTGCACCTCACCTCTCCCGTTATAACTCTTCGCTAGGGGTCTCCCTTTGTAGGGTTAATGGAGACCGTTTGCTGAGTCAGATTTTACAGGGTAATCAAGGCAAGGAGGAGTCTGATCTTACATTATGGTGAAGGAATTGACTGCGCCGTGTCTCACGGAATGGTAAGGGAAGTTACTGAGCCAAGTCACACTTTTTTTTGGTCAGGAAATTTATTGAGCTGTGTGTCAGGCAGCTGTTTAATTTCCAACAAGTTTTTTGATTTCATTCAGTAAAGTTTTACACACATAATTATGGTGTACTTTGCGCCACACAATACTTCTTTCCAAAAGCTAGTTCCAAAAGCTAGTTGAGACTTTCTATGAAAGAAATGACTCACATGATCAGTATGATCTCTAGCTGTGATTTTTCTTTGCTGCTGCCTTTATTGATGCTTTGCTAGGTACGAGATAAAATGGAAAAAAAACGTATGACGTTAAAAGGATTAAACGTTCTTTGTAGCTGCGTGCAGAAATAGGCTGAATTTGTTAATAGCTTGCATTTCTATGTTTTCTTACTGCTACTTTTAAATACATAATTTAATATAATGATGCATAAACCATGTCACAGAAGGGCTGTACGTGACCCTATCGCTCTATTACTGATTTTTTTTTTAAAATAGAGTATGATAATTTAAGTCGCCTTTCTATTCTTTTTCACAGTTCCTATTTCAGTAAATGTGCGGCTGCAACGGTGTAAAAGTCTCCCTTTTGACGTATCTGTAGTCTACTTATTTGTTTTCAGTGATAACAGATCGCGTGGGCGAGACGAACATTGGTTTTATGTTCCTGGTAGAAGTTGCGCTCGGCAACGCAAACGAAATCAGGCAAGACGACAGCTCCCTCACGGTTGCACCCACAGGTTTCGACAGCGTCGTGGCCAGGGGCAGGACCGAGCCAGGTAATGGGTACCGTAAACAAACCCTATTTCACCAGCTCCTTCACTGTCGCCCATACTTTGACATTGATCAAAGTCAAATGCCACACTATAAGAAGGTGCTTTACAGTTTTTAACTAAAACAACTATTGCACTAATATAACTCATGCTGTCGCTCGGTATTGTAACTAATACGTCCACTATGGCTATACGCCAAGTCTAGGTATATCTTCTCATTTGTGGTATTTTCTAGAAGTATGTGGCACTTTGTAGATGAAGACATAAATTTTTGTTTTGTATAGAGCCTTAGTTTAAATTGATATACGTACTGTATGTGTTGTGGGGTACTGCCGTATGCAACATATTTTGTAATGCTTACCTGTTTGTGGTGTACTCGTTTAATTAAATAAGCTGTAATAGTTTAAAATTTTAATATTTTCATATCGCGGTGAACTCAACGACGTAATTCTATTACTAAAACGACTGTTTAGATGCATTTTATACAAATTTCGCAGTCATAAATGAGTAGGACGACAGAGAGAAAAAGTTATTTCAGCTAAAGTTAACTGGAACGAAGCACTTGTTAGTTGTCCTTCAAAATTGGCTTTAGAAGCACTTATATTTTTCTATTTTAGTAACTGAAGATAAACTATGCTTAGATATTATGCATTTTAATAAACTTCAACTTTTACGTCCAGCGATGGCAAATTCATAATAGTGGAAACAACGGCTATAATGCGACAACAATCTCGCATGCTATTTAATGACTTATTGCGACATGTGCGGCGCATGTTTAGCGTACTCTCAGTCAACTGCTGCGTCAGAATTGGCCACACTTGCCAGCAGCAACCCAGAAACTGTTAGTTAGTGACGTGCGTTCACCAGTTTTTGTGTACACTTTCTAACTTAATTCAAGGCGTAAAGACTTAATTCAAGGGCGTAAAGACTTAATTCAAGGGCGCAAAGACTTAATTCAAGGGCGTAGACTTAATTCAAAGGCGTAAAGACTTAATTCAAGGGCGTAAAGACTTAATTCAAGGCGTAAAGGGCTGATCATAAAAATAACCAACTTTTGCCATTGGATGTAGGGTAATATGAGACAGAGTGCATGGATTTTCCCATAATATATGTATGTAGGCCTCAGGTTTATGAGTACAGTTATGAAGTCAAGCGATAATCCTTCTGTTACGTATCTTTTTGAACGTTCCAATATCACTAAAACACTTCAGATATCAAACTAGTAATAGTAGTTATTTATAGTACGAGTGACTTATTGATAACATAAATTAACGAATCTAGTGGTGCATTGTGGTGAAAACCGTTTTTTCAAACGCTGAAAATGGTATACCCTATCATGATCTGTCTCCATGTAGATGTGTTATTGTTTTGATCAACAAATTCAAATCATGAGAAATATCTACGTCAAGTCATGCTTGTTCTCAGTCTTAAAATTATACGAACATAATTCAATGATATAGCATTAGTAGTCGCCAACAAATCAACTACATTAGGAAATGCAGCTTCTTGTATTATTGCGTACTCAACTATGATTTTTAATCCGTACAATTGATATACTGTGCTCTGTTTTATCATTGTTTGTGGTAAATGTGTTGTTAGTTGCCAGGTACAAATACAATTTGGATGGCGGCCGTATTTTCCGAATTTCCAATAGAAATGTGCTTGTTTCAGATGACAGTTATGAGATGCTGGTGGAACTGGATAACAAGGACGTTATCGTTCCTATGGGCAGACCTAAGCCCGTGTCCCAGTTCTACTACAGTGACTTCCATCAGAGTGAATATGTGGTGTACAGAGAAGACCAGGCTCGCCTGCGATACCTGCTTCAGTTCTCCTTCCCTGTTGAAAATGTTGGTGAGCCGCTCGGAAGCGCTAGGGCAACGCATAGCGTCAAACGGATGGGCCGCGTTCGGAAGTGGTTCACGGACCGCATATGGAGCAAGCTGCTCTAGCGGCCCTAGCGGGCGCTACTATAACTGGTCGCGTCGCTGCCCAGCACCTCCCTAATGCCACCTTTGCTTCCTTCCGCTGCCAAAATGCACCTTTGCTGCACCTAGTAGCATTGGGTGGGCAGTGGTGACCAAGAACTGCCTAACGCGCGTTACTGGTTGCAGTATGGTAGCGTTGCCATATAGCAACTAGTATCTCACGGGCTCTAACGATACGGTAAATGATAAATAGTTACCCAAAGGCACAGATTTGAGAAAATATGTGCCTATAACATTATAAATTAAAAAAATAGCATAAATTTTTTATGAAACTCTTAATTTTTCATATAGTGTCCACTTTTAGGTCACCATCACAGACGTGCAGGTAGTTCTTTCGGTAGACCCACCCTCTGCCAGTGTTCCGGCGTGTTTAGGCGCGGTGGTATTTTTCATAGTATCAATTGAACAAACAATTATATGTAAGTATATGCAAAGGGGGGGGGAATAAATATTCGTACACCATGATATTATGTAGATAAAAAATCTAGAGAACTATAAATGTATAGATTGATACAATATTTTTATTGTTGCGTAAACAGTACACACGTAAGAACAAAACGAGTAAACTCCTTTGTTACAGAAATTAAATAACAGTTTCCATAGTTTGAACGAAAAAACTAGTTAGACTATATAAAAAATTATTTCAAAACAACATTGAATATTTAGTGGCGTAGCCTTTGTTCAGTTAAACGACAACTAATCGCTTTCTATAGTACTTTTTTTACCAAGCCTTGACCTGTTTCCTGATGGATTTTGGAGCATTCTTCCTTGTAGATTTCTTTGAGGTCCGGAAAGGACTTCGACCTTCTCGCATTAATTACAGAAATCACCACAAATTTTCTATCGTATTCAAATCCAGACATTGGCTTGGCCATTCTGGTTGTTGTACCCAATTATCGGTGAACCAAGAAAATTACAGGAGCTGTTAATGCTGTTAACTGGCACAAATCATTCGATTTTGTATTGATACAAATAAAATCCTGGTTTCAGAACCAAGTTAAATTTTTCATTACCGTTGCCTTGTTTGGCAGAGGAATGCGTTCTCAGGGTGCTCTAGTTCTTTATATTATTTATCATATAGGCGTAAGGGTCACACGTTAACTGGAGTAGTATTTTTTTGTACTATAATTATTTGTTATCTGTCAGTAGTCCAGCTTTGCATTTATTATTTTTCTGTTGTAAATGGAGCTGACCCTCTTGTTTGATAATGATTGGTTATAACGGCGATAAGTTTATTAACGCTTGCAATTCAACTGAAAGATAACTTAGAAGTAACTGAATATTTTACTGATGTGCCGGGTGAGTTTTGATGGCTGCTCCAAAGATCCAATTGTAATTAAAAGTCATTACTTGTAACTTCAGAGTAATAGTTTATCGTATGTTCTAAATGCCATAAATTCAAATGAGAAGTTCGTTTTTGTCGGATGGTCAAGCGAATTTACTAAGTAATTAACGAAAGTCTACTTTAGCTGTAGAATTTAATTTTCATTGATACAGGGTAAGATTAAAATTCCAGTGAGATGTAGGAGAAAAAGCTTGTGACCATTGATTGTAAATTTTTACCAAACGTTCAGTGAACACTTCTAGCTGTCTTTTCTTATCAGGTGGACGGTATTTGGCCCGAATGGGTCGAGTTTGACCAAAGCCAATTGCCGTGCTACACATTGAAGCTTGGCCTACCGAAGATGATCCATGTACGTACCCGGATGACTTAATTAACCTTGACGGACCACATACTTTGTCCCTGGCCAGCTGGAGGGTCTGAGAAATTGCAGGAGAACTTTGCTTGTGTTTTGTAGAATTTCCGAGGTTCCAGCTGGTTCTTTATATTAGGTCAGGCTAGGCTAGGAAAGCCTCGTCAATTTTAGGCTGGACAGGTAAGTTAAGACTAGGTTAGGATTGGATCGGTTCAGCTAAAACAGGTGCCTAGCCTATAGGCACACATTTTATACCCGAACATCAGGCAGCCGGCGCATAATATACCGGCCTCGACTTAACTGTCGGAAATGAAGTTAGCAAAAGAGGGCGCAATGCTCGCGTAATGTTAATGAAACGCTCGTATAAAAATACAACAAGCTCACTAGGGGAAGCAAAACTGGGCTCAATAACACATAGTTCAATTCGTGTTTCTCAGCAGCTCATTGAAGAGAAGATAAAACACTCATAAAAATAAAGATGTTAACTTGCTCTCTACAAATTTAACTGTAATTATTGTGGAGCAGGTCATACTTGGCAGCTCCAAAAATATAAATGTAGACATTTGTACCGGTTCGTTCTTTCCTACATTGCACATGAATCAGAGACATGGAGAAACAGAAACAGGGCACTAGAGAAACAGAAACAGGGCACTAGAGAAAGAGAAATTGGGCACTAGAGAAACAGAAACAGGGCACTAGAGAAACAGAAACAGGGCACTAGAGAAAAAGAAATTGGGTACTAGAGAAACAGAAACAGGGCACTCGAGAAACAGAAGTTGGGCACTAGAGAGAGAGAAACAGAAACAGGGCACTAGAGAAACAGAAATTGGGCACTAGAGAAACAGAAACAGGGCACTAGAAAAACAGAAATTGGGCTTTAAAGAAACAGAAGCAGGGCACTAGAGAAACAGAAATTGGGCACTAGAGAAACAGAAACAGGGCACTAGAGAAACAGAAACAGGGCCTTAGAGAAACAGGGCATTAGAGAAACACGGCAATAAAGAAACAGGGGACTAAAGAACAGAAGTTGGGCACTAGAGAAACAGAAACAGGGCACTAGAGAAACAGAAACAGGGCACTAGAGAAAGAGAAATTGGGCACTAGAGAAACAGAAACAGGGCACTAGAGAAACAGAAATTGGGCACTAGAGAAACAGAAACAGGGCACTAGAAAAATAGAAATTGGGCACTAGAGAAACAGAAGCAGGGCACTAGAGAAACAGAAATTGGGCACTAGAGAAACAGAAATTGGGCACTAGAGAAACAGAAACAGGGCACTAGAGAAACAGAAACAGGGCATTCGAGAAACAGGGCAATAAAGAAACAGGGGACTAAAGAAACAGAAATTGGGCACTAGAGAAACAGAAACAGGGCACTAGAGAAACAGAAATTGGGCACTAGAGAAACAGAAACAGGGCACTAGAGAAACAGAATCAAGGCACTAGAGAAACAGAAATTGGACACTAGAGAAACAGCAACAGGGCACTAGAGAAACAGAAACAAGGCACTAGAGAAACAGAAACAGGGCACTAGAGAAACAGAAATAGGGCAGTAGAGAAACATAAACAGGGCACTAGAGAAACAGAAACAGGGCACTAGAGAAATAGAAACAGGGCAATAGAGAAACAGAAACAGGGCACTAGAGAACAGAAACAGGGTACTAGAAAAACAGAAACAGGGCAATAGAGAAACAGAAACAGTGCAATAGAGAAACAGAGACAGGGCATTAGAGAAATAGAAACTGGGCAATAGAGAAACACAGACCGGGAAATTGTTCCAACATAAGAAGAAATGAGAACAAATATAGAGCGAATAACTAAAATGCTGCAGTCACCCTCAAAAATTTCTAGCTTCGAAACAGAGAAAACTTTTCTGTATGGATAACGAAAGGAAATTGAAGCTATAAGCTCCGTATGTTCAACGTAATTAAGTGCAGAAGTGCTCGCGTGTATGTAGGTGGGAGTGTTTAGGTGTGTGTCTAAAAATGACGAGGGAACTTGCCGTAGCCCTATAACAGCAATTACCTATTCGCAACTTTCCGCGTGCTGAAGCCCGGCTTAGGGAAAATTTGCGGGCCTTAGGCCGCTAGGTCGTCTTCAAGTCTAAAAGTTTGGGCCATGACTTGCGTCCCTTCAGCTATAATTGCCGTATAATTACTGGAGTATTGAGAAGGGAATTTGCGGCGGGACTTACAAATTGGAAATATATCATTATTTCATTCACCGAGTGAGTCCGGGGTCGCTGAACGTATAAAGCCTGCATGAAGTCGGCTAAAAAGGAAAGGCAGTCATAGCGCCTGCAGTGAAAATAGTAAAATTCTGGAAGAGAAATTACTAAAAAAAAAAAAAAGAATTATGGGGAACCGTCTTTGCATTGATAACATTTTTTGAAAGCATCAAAAACTCTCTAAATGAACACATCAGGGTCGCTAAATACGAGTAATTTTTCTCTCCTACAGTACTTTTACAATTCGTAAGGTATCAACAGAGAGCGAGTAAACTAGCGTACGAGTAGTCTGCGATATTTTTAATTGGGAAAATGGATTTACTGATAAACATTGAAACGGTGGCGACAGCGAAGGAATGCAAAATTGATTACTCAAAATGAAAGTTTTCTAATTAATCCAAAAATATTTGCCAGTAGTTACATTAGAAACTGATTTCCAGCTACACAAGCCGAATCAGATATCCCTGAAAGGGCTTATTTTATTGATAAAACACAATACCCTATAACAATAAAACATAATTTGTTGGTTGATTGCTTGCATGGTTATCAACATCAATATTAAAAATTAAAAATTATATACACAACGGCAACGAGGCAGTTGCTTCGCCAAAACTTTCAAATCTAAGCATTGAAATCGTCGGAAGTACCTCGTAGCACAGGAAGAGATATTGAATGCAACTTAATATCCACAGCAATTATTTTTCTCTTCTGAGCTCCATGATGTGGAAGTCGAGTAGGAAATTTGAAAAAAGGGAAGGATATTCTTTCTGCCGTCATTTCATGACGGACCGGTCACTAGTATCTTTAGCCTTTCTCTCGTGATTTAATTTGTCTTTCTGTAGGAAAAACACAACTTGAAACGTTTCTTCGAAGGAACTATTTCATGATTTGTGATTGCCAATGCTCTTCTATGTCGAAGTTACATCTCGTTTGCGTTTCCCTTTGTGGCGGTTAGAAGTGGTCGAGTGAAATACTGTTATTGTTTGACGTACAACGCAGTACAGGGTATTCAAAAAGAATCATTTGTCCCATTCTGTATCCATGTGCTTTACCTGAGGAGATAAATTATAGCTATAGACTCTTCGTGACCTTTTGAATCGTTAAGTTTCTATCCCATCGTAAGCGTAATCGAGACCATAACAGTGACGGTGAACATTAGTATTGTCATGTCTCATGGAGGAGCATGCAAGTAACACTATGCAAATAAACAAGCGTGTAACTTAGAGTTTTAGTATTACATATAGGAAAAATAATATAGTGCAACCTGAAAAATTTGACCGAGGAAGCTACATTGCGTTGCACCATACGGAGAAAAATACCTCTTGATGCTTATAATATTAGTTTCGAAATAGAACGTTGAATGATTAGTTGAATGATTAAGGACTGAGAAGCGAAAGCAATCCACGGTAGGTACCTGAATTTAGAAGAACATAATGTCTTGCGTTTGTAAAAATTACCCTCAGGGGGATAGGATGGACCATATACTAAATGGTTGAGCTAGTTAAAATCCTGCATCCTATGTTATAGGGAGCAGTGACCCTTGTGGGACCCTGTAGGTTACTCAAGCCTTAGCTAGGCCTCCGGGACGTCTTTCGTTGGTGCTCACTTTGCTTCCTTCCGCTTTCATACTCCTGTAGATGTTTCGTTCCACTGTTCTTCCTCTTCTTTCCCGACTTGCTGTTCCAATGAGCAGTGATCCTGTGTACGAAAACCCTCGCGCAAGGGCTCCCCGATTCTATCGCTATATGTACTGCATATCCCTTTCTTTTTCGTCTGGAAACGGATATTTAAACCATTCAATATAAATTAATAAAACCTGACTAATAAGCCTCAACCATTCATTGATTTACCACAGTTTACGCATATTACGGAAGCATTTTGTTATTTTTGACCATAACTAGTGTCTACTTTTCTCTGTACTTACACATGTCGAATGCGCTCAACTGTTTGTTCTTCTCTAAGAATCACTTTTTTCCCCTAGTTTATTCTCTCTGTCAGTTCTTAGCACGCTGAAACACATTCACAACACAAAAAATATTTTATTCTCTGCAAATCAGTTTTCTGAGCAAATTCTTCAAACACACCCCTTTTATAGGGACAATACCTATTTTTTTCATTTTACCGTTTTCCTACATTAAACTGTGTTTATCTTTTCATGCTTACTTCTACCCAGACTTCTCACATACACGTTTTCTCTGTGCCAAGTGGCACTTTCTTTATGGTCTCGAATAATCTCATTGAGGAGTCGGAGCTATTGTTTCTTACTCCTGTTGTCATTCCATGAAGCAGAATAGCTTTTTTTTCGCTCACCCGTTTTGATTCCTTGAAGCGCCGCGATATTTTCTTCGTACACCATTTTTCGTCCATACGTTTTTTCTTCATCAAGAGATGAAACATTTTAAATGCTCATGTTCTCTTTACTAAGAGGTGAGAGATCTTCCACTTGTAGTCGTTTTTTCTTCACCGTAAGGCGAGGCATTTTCTTCTTACACCCGTTTTCTCTTCACCAAGAGGCGAGGCATTTTCTTCGCTACGTCCGTTTTCTCTACACCAAGTGGCGGTCTACTTTTTAGAAGGCATGACAGTAACACTCATAACACAAGTAATTTGCTCGTAGAGGCTCAGTGCAGTAATTGGCAATAAACGAGTTCAATCGCGCTTCGCTTCATCAACAAAGCTCTCCGGAAAACCAAGTTAATTAGTTCTTTTGGGAAGAGAGCTTCTCGATCTTCAAGAAAGCATCAAAACTCGGAAGAACGAGGTTGTAAAGGCTCTTGGGAGGCTTTCGAATTATGGCATTTTTCTATGGCAGGATGGCAAGGATGAGCTACTATCATTTTGTATTAATACTTGGCTCGTTAATGAACTGAGCCACGTAGATATTGACGAGCCAAATAGAGGATCTTAAAAAAAAGAAATGAAAGAATGAGACATACGCAGCGTTTATTTTGTACTGCAACTAAAATGCTCCTAAATAAGATGTACCTACGTAGCGTTGATTTTGTACCGACGTACAAACTGATTCTGAACGAATTGTTCGTAGAATTTAGATTTCAGTTTGTACTGTGCCTAATAAGCTTGTAAACGAATAGTATGAAGCTTTTACTTTTTACTGGCACACAAAATTCCTTTAATGAATGGAGTAGCTTTGTTATATACCAATTACTGTGCCGCGTGAATGATGTGATGAAAACTGAAAGGACGAAGAGTGCTTTCTCCGAAGGAGATCGAAATCGAGCCACTTTCAGTGATAAGTAGCGCAATATCTTACAAATTGAAAATGCATAAAACTTTATTCACGACAGAAGTGCAGTGCATTCCTAAAGAATAGAAACAAGTTTAAGAGAAAGTAAATGTTAGAAAAATGGCCCCTGAAGTAGAGAACCCGACTGAACATGAATGACTGTTGATACAGAGACAGCAAGCGTGTAACATATGCTTCTTGATGTGAAAAAGAAATAGCTTACTGGTACAAAAAACGAGCTTTCAAAAATATCTTGCGGTGTAAAAAAAAAAAAAAAATGTACGCTAACGCCTCTCAGAAAAAAAAAACAACGAGCCAGCAAACGTCCCACTAAGGCAAAGCAATCGAGCGTTTGCAAATGTCTATTTCAACAAAGAGACCAACGTTCATAAAAATGGTTCATTGGAGCAAGAAAAACGAGCATAGGAGCTACAGAGAGAGGATATTAATAAATAAAAACTGCATATAGCTTTTGTACTCACAACTAGGGTGATTTCTTTATGGATTATCACCTTAATATTATTCATGAGGCCCAAGATATAAAGCTTGTAAAATGAACGGGTGAGTGCCGCTCACTTTGTGCTCTTGCATAATGATATATAAAGTCTAGTACTGTATGCGGAAATGACAATGTTCACATAGCAAAGTCATCAAGTTAATGACAAATGAAGGGCGAATGCTTTTTAATTTCCTCGCATCCAATACTATCCACAAATGAATCCATCAACTTTACGTTGATATCGCAAAAGCAAACTGTAATGATTTCTCGCTGTCACCTTGCAATTACGACAAATGCGAAGAATAACTGGCATTAACTGCCGGCTTCGAATCTAAGGGCCACCAAAAGGCAACAATATAATCGTCCACGTATGAAAATAGAAGATGTAGAATCTAGAGCTGGCTACTGCTGAAAGTACAAGTAATTTTTCTGCTGCATCATATTACGTTCAAAGTGCATGAATGTACAGCAGAATATTATTGTATATTTCCCAACTGGTGAATTGGCCCAGTTAAAGAAAAAAAAAAGATTGAGAAACGAATGCAGAGAACGGATCTGACGCAGTATACGTTCTGTGGAAGTGTTTTATTGTTTGATTGTTTTTTGATTGATACTTTTTTATTCGGGATATAAAATATAGGCGTGCTAATTGCAGGTGACGACGCGCATTGTCGCTGTTGTACAACACAAATTCGCTTATTACAGATGTAGTTCTTGTTTACAATGTCCTCCAGCTGGTCACCCGCTAAAAACTGGAACACATAAATAAACATGTGAAATTTTACGCTGCGCCAGCGTGAAGCTGACGTTGTAGTCGCGACAGTGTAATCGAATATTGAATTTCCTGCTACAACTCTTTGGTGCCTTTCGGTCCCTTTTGCTTGTTCCATCATTTAGAAAAGGGCAATTTTTTGTAAACGTACACAAACAAATACAGGAACACAGCCTCCTGCAGTAGTCCCTCTTAAATACAGTGCGTGTCAAGCTTTTGTGCAGCATTGTTTTTGCCTCCCCAATAATTTAAAACTCGAGCAATTCCAGTCAAGCTTTGATGAATGCATCCATAAATGGTATTAAAGGTTTGAAAAAGTTTCACTTAGATAGGTATTCTAACTAGCTATTTTGGAAAATTTTAAATTTTATATTGTTTTACAAGAATTTTAGCCGTGCCAATTTTGTGCATCAGCATAAAAAAGGGTGGGAAATGCGCGATTTACAACAAATTCAGGTATATCTCGCTTACGGAAACAAAATAAGAGAATTAAAAATAGGTCGTATTCTAAAATCTCAAACAGCAAATGAAAACCATATCTATATTAATGATTAATGTATACCCCTCGTGCTTTTGCAACTGCCAGCAAGCGCCTGTCCATCGATTTCGTCAGATTTGCATATCATGTGAAGGAATATTTGTAGCATACGATTGAAGTTCATGTTACAGCTGATCCTTTGAGGAAAACTGATGCCCTGACTGGTAAGGACGTCTTTTGAGCATTGACCACAGGTTCTCAATTGGGTTTAGATCGGGAGAACATGCGGGCCATTTCATAAGTCGGTCATCCTTGAACCCAAGAGAATTCAAATATTCAACAGAAGTCTTTGCAGCATGCGACGGAGCATTGTCTTGCATGAAAACAAGCTATCTTCTTCTTTGCTGGAAACCACTTTCGCAACCATGGAACAAACATTTTCTTGAGGAAGTCGATATAAGCAGCAGAGGTAATTTTAACACCTTTTTGATTCTAAAACCCTAGTAACTCATTGTCAACAATTCCTGCTCACATCATAATGCCTTCTCCTCCTCCTTGTTGACGACGCAGACGTTGAGGGCGCGAAGCCTCTTTAGGAACCCAGACTTTGCACGCATCTCATTCGTGAAAAAGACGTGTTTAAAATCTAATTTCATGTTATTTCTTGCCCATTCTAGACGAGAATCCTTATGCGACTGCTTCAGAGGAGGTCTTATATCAGGCATAACGTGCTTTGCCATACTTCAAACCACTCGATGAGTCTATTTTGAGCCATGGCCCAATACAACATTTTCAAAAACATTTTTCCTTGTTGAGTTAGGGTTCTCATACAGTTGCCGCTTCACTCTTGACAAATCACGCCTCGTTAGCACCTTGGACTTACCCTTGTCTTTCCTTAGGGTCTTAGCAGCAGGACCCAACGAAGCAGCAGTAGCGCTAGCACTTTCACCATTAGCTAATTTAGACACAATACCTGCCTTTTCTTTGTCAATAAGACACGACGACTCATATTAGCAAAATAGTAGTCCTGCTCGGCACAGTCTCGAAACAATGGCGTTGCTCTTGTCTGTTTACTCCTGCGCAGAGAGCTTTCAAAGTTCACACTAATGCGCATGTGAGTGTTGCCAATATTTCTGCAAAATTTTATCGATGAAGTGTGCATAATTTTTAGAAGAAAAAAGGGTTTATACCTTAAAGCGCGACACGCACTGTATACTTTTCGGCCAGTATAAGATAAAATTTAACCATTAATCATAAAAAATCGTAGAGCTTTGTACTAATGAAGAGCTCTCAGATACCTTTCTCTCGCTTCAGCCAGTTCCATCGTAGAGAACGAGAGAAACCGTGGTGAAATTTTACGAATGAAAGTAAGATGTACAAAATCAGTCACAAACAGCCTAGTAAAAAGACAATTCCCAGTCACTTTTTGGTCACTATAGCTGATGTTTGTTTCATCTTTTGGAAAATAGAACATTCATGATAAATGCGAGCTGAAGCAGACACAGACACACACTTGGTCTCGTTCCAAGACAGAGGTAAGTTTCCTTACCTTTTTTTTGGGCCCCAA
Organism: Parhyale hawaiensis; assembly: GCA_001587735.2. Lineage (NCBI taxonomy): Eukaryota > Metazoa > Arthropoda > Malacostraca > Amphipoda > Hyalidae > Parhyale > Parhyale hawaiensis. The sequence continues at coordinate 16,593,246 of LQNS02278171.1, read as the reverse complement.
GTTGAGAAAGGGAAATGCGTGGTAAATGTGCGAAAAAAAAACATGCACTGCCAAGTACATATACCTACATAGCTCTCAGTGAACTTTGGGTCACAAGCTGCTGTTAGTTCCATCAGGTGGAAAATAGAAAATTACTGAAAAATGCGAGCAAAAATAAAATCACAGCGTCCTACAGAGACACGACTCTGAGGTACCTTTGGGTCACTAGCTGCTGTTTGTTCCATCATTTGTAGCAGAGGAAATCACACCATAATTGGGCGAAATGATCAAGTAATCTGGAGCCAAGCGGGAGCCCAATACGACATTGGGCCGATACCGAAGCTTTCATGGGCTGCAGTCAATAAATTTCGCAGTCGGAGAGCATTGGATTCCAATAGCAGATTGAGGGCCCGGCGACACGCGGCCAGAACATCTGGAAATATTGCTGTCGGTGGCGCTGCCGACCAGCGGCCTGCTTTTACATTCTTATTCCCCAGAATAATATTGGCATTTGGCCTTCTTTACGACGGATAGATTTGCGATTGGAGTAAAGAAATACAGTCACGTAGGACGTGGAGAAGTTTTCTTCGGAGAAACTGTATGTTTTCCATAAATGAATGGGTTTGAGGTAAAAAAATATTAAGAAGTAGGACGGCTCCAAGTTTCTTTCCATCCAAAAGTTTCTAGTGAGATGCGAGTAAGAAATACAGTCATGTAGGACGTGGAAAGTTTTCTGGGCGAAACGGCGAACTTTCCATTTATAGGATTGGAGTAAGAAAATGAATGCAGTTAAGGAGCTAATGACTATGGTTTTTGGATGGTTTGGGATAGGAGTAAAGAAGAAGTTGGAGTGTAGAAATACTGGCAATGGACATATGAAAGTTTCGTCCCAGAGCAACAGAAAGTTGAATTTAAAAAAGGCAAAGTGAACATACCAGTCAGTCCTGTGGTTAATAACTGCCAAACCTGCAATAAATTCTATTACCATCACTAGATATTCATGCACAGTAATATAAGGCTCTTATTCATCAACTGCAACTTATAAAGAGAGGTAGTAATATCCAGCACTCTCAGTGCAGTGTAGATGAACAACACAGTATGAAGATGACGTAGTTACCTCTAAGAAATATCAAAACAAATTGACATTTGCAGCAGGTCTGCATTGTCCTGTACTGTCAAAACGGCAACAATAATAATGTACTGCATTCATATTTATCATCTACGAGGAAGTGAGAGAGGTGATTATCACCCGCGAACAAACTGAAAGGTGCTATAGTATTTTCGTTCGGTGTCTGTCTATATAATGTTCTATGTTATCATTTCACTCGACCACTGCTCGAAAAAAATGAGCTATCATTGAACTTTCGTGCAGGCTGGCAGGGGCTTGACATAGATGTAAAATATCAAAGCTACTCTCTTAACGTTTTCAGCCCTCACCCCAGGCCCGTCCCCCCCCCTTCCTATCGCAGGTGATGCTCTCAAGCCACGAAGCGTAGTAATTTCCTTTAGATTGGCAGTTGTTCGCATTGGCTTTTCATACTTTTTACTGATACACGTGAAAAATTCAATTAGTACGCAGGTTTCTCCTACTAACTCGTGTGCAAGGGTTTTCTGAATTTATCAATAAAATACCCGTCGAAACTTAGTCATGGAGATGCTAAAAATACAAAGCAGAAAAGGCAGACCAACAGGCAGCGGAAATGTTTACATGTCTTACTTGGGAGCGAGAGAACGACAGAAGCTCTTGACATCAATGCAATTAACGGCGACACACGAAAAGATTTTCCGAATCGGCTAAACGCAGCCGGTCGGTCCATCGTATTATAGAAAAACAAAGAAATCAAATGAGTGATCAATTAGAAGCACAATATACATCTATTTGAACATGTATTCGGGTGCGGTATCGGCAAAAAAGGATATGACATTGCATGTAGTTTGTTTTCACAAACGAAGAAAGGTCTGACAGGGCAAACAGAAAATGGGAGGATTGATTAATTGAGAGTTCATCTCTGGGAACGGTATCTATAGAGTAAACAATTTCATCGACATTAATGAAACAAGGTCAGGTTGATTAAACATTATAAGAATTGGATTAATTACGTACAGTAAGAGCTTGTCTTTGAAAATAACAGTAAAAGTAGAGCATGGTTCAGTATGGCCCTATAGCATCAATTTCTTATTTCCCACTTTCGCATTTTTGGAAGGTTTACAGCTAGTAGCCCCTTCCGTCATTGTCAAAGAATTACGATCTTCAACCCATTCGATTATTAACATAGATTTACTATTAGCGGCCCTTTCAGATATTAAAATAGATTTTACGATCAGCGACTCGTTCAGATTTTAAAATAGATTTTGGATCAGCGGCTCTTTCAATTGTTAAAATAGATTTACGATAGGCGACCCGTTCAGTTATTAAAGTATTAAAATTAGTTGAGATTTCCAGCGGGGCTCCAAGTTCCTATCACTAGTGTGTTTATAAGTAATAACAGATGGGGCAAACTTTCCAACTTGAAGATGGTCGAAGAGCCTTCGTAGGCAATCTTTTAGAAAAGTTTGCTAGGCCGTATCACAACGTATAAAAATGATGAAAAAAGCTGCGCCCAGCTCTTCATAGTAGGTAGAGAAGTTCGTTTTCACAGACGACTCAAGGTCAGATAGCTAGAAAAAAAAAAACAGGACAGGAGTGCACAGTAGCAGCATACTTACCTGCAGGTTCGAGGCTAACCCAGGCACGCGAGCTATTTGCAGATCTCGGTGAGCTGACTCGGGAGCAGCGGGGGTGCCGTGCGCCGAGGCAGAACTTGCCTTCCTCAGAGATGAGGGGTTGGGGGTTGCGGATCATTTGAATCTTCTGTCAAAATGGCGCATAGTTCTTGATGAAACGTGGTCGACTGCAGCCGCACTTACTCCTCTGGGGCCAGTGCGCCTATATCCGCCGCATAAACCAGAGTGTATGGGTTTTCCAGTTAAATGTGCGGTCAAAGTTGACCTTACCGTTACTCAACGTACTGTTTAGAATATTTATACGCAACACTATCTCCAAAAGTGAATCAGGGCCATCTGGATAAAACGCAACAAGAAGCTGATAAAACAATTTGAGAAGATCATTACAAATAAAATTTGTATCAGCAGGAAGCGTGTGTTTACTAACAGGATGTGTACAGTATAACATCTAAAAGCTACACTGAAATTAGTTATTAAAGAATATGTATTTCTGTTTGTAACATTTTATGGTTGACCTGTAGTTCTTGTTAAATAGCATGTCTCTCGGTCTATAGCGTCTGGCAATCAAGTTAACAATGCTTGTTAATAAAAATGCCTTGCTGGGGATTATTCGTACTCACGGGTACAAAGAAACGAGCAAGTTCTGCTAAAGCACATAAAATATTAATTTCATCAACAGTTTGTTCAAGCAGTGCCTATAAAATGGCCAAAAATACCACACTAAATTGCTTACAGCTTATTTAGTACGTGTAGAAAGTCACTGCGAGTAATTAATTATTCAGCATTTTAACCGGCATGAATACAGTGCCTTTCTTCTATCTAAGTCATCAAGAGATAAGTTCAATTGATTTCAGGAGCAACTCTTAGTAATGACATCTGATTGCTTTATGCTGCAACTGATGCCTCGGCGGAGTCCATTAAAACCTCATTAAGTTTAGTATCCCGCTAGGGTACAGTGACAGCGCGGTTAGATGGGGAACAAAGAATAGAGTATCTATGTACCTATCTGACGTACGTAAACTTGTTTAGAAAGCAATTTATATTAATGTCCCTGCTGTTACAAGCTTGTAGACCGCTGGTAAGTCAGTATTGACACTGATTCTAGATTTGATACAGAAACTTGAGGAGCCCACCAGCTTAGTTTTCATAGATATTCGCCATTGACATAACCGTAAGCATAGCATTATCGAAAGCGTTAATAAATGATTCCAGTGACCGTTCTCCAGGAAGAACACTGATGACGTACAAATAATAACATACCTTATGTTTGCCTAAAAATGAAAGCGGCTTGAAATTTTGGTGTTCAATTCGATAATCTTGGTCTTCAATTCGACAATCTTGGTCTTCAATTCGACAATCTTGGTCTTCAATTTGACAATCTTGGTCTTCAATTTGACAATCTTGGTCTTCAATTCGACAATCTTCTTCTTCAATTCGACAATCTTGGTCTTCAATTCGACAATCTTGGTCTTCAATTCGACAATCTTGGTCTTCAATTCGACAATGCTGGTCTTCAATTCGACAATCTTGGTCTTCAATTCGACAATCTTGGTCTTCAATTCGACAATGTTGG
>LQNS02278171.1:16573880-16588742 GCA_001587735.2 Parhyale hawaiensis | reverse complement strand
ATCTTGGTCTTCAATTCGACAATCTTGGTCTTCAATTCGACAATGTTGGTCTTCAATTCGACAATCTTGGTCTTCAATTCGACAATGTTGGTCTTCAATTCGACAATCTTGGTCTTCAATTCGACAATCTTGGTCTTCAATTCGATAATCTTGGTCTTCAATTCGACAATGTTGGTCTTCAATTCGACAATCTTGGTCTTCAATTCGATAATCTTGGTCTTTAATTCGACACTCGCAAGTTTGAATTGACGAAAATGCAGTGGACAGACTGTACAACAAGGTATGGTTGTTGACAAGGATACCGCTGTGTCTTCTCCACTAATTAATTACTATTCCAAAAATAATGCAGTTCATTGCGTGATAAGGTCAATAAAAGTGATTTACATTCGTGGTTGTGTTATTTACATGTAACGCGTAAGGGCACAAACATCATCCTCATCAAGACGAAAATCCACAAACATCATCCTCATCAAGACGAAAATCTCTTCATACATCACTAGTAATTGTTTTAAAAAGTCTAAAAGTGTAATACCCCATCATGCAATGAATTACAAGGAAATTTTATTATAGCAAAACAATGTCACAATAAAAAGTTCACTACTAAAATTGCGTGCTTGGTTAAAAGTATCTGGCTTATTAATGAATATCTTTCATAGTTTAATATTTTATGTTTCAACAATGTTCGCGATCAAGCCTACTCAGTAATTTTACCTACGTTACTCCACTAATTTTCCGAAAATTGGAGCAAGTCTCTGCTATTTCAAAAAGGACGCGTAAAATATATTAATTGATTCACAACAATGAGACATCTTGACTGGCAACATGACATTGATATTAGCGTAAAATTTACGCTGCCAACTTGGATGTTAAACTTGTTCTGCAGTTTTGTAGGCAGCGGGAAGCGTATTTGACACGATATCATTATTGCTGGCTGAAAGCAGACGTTTCCTCTGAAATGCTGGCACAAAAAAAAAGTTTAAAATCTGATTTTATTTTAAGCTAGACGGACTGTTTTTTACTTTTATTTTGTTATTGGAATATGATATAGCTGTGATTTTCCCATTTTTTTTTTGCAATACTTATTGCAGCACATGATGGTTGTGATCTTTCAATTTTTTGTTATTTGCGTAGTGGCAAAAAACGACTAAAATTATATTTTTGTTTTTCTTGTATCACATGATGGAGTTAGTACATCACAATAATGATTTTACCGTTCTTTGTTATTTTTGTCGCAGCATGTGTAAATTGCCATTTGAAAAGTTTTTATTATTTTCTTCGTAGCACATGAAGGTTGTAATTTTACAACTTTTGTTGTTTTCGTCGTGACACCAATCGTAATATTAATTTTTCATTGTAATGTTAATGGCGGGTATGTAGAAAACTGAGATTTATGATTAAGAAATTGAAAAAAATATTGAACAAAACTTTCACTGTTGAAACTTAATTATTTTAGTTTCAATTTTGAAAAACATGGGGATAACTTTTATCTTAAACTTCATAGGATATAAAATTTCGCATTCGCAAGAACAAAAATAAGCTGAATGTTTTTCTAAAATTTCTATTGTGTACTTTCAATTTTTAACATAAAATTAATTAATTAATGCCAAGATGCGACTCAAGTTCTGAACAACACAAAATGAAAATTTAGTTTATCACTGCAGAAATTATAGCAGAAATTCTATATCATATGACACACTATTAACCCCTTCTCTCATGACTATATTTGTTTTTCTTGCAGGAATATTACTATCTGAAATGTTGTCAATGAGCAAGGCTAAGAAGAAGAAAGGAATACACCAGCCCTTATTGTTGAGAGTAGTAAGCGTGTTCATAAATAAATAGAGTTTCTTCCATTATAGTTGGGGCTTGCCATCATAAAATGACTCTATAAAAAACTGCTTCAAAGGAACACAAACAACTATTCTTAACTACTCATCTTGGTGGTTCGTGGTTCTACGCTGACGATTAAAATTTCACTTTTGGGTATATCTTCTACTCGATTTTCTCAACATGAGCTCGAAGGCAAGACAATGGTCTCTGCTGTGACCACGTGATTAATTCAGGAGCCATATTATATCAGATATTTTCATGCTTCGACGTTTACATTGCAGAGCAACCACCTCTCTGCCGTTTAGCAAATGAATTCACTAAATATACGCAATACTGAGAGGGCAACCGGACGACAAATTAATCAAGCAAGCATTCAAGCAATCAACAAGCTGTATATGATAGTGGGGAGCAATTTTTAACTATTATTATACCTATAATTAATGCTAACTGCTCAATGCAATAATTTTGTGCGAGCCGTTCCTATTTTATTGTGAATAATGATTGCAGTAACAGAAAAAATCATTGTATAAAAAAACAAATTTGCAGCTCAAGTCATATGTAAATGCAACACATTTTCGTGGCACACATACGAAAGATAGTTGAATCCTGAGAGCAAAACCCGTAGCTTTAGTTTCACAGATACACAGCACTGATGTTCGAACGATTTGGTCAGATAAATAGTCGAATAACTTCAGAGAAACTGAATTTTACGAAATGTTTGGCATGCAGATACAATAAAATATAGTAAACAAAGAAGGCAGATGAAATGTGCCACTGTAATTGGACATGACCTTTGCAACATTCCTTTTCTTCAAATTACTTTTCTCGAGAGCTACGTGATTATGTTACGTGATCCACTGTAGTAGCCGACTTATGAAATTCCACAGTCGATCAAAACATTCGCTGACGTTAGTTCAAAATGCAATATTTTCCAGCTTATTTTCGTCACGTCAAAATGGTGCAGTGGAATACTAATCATCGCCAGAGATATTTATTACATTTGTGATACATCAATAACATTAGATTGTTGACTGGAAGACCTTATAATATGGTAAATAATAATAAAAAAACTGGTGTTGTCCGTTGCAGTACCTGTTTGTTTGTTGTTAATAAAACTGTAAGATTTTTTTAAACTTTGCAAAACATTAGAGTGTGCCTAACACTATTGGCGTAAAATACATTGCTTGTTTCTGATAAAATTTGCGGACGTGCGCGCTCCAGCATGCATTTACTCTAAGGCCTCTATAGCAGAATCACGACATCGGGCATGGGCAGTGGAATCTGTAAGTGTAAGTTTCTTCACTGTCATTGTTGACTGCCGGGTAGACTAGCTGACGTCTAAAAATCATTGTAGTTATTCACCATGCAAACTAGTACCAAATACGTTTTATGGTTAACATGCTTTTCTTTTACGCCCCATTCATTTTATTATGTCCAACCTCGGCAACTCCAACCGACACGAGCACCTACGAACGTCATTTCTTCAAGAAAAACTCACTAGATCTTTTAACGGCGAGGTGTTTGATACGTCGAGCTGGGCTTGTAGCAAAATTAGCCAACAGTCAAGAAATTTCAAAGCTCCGGAAAAATTATTCTCGAACATCGCCCGTCGATCTATTTTTGGAATGGCCTTAATAGGTTGCAGCTGCAGCTCTCTTCTGCCCGTGTAACCATCAGTCTACGTTGGGTTTTTCAGAGCTTTAAGCTGGGATTTCTAGTGCTAGATTAACTCAAGTCTGCACTTCACTCATTCAATTTTCACTGTTTGTACGGGGCTTGATTTAGCATCTAGCTTTAGAGTTGATGAGAACATCATTTTCTATCGGTCTTGTGCAGATCTCAGTTAAATGTTGCATTTACAACCTACAGGTCTAGCAGAACTCACGGTCAGATTTCACTGGGTTTTAGTAGGCGCTCTCAATCTCTAGATTTAAAATTTAGCGTAACTCTATTTCATATCTGTTCAGAGACCACTCAGTTCAACAATAGTTCATAGGGTCTTAAATATTTTATAACTTACAGCCTTAGAGTCACATGCAGTTAACATTCTGACGCCCACGGGACCATTTAACAAATAGCTTTATTTATACGAAAACTGTTCGTTCATCAGAACTTTGGAGGATTAATGCGACCTTCATAGCATCTAACTTGAGATAAATTATTTGCACTCATACATTACCTAAACAGTGTCTACGCAGTTATTTTACATCAAATTTTGAAAGAACTCCACACACAGAGAAATTTCTGTTACGCTAAGTTTATTTAAATTCCTCTCTCTAAAGGTAAATTTGAACTGAATGGCAAAGAGATCAAGATTTTTCTGCCTGAAAAGCACACTTCGTATTCGTTGTTTTCACTACATTTAAATTTACACTATTTACAGCTAGGATAATTATTGTTGAAAACGAGCTCCAAGCGATCGTTAAGAATTTAGTGGCCCCATTACGTTTACTCAACGTCCGATTGTTTTGTTATGTGCATTTGCAAAAACAACGGCTTGTCTGCAAAAAGATCTNACTACATTTAAATTTGCACTATTTACAGCTAGGATAATTATTGTTGAAAACGAGCTCCAAGCGATCGTTAAGAATTTAGTGGCCCCATTACGTTTACTCAACGTCCGATTGTTTTGTTATGTGCATTTGCAAAAACAACGGCTGGTCTGCCTAAAGATCTAGGGCGTGTTCGATTGGGTAATGAAATTCGCTTAAGCCAAGCTCACTTTCCAGACTGGTCTGGAAATGTCTGGAAATTATAGCTTCGATATCTGAATCGTGTAGCAGGTGCTAGAAGCAGCCCAGGACGATTATGTTGAGTAGATTGAAATTTCCAATTATGGAGTAAGGTTCAATAATATGCACTGAAGTCTCACGGGTAACTGATCAACAGTCGACGCCTTAAACTTGAACAAACAATTCGCAACCAGGGAACTTGTCTGAAGATTGGGACAAGTGAAACCTCATTAGGTTAATTTCGCTGCCCAATCGAACGCGCCTTTAGTGAATTGTTAGCTGTCGTGTCAGCGGGGTTAGCAAGCGTCACTATGTAGTGATGCACTGGTATATGCCTTCAAATGTGGAGCCAAATGGAATTCGAAAATTTGTCCTTTTCTGCTGTTTAAATGAACACAGCTAGGATGCATTGAGTATCACCTCCGAGCGCCAAAAGACTGTCCTGTTAACTCGCCTTAGTTTACATGACATGTTGCTCAACCCTATTTGCACTCAGTTTTTCATTTAGCTACTCCTGAAAACCCAGCTACTGTATAGATGAATTCTGTATCACCTATAACTTTTCTATTTTTATTGAATTTAAAATTGACGATATAACCATTCAAGCCTGAATTTATTTACAGCCTTAGCTTATAGCAAATTACAATCTTAACATTCCTTGTAAATAATGTTGACACATTAGGCAGACAACACTATTTAAAAACGACCCTAGTAACTGTACGGTCAAGACGCACAGTATATCATAGAAATGATATTATTGCTTCTTTAGCGCCTCTGATACAAAAAAGTTCGAGAATAAATTTCATGAGTTACAGTTACATCGAATGTTAGGTAAAGTTTAGTTAGTATTTTCAAACAGTGGATCAAACATGTAGAAATATCGCCATAAAAAGTGCATTTCAAGAATTCTACTACCCTATAAGACATGGCCGATTGCAACAAGATTAATATTAGACGATCTATTGTGGCTACCCCCCTGTAAATAACATTTAGACGTATTTTGAAGTTGGCAGGATTCGGTTAACAAAAGTGAGAGTTAAAAGTGCACGATTTGCATGATAAAGCGAGTTACACTTGCTGTAGACGAGACACATGACGGCGCATCTCGAAATTACAGCTCAGTTTGAACTTGGGTTAGCAGCTATAAATTTCACGTCAAGTTTGATTGTTGCGGAGCATAACCAAGCCGCCCCAGCACGGACCAAGTCATCCATTATTGCAAAGCAATGGAACTCTGGGCTGCAAGTTTAGATTATGGTTCTAGCTTTGCCGTTTGCGGTATATCATGCCAACCATGCGGCATATCAACGAGATAAGTGTATATGAGGAGGTATCCCGTCCAGCTGAATCACCTTCCACAGCATGAGGGACAAAATACAGTAGGTGGTGTCTAAAAATATAAGGAAAAGAATTATAGAAAATTTTTATATATTTGTACTTGAAATGTGTCGTATGTAGAGTTAGTAAATTTTCACGAAATATATTTGGAACATATATGTGCTAATTACATATAAGGAGTTTACATATATTTTTAACTTCAAATAAATATTAAAATTAAAGACAAAACCTGCAGATTCTGCCCTCGCTAAAGGTTAACGAGCCCTGTTGCATTATGCAGATCAATGTAAGAAAATTCAATTTATGTTGTATATATTAATAAATTTAAAGTTTTGATTAATGTAATATAACTGTCAGGTATTTTTGGAACCATTTTTGGAACCAGTATAGCGGCAATAAGACGTAAAGTTTTGACTATTGAAAAAAAAAAAAACAGCTCATTCTAGTTAATAAAGGAGCAAAGTCAATTTCTAAAATTGTTGGTTTCGTAAGAAAGTCAAAAAGTACGGTTTATTGTGTTATCAGTAGAATTAAGATAGCTAAACACTAAAACTGTCACTGAAAACCGGCAGGCCTTCTATACGGGACGATCGATTGACTCTTAGATTGTCTTTAAAAGACCGTTTCGAGATAGCATATATATTTCTGGTAAATTTTGTGAGCAAACGGGAGAGGCAATCTCTATGAAAATTGATTCTCGCTTGTTATATAAGGCAATGTTATTGGCTGGGATTGCGGCTTGCAAACCTTTCGTAACAAGGTAAATCAGAAGGCCCGCCTTGACTTTGCCACAAAGCAAATTGCAAGGACAGATGAACAACGAATTATGATTCATTTCAGTGACGAATTAAGATTCGACTTATTCGGATCTGACTGTATTGCGTGTGTAAGACGTAGATGTGGTGACTCCTGTCTCCTCAGTGTGTAATGAGGACAGTGAAGTTTGGAGTACAGTGGCGTGGGGAATGATTTCGTTTCCAGGAATTAGTCCCATTGTTCACAGACACGGGAAAATTAAAGCCAGTATTTATACAGAACTTCGTCGCCAACATGCTATTCGTTACCTACGCAATAGTATTGTTGAAACCCCAATTTTTATGCAAAGCAATGCAGCTTGCCACACAGCTAAGAGAAGTAACTTCTTATTCGAAAAGGAATGAACAGTGGCAATGAAGTGGCCCCCTCAGAGTCCTGATGTAAATTACATAAAAAAATCAGAAAAATCGTCGGAGAGAAAGTACAGAACAGAAATCCGGAAAATGTTGATGATTTTTGAGATTTCTAGCAATTTTTGCAATAAATTAATTAATTCGTGTGTTCAAAGGGGCAGTGAAGTCATCGAAAGTAAGGAAAGTTCACTAAATATCGAACTTCTATTTGTGTTCTTCATATGCAAAGGCCAATAATTAATTATGTTATAAGGATTTCTGACGTTTTCCTTAACTTTTGGCAAGGATAAAACGTGTTTTTTTTTAATTAAATACACACTTATAGTAGAAGATAACTGTAAAGTCCAGGACTTTAAGTCCTTATACATGTATAATTCATACATATGTGTTCCAAGTATATCTTGTAAAGATTTAATAATGGGTATGCATGACATTTCAATTAATATATAGCTAAAAGTTTATTGTTATTTCGCTTCTTATATTTCGGTCACCCAAAGGACTTTTTACACTATTCCACTCCGTAGAGAACCAAAACACAGCCACTTAAGATTGGTGCCCATAAAGGCATAAAGGGCAAAACGTTATTCGTAGCCCACCCCCTTACGTTGACGCAGGCACGGTTTCGGCTTGTACGTCATTCCATTGCCTAACGAATTGCTTTAAATAAATAGCAGTGGCTGCCATTTTTACACCACAGCAAATTCCAAGAGTAACCACAATACTATCTCCCTTTAAAATGGGGGAGTTCAAATACACAAAGTCGTAATACATTAGTGCGATGGGCAAACACTTAAAGTTGTAGCCACGGTCACGGAAACTTTTGTTCCACAAATATGGAACGTTTAGCATTTTGTGCACTTGCGGACACTGGGCTACTAAGCGTGAGAAGCTGCTTTTTTTTAAATATGATACCGAATTGTTGATGCAAGAGAAACTATTTTATTCCGAATTTGACTGGTTGATGAGGAGTTCCTAAATAGTGGTTGGGTACAGCAACAATGCATAGTGGGTGGCAAGTATTACTTTTTCTACCTCGAATTACTTTACAAAATTGTTACTCATGATATTTAAATGACTCAATTCTGTAGTTGTCAAGTGCTGAATGTAAATTATCTGTAACATTGATAAATAGTTTACGAAAAAATTGCATTCTTTGTAACAGATTGGACAAAGCAAATAAATGAAGCACCTTGATGGGAATTGTCAGAATCTGTAAAATAAATCATTTGGAAAACTGAATATTATCTACTTAATGTGGCAAAAAAGAACCATTTATCGAAGTATAATGACATGGGGTAAAAAATTTAAAAGTAATTCAGAGATGTAATGGAATATATCGTTCTACAAATAGAAAATTACTGCTGGAAATGCCCGAGAAATGCAATTTAGCGACACACTTTCCCCTCAAATGCCAGGAGAAATTCATTGCATAGGATCTACCGAAGGAACAAGGCCATAAAGTCTTGCTAATTGAAGGATGGCACTCTTTGCATGGAGCAGGAGGTAGAAATAGACAACGTTTGCAGCGTTGAATGAAGTTAACAAAATTCAAAATTAATTAATGCGGGGCATCAAACTGGCGAAGCTGACAGCGAAGAAAGCTTTTGCAAAAATTCTCCTCTACGCACCTGATCATTTTTGAAACTGCGCAACTCGCCTCGACTGCGTTTGAATTTGATGCGGAGCTGCGAACGTTTATTGAAGGCAGAGAGAATACAAGCCTAATTGGAGAAACATTGGTTGCTTCGAATAATTTTGCATTTATTGCAGGGTCACGGGTGTCTAAAAAGGTCAACTTGGGTTGTTGTAGCCATGAATGGCTTAGAATTGATCTGAAGCTTGTGAATAGCTGAGAAAGATCGCATGTTAACGGCAGTGGATGCTTTTATTTTTGATACAAGTACCTAGTTTTGCAACAGTGGTAAGGTTGTGAATGGTTGGAAAGGCCGCACTTTACTGCGAGTAAATGCTCTATTGCAGACACATGTAGTTTCGCAACAGTGGTAAGCTTATGCATGAGTGAAAAGGCAAAGCTTTAATTTGAGTAAATGCTAAAACTCCATCCGCCAATAGTTTTGCCACTGGCAAACTTGTGGATGAGGAAGAAAGGCTCATTTTAATGCACGTAAGTAAGAAGATTCTATAAGCAGACAGCTTCGCATTAGTGGCAATGCTGTGATATTAGAACTCAAACCTCAAGTAACCAGTTAATCCGGAATCAGTTAACTTGAATGGAACACATTTAGCTTAGTAAAGAAGATTTATGATTCACTGATACAGTTTTGATTGTCCGGTAACTAAAGACTTGTGGTGCATGAGATCGACAAGGCAAGGTAGGAACGGGCGCTAACTATAGTTCGTTCGGTAAGTCATCAATGTAGTGCAAGATGTAAATAGCAGTACTAGCAATACGAGAAAGTTCCTTGCGCTTCAGTGACTAGGCCTACATCGAGCAGGACGTCTAATGGCCGGTACACACGCTAGTAAAAAAAAAAAACGGGTTACGCCAACCCCACGCCCGAATGCGTTGAAGTGTCCATTTAAATAGTACACACCTTCAAAGATTTTTGAGTTATAGTTCCCTCCAAGTTTGAAGAGATGTGCAAAACTTGGCTAACAGTACTTGAGCAAACGGAACTGACGGACAACATTTTTGTACTTTTTTAGTCAAATCAGAGCTGTGCTAACGAGAATTCAACAATGCATTCGAACGATTAGCTGAGAAATCTCATTCTTATTTTGACTAGCGCGTGTACAGGCCATTAATTGTTTTTATTTCGCCATATCCACCGGAACTTTTCCAGAAGGAAGAAAACTAATATGAGTTCTGAAAGTCTCAAGGCTGGACAGTGCAGGAAAAAGGGCGAAGATAAGGAGAAAAGCCTACCTAACTTAACAAAGCAACGTTATTAGCAAAAGCTGCGGTCAAATGCAACAACCATTGAGGAGAAAGTCACTTGGGTTAGCCCTTGAAGGCGTGAGATATTCTGATAGGAACAGGGACCGCGAGAACGTCCCCTGAGGGATACACAAGGCAAAAGCTGAGCGATTTAGCGTTCTCTAGTCCGTTAGAACGGCAGCGTCCCGTAATTATAAGCTTAGTTGTGAGACAAAAAGTGTCACCGCCTCACTTGGCCCAGATGATTTTCTAGGGAGCAATAACATAGCGGCCTACCTATATTTGTGTAGATCCCAAGAGATAAGATTTGATAAAGTTTTACTCGTAGTGAGTTGATAAAGATACATCTACAGACGCCCATCCAAATATCAGTGTAGACGTTAATGTATATTCTTTTTCGACTTAAATAATTGAAAGTATTATACTTTAAGGGGCGTAGACACACTTTAAGTATTTAACCTGAGGTTCAAGATTTTCTTGAGCAAAGCTAAGGGCTTTGATGACAGAGCAACGTGTCTCTCCGATGCACTGAGTTTAGTTTTACTTAGTATAGCAATGCTTGTCTTTTTCATGCACTGCGTTAAGCATTGCTTAGTAAGGCAATGCTGTTTCTCAGAGCATGCCGTGTTGGGAATGATAATCACCACAAGTGAGTTAAATATCACGCATCAGAGTTCAAGAATATAATACCCTATCTCAAATACAATTCTAAGGTTAGTAAGTAACGAGAACTAAATTGAGCAAAAAGGGGTTAGTAATTTTTAAGCATAGAAGATTATTCTTGCACTACTAATTGGCAAAAACTCAAACATAGATACTCAACTAAGAATTGCATTCAATGATAAAAATGCCTATGAAGAAATCAATGCCAATTTTTGAGTGCGGTCATAATATAGTCATGAAGACATTTTATGAAAACAACTATGCAAGTGTTCTCCTCTCTATCTCTCTGTGAGTGTCTATATCTAATACAGGGATACTGGCCTTTACAGTGGTACGCTGGACTTCGACGACAATAGCGCGTAGCTGGACTTGCAGTAGTAGCTGGTGTGAACTTAGGGAATAGTGCCTCGCGAGCCGGTAACTGAACAGAGAGGCGCGTGGTAGACGTAGGGAGGTGGAGTCCGTCATATCGAGTAAATGTGTGGTTTATATAGGGAGCGGATTGCGCCATGAGATCTCGTGACCTAATATCAAATCTAGGGCGACCCTTATCGGTTCGTCAGGCGCACGTGTTCTCGTGCGTAACATATGAGTCGAGGGTAGAAAACTAGATCAAGTTGCAAAGATTCAACCTTGATAATCTGTCGCGGAACGTACGGTGTCAGAGGTTAATGCTCGGGGCTATTCTTTGAGAGGTGAGGCTTTAAGATGTCGGAGAAAGAGACTGTGTATTTTTGGTTGCTGTGATAAGCTCTTCTAAGTCAACGGTGTATTTAACGGATGTTGGCTACTGATAGTGGTCAGCAGCTGCTGTCGCAGTGTTTTCCCAGTGAGAATGAAGTTTTTGGGAGCCGAACTGCGAACGTTCGATAGTCATTAATCGGGGTAAATGTGCGGAAGGCCTTGATAGAGGCCGCGGTGAATCGATCTAGCTTATCAGGACGTGACTCAGAAAGAACGGCTGTCGAGGGTTGGCATTGGTTTTTAAGGTCAAGCTCTATATAATCTAGGTTACATGCTAATATGAATAATAATGGATACCATAGCAAACGATTCATTATCTTCGAGATCTTCTGATTCTGATAATGAATGTAACATTACCACCGGTAGTGTAAGTCTCCAGGAAGATCTGTCTAGTATTCATAAAATGCTCAAATACTTAAAGTTTTATCTCCAGAGAAAAAATCCCGGAAAGGCTGCCAAACAGCCTAATAAAACAGTAAAGGTACCACATCAACTCGAAAGTTGTCTTCGAACTGGAGCTACTACATACTGAAAATGAAGCCCTCAAGTCTCAAATTTCTTCATCCGCCCAAATTCCTTCCTCACTATCGATCTTAAGCAATGTTCCAACTAATAGCGCAGCTAACAATAGTGTTTCAAATACTAAATCGCTCAATCCTCTTCCACCTCCTGTTTCATCAATATCTATAGAATCTTCTACTTCTGTAACTCCAGGATCTAGGACTAGTCATAATACGCAACCTGCTGGCAGTAGTATCCAACCTACATCTGGATCAGATTTATTGGAGATTCATACGAAATTAGACAGTCTTGAGCAGGAAGCTCTAACCAATGTCTTGATGGTGCAAGGTCCTACTGTCGACCACTTAATTTCTACCAAACTAGCGAAATCAAATAGTGCCGATAACAATTCATTTACTGTCGAAGTCTAAAAACATGCATTGTATTTCTCCCAGTGATGTCATAGAATGTGCGAATCATGGTAAAAATAAAAAAAAAACATCTTCGCGTCACATGTGCCACGAAACACATTAAAATCAAGCTGTTAACTTCCACAAAAAAGTTAAGCCTAAAGATATCTACGTCAGCGAATATTTAACGCACGAAAGGTCAGCACTTCTCTACAAACTACGCTCCTTGAAGAGGGAACACCCGCCTCTACTGCGAGCATACTCAAGAAACGGGAATAGCTATTATAAACTTAACGATCTTAAGACCTATATTAAGTAATTATAGTAGTGATTTCAAGCAGCTTGAAGTAATGTTTTTAAACATGCTAATATCCTTTGAGTAAAGTGTTTTAATGTCGATATTGTATGTCCTTGTACTGTATCAACTGCAATGATTCCATCATTTTCATTTTGTGATGAGAGTAATGATAGTTTTCCTGATTTTAATTGCCAACTCTCTGATGCCAATGATTTTAATAGAAAGACTAGTGACTTTAATAATCAGTCCTTTTCTCTTATTGTAGTAAATATTCGCAGTATGCGTAAAAACTTCCCAGTTTTAGAAGTATTACTACAGTCATTGAGTGTCAAATTCGATATTTATGTAAGTACTGAAACTTGGCTATCATCGGACATTAATGTCATGTTCTTGTTACACGAATATGAACAACTTAATTAATGTCTTTTGCAACCGATACGGAGGCGGCATCACTCTTTATTACAAAAAATTCTAGATATCAAGCTTGTTAATAAGTTGTGTAAAGTCGGCAACGTAACAGAAGAATTAAGTGCCACATGTAAACATAAAACTAACGTAATGTTCTTTGGCTATTTTTACAGATCTCCAAGGGGATCAATAAATGATTTTAATACGTTTCTATTTCACCATTATCTACCATCTACGACAAGTTATAAAAATTGTATCCTCTGCGGAGACAACAACATTAATTTATTGAATAATCGAGGTTTATCATCAATTGAACATTTCATTCACGTCATTAGTTCTCATGGCTATTTTCAGGCAATTAATAAGCCTACCCGATATTCTCCCGAAAATCCTGTAACTCAACATTCGCTGTTAGATCATATTCGGTTAAATTTTTACCCAGGTGCAAAATGTACTTCCGGAGTCTTGAATGTTGACCTCTCTGACCACTATCCAATTATGCACATACTTTCCTGTGACACACAAACCCCTTGTCCTAATAACTTCTCAAGGCCGATCAATGTTGCCCAGTTCCAAGAACGTTTTGTCAGCAAAATGCTACAAGCAAGCTTTGCTTAACTATACAGTTACTCCAATGCTGACCTTGCAATGAGTGTGCTGCATGATCTCATTTGCTCTATTTATTATGAATGTTTCCCATTAACAAAGAATAAAAAAGTGAAAAATAGCAAGCCCAAATGGTTTTCTAGGGATTTAAAATTTGTCATCATAAAAGGAATACAGTGTATAATTTTCAAACGAGACATAATTACAAAAAAAGTCGTATACAGTATATAGAAATGTGCTGAATCGACTTATACGCAAATCGAAAGAATATTATTATAAAGGGAGGATTCATAAATCCAGTAATTCGTCTAGTAAATTGTGGAAAGTTCTAAATGAGATCTTAGGTAGAAAGACAGCCATGAAAAACATCTCACTCAGCTTAAACTGGAATGTGCTTGCAGATGCTGAATTAGCAAAAACATTTTCAACAATTATTTCCCTTCTATTGTAACGACTCTGGTACAAGACCTACCTCAACAAGCTGCGAATTTGTCCATTGATAGTGATTATGTTCATGATACTTGTGTCTTGAGGCCCACTGATGCCCATGAAATAATACAAATACTAAAATCATTCAGCGGTAAACGTTGTAACCGTGACGAAATTCAACCTTTTCTTCTCATGAGAGTTTTTAATTGCATAGTTAATCCACTTTGTTATATTTTCAACATGTGTTTTGCTACTGGTATTTACCCCAATGTACTGAAGCATGCTCGTGTTATACCAATATTCAAATCTGGTAATTCAAATGTAATGTAATTTCCAGCGAACAATTTGGCTTTCGTGCAAAATCTAATACTACTTTGGCGATATTTCATCTAGTGACTGATACATTAAACATTAAAGTGCTTCCATGATAAATCCTATGGCATTTGCCTTTTCCTAGACATGGGGAAGGCTTTTGACACTTATGATAACCAATTGTTAAAAAAACTTCAACACTATGGTATTCGTGAGACAGTGAATGCATTATTGGTAAGCTACTTATCGAATCGTGACCAATATTAGATTAGATTAGATTAGATAGGCCGCAGTAGACGAACCAAAAGGCCCATTCCCAAAAAGACACCGGGACTTACACCCCGGCCCTCTATGAGCCATTGCCATTATGTTAGTTGGATGTAGAGGAATGGAGAAACGAGAAGAGAAAAAATGGAAGACGAAAGAGAAAAAAGAAAGGAGAAATAAAAAAGAAGGGGAGAAGAGTCTACGCCAAAGCGATGGTCATTAATGCCCGCAAGCATGATCGATGGCCGCTGATATG
>LQNS02278171.1:16501969-16520996 GCA_001587735.2 Parhyale hawaiensis | reverse complement strand
ATAGCATCGGAGCGATCCAAAATTAACCAACATGTGCTTCATCAACCTCAGAGCTTTTGGTTATCCACGAATGTCGGTTGATTGAATTGGTTCCAGGACTTTAGTTTTCCATTGGAAATAATGATATGCCATTAGTCACAATGCAGCTTTCATTTTAGTGAAGGACGAGCGCTAGACCAAAGCCAACTTTGAACTTATTAGGGGCATAAATAATTCACGTTAGGCCTTCATTCGGCAATAACAGTAAATCAGGGAGATGGGAGGGCCGGGGGACGAGCGTCGCACCTACACAGCGCTGTTGCTTTTCAAATTCTCTTAAATTTTGACTGAGCTCTAAATGGAGATCAGTAGTATGGGGCTGGGCATTATTTAGTGCCCCTACTGCGACTAAAATTAGCAACACCAAGAAAATAATAACAACAACAGAGTCTCAGCTGAGTCTTAATGGGAGCTGACTCGCATCCACCCGGGCATTGTAATTGTTTGCATTTTGAATTGCATATTGTTGGAACGAACGTTCCGTCCCTATTATTATTGCTTTTAAATAAAAATAACGATTAAGCAAAACGCAACATTATCAATGACCACTTCCCATCTCATAAATTTTTTGATACCATCTTCACCGATTTTTTGTTTTGACTAAAAAAAAAACTAGCTTCATATCAACCAACCTCTCTTTTCTTGAAGTAAGCCTTTGTCTTGATAAGTAGTTCTGAAAGTTTCTAAAGAGATGAAAATTTGTTGGAAGAAGATGAGAAAAAATGGTGAACGAATCAAAATTTCCCAACCCAATTCATCTATGAAAGTCTTAGTCGCTCTTGAAGTGTGGGGTCTGGCATTGTCATGGGAGCATGGGAGGGGGGGGATCGATCACATCTTTTCTGTTTACCAACGAAGGTTATTTCACTTGTGAAACTGTCTTCAACTGGGTTAGCTGCTGACAGTACACTTCAGAAGTTATTACTTGATGGTCTCGTAGAAGCTCATAGTGAACAGTTCCATTAGCAGCATCCCACGAAAGTCTTAAAACTAAAGGGAGCAGAACTTTCGTTCCAACCTGGTAAATAAATCCTGAAAAAGAGACTGATTTCTGGTATGCTAAGCAAAAGAACACCTTCCAATTTGGGTAATTTACTTTAGTAACAGCGTAGCTGCTTTAGAGAGAGTGGCTTACTGACACAGCAATTAAATGCAATAAAGGTAGCAATTACACCCTATGAAAAGTGGCCAAATAGTGAACAACACTGAATTCACTACAAACAAAAGTACAGTATGTCATTTTCATTTCTGTCTGATGATTTGTGTACTGAAAAGGCAGTAATCGATCATACTGCAGCCATGGAAGGAATCCGAGGTCAGGATTTTTTGGAGTCTGATTATTTGTCGGTCGACAAGGTAATACTTAAACCGCAACCATGGCTGGGAATCTGCGGTCAGAAATATTCCGGTCTCATTATTTGCTGATTGGCAAGGCAGCACTCATTACTGTTATTAAAACGCTGCGATTGGGCGCTATGAGAGACAGGTAAGACCATCTGTAGCACTACATGGGCATCCATATGATGACTGAATCGTAGCTAAGAAAGACGACACCACAATCAATTTAACCCCAAAATGAACCGGGCGAACGACATAGCGGCAAACGATTTTCTGGTATAAATAGAATGGAGCAAAGAATCGTTGTGCCATAATAACACAGCCTGGTTGAAATTGGGTTGAACACACACTTACAGTCCCACCGATTCCAGTAAGAAAATCCATGCCATAAATAGAATGGAGCAAAGAATCCTTGTGCCATAATAACACAGCCTGGTTGAAATTGGTTTGAACGTATACAGTCCCACCGATTCCAGTAAGAAAATCCATGCCATAAATAGAATGGAGCAAAGAATCCTTGTGCCATAATAACACAGCCTGGTTGAAATTGGGTTGAACACTTACAGTCCCACCGATTCCAGTAAGAAAATCCATGGCATCGCAGATCGGGAAATGAAACATCGACTAAACGACACTTCCAGTCTACCGCGGTAGCGAGTGGCTTGAACTCTGTTGTTCAAGAATATTGTACTACAATTTTTGACATAGTAATCAATGAAAATAGAATAAAAGGAAACCGACTCGTCAGTGTAGCTAGCTACATTGTCTTGCTTGGCGGAGATATGCGCCCTCAGAATGCTTCTCAAGCATTATGAATACTGCAGCTTGTATAACAGTCCGGAATATATTCATAAATGCTGCGGTTCAT
This sequence comes from Parhyale hawaiensis, assembly GCA_001587735.2. Taxonomy (NCBI): domain Eukaryota; kingdom Metazoa; phylum Arthropoda; class Malacostraca; order Amphipoda; family Hyalidae; genus Parhyale; species Parhyale hawaiensis. The sequence goes on along the minus strand of LQNS02278171.1, from coordinate 16,518,751 downwards.
TTTTTTTCAGGACAAACTACGAAATGAAACACTGTGTTCTGAATGTGACGTATGAAGAATTGAATATAACAATACTTAATCGATTAAAATCGTTTAGCGCATCAAAATCGATCGTTATAAACAAATAGATGATACACATTTTTTGACATTTACATTTCATTTTTGCTGAAAAAGAAGCTATTTAGATGTACCACTGAAAAGTTATAAACAATTTTTGTATTTTAAACGGAAGTTTGCATTTGCCTACAGTAAACCTTTAAAAGTTAGGTAGCTCAAAGAAATGTCAATTTTCATTCTGTCACAGTGTGGCAGATGCGCTTCCCATATTTCAGGATATCTAATCATCAAAGCTAATTTTTTTAGGATTTAAAAATTATTTACATTCTTAAACACTAATTCTATTGGGAGTTATAAATTTTGTATAAAGAACTAATTTTCATAAGATTTTCCTCAAATTTTCAAACTGGACTAATGTGAATTGAAAATTTTTTAACGAATCAGCCAGTTATTGAAGAGCTTATCGCGAGCCGGCAAAGTGGCCTTAACAAAAGTTGCTTGCCATTGATATGAATAAAATATCAACCCATTCAGTGAATTCGAGTGTTAGGTACGTATCAGATTACCATAGGTAGGTATTTATCCAGTGTTGGTAGCGGCGGAGTCGGAAAATCGCTCAAAAATTTTTAATAGGGACTGAAAACAGAACCGTATCAGAACCCATAATTTCTCGGCGTAATTGTCCACGATTAGATATTTTCGACGGCGTATCGAAATAGAACCGAGCAGGTTGCCAGGCAGTTAATTTAACTCAGTTAGTGTCAGAGAAGTTGTCGCCCTCCTCCCAGTTACTATAATTGCCGCAATTAAAATCGTTACGAAATCTCTCGGCCATTCAAGTGAACGTTGCTTCTGTCATTGAGCTAATGGCCTGTAATTGCTAATTGTAATTGTTACAATCAAATTCATTAAGCGCTTTGAAGGTGAATCCAAAAATGATGGAGGGTTTGATCAAAATGAAACATAATTTCAGGGAGTGCCTTTTAACCTCAGGCTATTAGAACACGTGCAGAAACACAGATTCGCTCTATACCTGTAATTTCTGTCATCAGTCTTGTCCTGTAGTTGAATTTGTCATAGTAAGTTGGGTTCACACGACTGCTTTATGATCACCACACGTATAACACAGCGCCTGATGTGTTGCTATATTCTTTTCATCAGTAGCATAAGAAAGGCTTACAGAGCTCTAAGCCGACTTGAGAAGATATCCGAAACTTTATTGGGAATATTCGCTGAGCCACTGACGTGACGGCTAATAGTTCGGTATAACTTCTGGTTGATAGCCACTTGTGCTTAAATGGTCACAACATTGCATTCTGACGCTGAGTAGTGCGGAAGACTGTCATGGGATCTTGCCTTGTAAACTTGCTTATGCTGACTTACTCACTTACTTACCTTAGATGTCTTTCTTACCCTAGACGTCCTTCTTACCTTAGACGTCCTTCTTACCTTAGAGTTACTTATTACTTACCTAAGATTTACTAAGACTAACTTACACACGGCCTGGAGACTGTCATGCGAGCTCACCATCGCGGATAACGAGCACCAAGTATTCTGAATATTAAGTTAATGGACCTCGCAAAGATCTATAAATACATCCGGTATATTGCGTACAGCTACCATAGTTATTACTATTTATGTATCACAGGTACACCTCCTTGATGACCTCATGAAGGCTACCTAAGCTAAATACCAGAAACAGAGGCTTCAGAAAATACGGCTGAAGTTCATTCGCTTCAATTAAGGATCAATGCATTTCAAAATTATCCTGCGCTTATAGGCTTCAATCTTCCGTAAAATTAGATGTAAAAACCAGGCTTGTTCCTATGTAGAATTTGTATTCTTTGGATGACGGCATAAAGCCGAACTCAAGTACAACAAACGCAGACCTTAAACCAAATTATCGCAGCTAATTCACATGGTAGCATAGCAAATTACAAAATAAAATTGGATTCTTACTTTATAGTACCAGGGGGAAATTAAACACATGTATATATGTACAAAAGCTGTTTCCATGTAGGTTTTACGTTCCCTGAGTAGTGGCAGAAAATCAAATCAGGTACAACGAACGTAGAACTCCGGCCACGCGACTGGAGTTAATTCACGTGGAAGGATCGATGAGTTATGAAGTGAGCTGACAAGCGGCCGTTCAGTTTCCCCTGATTTGGCCAAGTCCGTGAGGGAATTGCATGTCGAGGAGCATCTTCCTGGCACGGAAGAGCGGCTGGCGATCGGCGCCGGCATAAAATCTACTGGAGGATACGCCACCGCATCGGGAAAGATGGACTGCACCACCGAAGTGGATGTTCAGTATAGGAATGGAGAAAATACGAACATCTTATTGGATGGAAAAAGGAAGAAGGCTGATGCAGTGGACAAAAGTGGCAAATATATGAAGAAAGAGAGAGAGAGAGAGAGAGAACAAGCGCGAAAAATTAGGTGACAACAGAAAAAAAGATGGGCTACTATGATAACTGCAGTAATCCCATCACTATCACCGAAGGATTAAAAAAAATTGATTAGACGGTCATGGTGGCTGTGAAATTAAAGATCTAAATTCACATACATGAAGACTAATTAGAGCAAAAAAAGCCAGAAAAAGGTATTTTGAGCAGAGAATAATGGTGAAAATGAAAGCCTTGGGTTATTTAGGTCGCGTAATATTTCAACTCCTCCAAATTTCGACTGATACAAAATCGATCGATGAAAAATTCTACGCACTCAAACAAATTCCATTTAATCCGCAAAAAAGTTCGAGTCACTGAAATATCGATCCATGGGTACAAATTTCGGCTAACCATCATTGTCATATTGTACAATCACAGCAGCTTGTCCGTCCAGCTGACAACTATCAGTGCAGACCAAATCTCAAAATTCCAGACTAAGGGCACTGCTTTTTTATTGGAAAGGGTCCGAAACTGTCAATGGATAGGTCGACTGTAGAGCGTTCAGAATGCATGCTAGCCGAGTGGAAAGTCAACAGCGTCGAACGAATAAGCAGTTTTTTTTCGGAGGCCGGAGTCGCATGCAATATTACTGTAATCCGCAAAGTTCGGTGAGGTCCTAGGGAATTAACCCGCGGCAAAATGGCCTGCATTTCCGGGCAGCCGAAAAACTCGGCCCAAATGACCTTGCCCTGAGCACGTACCAGAGGACAGGACATATGGCAAGGGAAGAGGGAAACTGGCCAGAAATATTAAGTTTCATATGGACTCCGCACGGGTGACCTTGCCCTGAGCTTGTACCAACGGCCAGGGCACAAGCAAACGAAGAAGAAAAGTGGCCAAATATACGGTATTCTGTTTCGTATGGACTCTGCACGGGGACTTTGCCCTGAGTACGTACCTGAAGTAAAGTAAAGTCAACTTGGCAGTACCCCATACTAGGAAATCTACACACACTGGTTCGTACTGCAGAAATAAGCCAACTGGCCCCAAAGGAGTGTACGGCTGCAGTCGACTACAGATCGTCAAAACTATGGCGTTATCGACGGGAGGCTCCGATGCAATTGATTATATCCCCTGAACCTCCTCATTCCTGCAAAGGTTGGTACCCCCGCAGCAGCTTTGCAGACATCAAATGTTGAGTAAGAACCATAAGCGCCACAAGAGCTCGCTTGCCTGAGTGGTATTCGATCTCGCAACTTTCAGTGTCATTAGCTCAGCACTCTAGCCTGCTGCTACTGCGAGATTAATGGCAAGGAAAGCTGGAAAGTGCTAAATGTGCTGGCGATCCTCCATTAATGCGGTCTGTCCGGACCAAGACTAGTCGCTGTTTATGAAATTTCAGCACTGTTGGGTCCTGCTCAGATTTTTATTTGTAGTGCACAAGTTCTAACATGCTTCTCATTACTGTTATTGCTCTAACTGTGCTTTCAATAATGCGAAAGAGCTTCACAACATCGGACACTTTATACCTTCATTACATTTAATTAAAATGCTTATCTTCTTTTTGATAGTCAGCTTATTCCTACTCTTTTTGGAATTCACAGCTGTAAGGGCCATATTACTCACAGAGGCAAAGAATGATGCTTCCAGCGTGAAGTAACCGACTTAACTTGCGCGTTAGCAGTGATGCCAAAACCAAAAAGTTGCGTTGTGGTACCCCGTAGTGGGATTCAGTATCGCATACGTGGAATACCGGGAACAATATTTTTACTGCATCAGTGGGTGATGGCATAAACGGATGCTGCATTAATGGAGGATCGCCAGTATCCAGTCTAACATAGATTCTCCACAAGTGAACTTCCCTTGAGCACGTTCCAATGGTCAGGGTATATGACAGAGGAAAAGCAGAAGTATCCAAATATGTTGCATCCAGCAAATATTAAGATCCTGCCGTGAGCAAGTGCCAAAGGGCAGGACAAATGACAAGGAATGAGGGAAGACACAGAAAAAATTTAGTGCTAATTAAAATCTGTAAAAGTGGCTTTGCCAGAATCATTTTCCTCAAGCAGAATAAATGGCAGGGGAAAATATATAGCATCATACCCTGACATAATTCATAGCTGTCCCAGTAGCTACAATAACAAGAAAAAATATCTGGGGCGGCCAAAATATTTCTAAAGGGTACAAATTCGGCAAAAATGATTTTGTCTTGAGTACGCACCAAAGAGCAGGAAACATGGCGAAAAATATGGAACAGTGGTGGGTGGAGTATCCTGTATAATAATACCTTTTTGGTGATGCTGAAGTGACCAGATACCCGTACAAGTATTTAGGTGTCTAAACGTTTCTAGTGACATATGCTATACACCCGCGTGAGGGAAAGAAGTAGCAACGACGACGCTGGCTAACTTCAAATGTTAACCTGCTGACAAGAACAATTTTGATTACTAAAGATAAGTAGTACTAGAATATTGTAAAATCAAAATCGCTTAGTGCCGTCGATATGACATAATTTATCAAGCATATTCTTACCAAGCACGTGCAGAGTCTCTTAAGAATCACCTCGCATGAAAAAGAGTGATGACCAAAGCGAAAACAGTTGTAAAGGCGTATATACACGGCAGTCAGAAGAAAGTGTTTTCTCAGGACAGCGTATAAATGTTTACATTATATTTAACGATACGGAACTGTACACCTCTCTGAAAGCTAACGCATTTCAGAGTTACAGACATCCGAAAGTTTATGAGCGACACTTGATAATTCGACTGACTTGACCATCGTTGATCTTTCTGAAAACGCGCACTTACATTTGTTGACACAGCAAAATATTCGACTGATGAGTCGAGTAAATACGTTCAATTTACTGTCAGGTAAACCCATAAACTCGTTGAACGAGCTATGTTTCGCGCAAGGTACGTCGGATTTAAAGGTAAAAAAAAAATTATTCCGCATCGCGAGTGAGGTTCGGGAGGGAATTAAGCGAGTTGAACGAGGCTCTACCGAAGTGCAGCAAGTTTGCCGCTCTTTCATTTCTAACTTGGTGCATTCCCTGCAACGGCAGCAGTGCGCCTACACGTTCAACTCTCATCCTGATCCCAGGCAGCATCTATGAGGCAGAAGCAGCAGCCTCTCTACAAGCAGCAGGCCTGAGGTTTGGTGCGTGGCCGGGAGCAGTTCATTTTATGGTTTTATGGAAGCCTGGCATTGTATGGTCGTCATTTAGGGCTGTGTAGATTGTTCCACGTGACATGCAAGTTATTTATGACATTCTAGCGCCTGATTGGGCCAGGCTAGTATACATACTCGGCACAGGAGATCCCCTGGGAGAGGCGGTGGTGAGAGAGGCATAGAATGCTACGCTCGCGGCAGTAATTTTGCTGCGGATAACGGAGACTGCAGACAAATATTCTGTGCTCCGGCGCTATCTATGGTGGTAAAAGTCAGTTTATCCTGANTGCACAGGAGATCCCCTGGGAGAGGCGGTGGTGAGAGAGGCATAGAATGCTACGCTCGCGGCAGTAATTTTGCTGCGGATAACGGAGACTGCAGACAAATATTCTGTGCTCCGGCGCTATCTATGGTGGTAAAAGTCAGTTTATCCTAACAGAATTACTCCTCTTCATTCTAGTTTATAGAAGTCCTTAACCACTATACTCTACGGATGCAAGGAAATACAATGATAAGGTGACTGATATCTTCTTGATTCTTGTGTAGAAAATGAGAGAGCATTGAGACCTGTATATTGGTGAAGTTAAGCGTCTTAAAATACATGATAGTATGCTGCAGATGAAACGATTGCTTATACAGTATTTCGAAAGTTGCCTAAACTCTTTTATGGTAGAAATCGTTTGAACACTGGAATGTTATGGCGCATACGGAGATCAGCATAAAATGAGGCAACCGTGGCAGAATTTTAGTAATGTAATTTAATCCATAGGTGTTATGGTAGGAAGGATTCCCAACACCTATAGATTAAAGGATATGGTATACTAAAAACTGGAAAAGTATTGCACCGACTACTATTACAGTCCAGCAAACAAGAGAATAGGATAAGCCGTTTTCTTTTAGACGACTCGAGACACTTTAACCAGCAAAAATTGAAATTTACATGCCTGCAATAAGCTTAATGAATTAAAAATCAGGGTAGATCATTAAACCTGTAAAAAAAATTGCACAGGCCATGAAAGATTACATGAATATATAACGAGTAAGGTTGAGCTCTGAGGGAATTGGTTCTGGATCAAAATGGATTTTTTAAGACATAGATCCAAGCACACGAGAAAAAAATATAGGCAACGAACACGCGTTAATCTAATTTCTTTTTCGCTTACAGAAAAAAAGGAAATAGTAGAACTTTAATCACAGTTATAGCCCAGTTACAGTTTGGTACATAGGTACAGTACATCGAGTCAGGATGTGGTTGGTAGAGACATGCTCAGCTCTGTCGTTTATAAACACCGTTGCGTAGAGTGTGCATCGGAATACTTGGGCTCGACTACCCGGTCACTGCGTGTTCGCGCGGCTGAGCATGCTGGAAGGAATCATGGTACCAACCAAATGTCTTGTGCAATCCTCAGTCGTCTGTACGATCTCATGCTGAGAGGTGCAATTAATCCGACCGCCTAGATGATTTTACTGTTTTAGGGACGGCTAGCACTCCATATGAATTGCGTATTTTAGAATTTCTTTTGCACTTAAACTCAAACCTCAACTTGACGAAATGCAGTCGTCTTTTGCTTTGCAATTCGTTAATTTTTACCTCCGCCAAGGATGCTATGTTTTCGTCGTGTCTGTCTGCCTGTCTGTCTGTCACCAAGATAACTCAAAAAAGTTATGAACCGATTTGGACGACATTTACAGAGGTTGTTAGGTCTGTTAGGAGGAACAGATGATTAACTTTTGGTGAAGACATGTCCATCTGTTTGTTTGTTTGTCTGCCTCATTTTTCTCAATGCCATAGCTCAAAAAGTTATGGACTTTTATGAAATTGACATGAATTGTTAGGAGTATAACAAAGAATAAATGACCAAATTTTGGTGATGATCCGTTCGTTCGTTTGTCACTGTTTTTAATTTTATGCTTGTTAACACAGTAACTCAAAAAAATAATGAATGGATCTTTATGAAATTCTTAGGGGTTGTTAGTAATGTTGAAAGACATAGATGATTATATTTTGGTGCAGATCGGTTTGTTTTTCTGTATGTTTGACTCATGTTTGTCATAACGTTTGTTAGCAGTATAACTCCAAGAGTTATGAACGGATCTTCAAAAAAATTGCACAAGCTGTTATTACTATCAAAAGACAAATGATTAGATTTTGGAGTTTATACAAAGAAAATTATGGTTTCAGAGCCGATTTGAATCTTTTACTACCGTTGCCTCGCTTGGCGGAGGTATGCACTCTCAGAGTGCTCCAGTTACTTTTGTTATCCTTGTTTTCAGTATGCATCATAATTTAGATTATTACTATTAGACTTTGTGTGCCGTAATTTTAATTGAAGTATAGACAAATTGATCAGTTTTACTTTTGTCTTAACAGATGTTGATTATGACTTTGTAAGCCGAAACGTTAATTTGTGATCATTCAACCTGGGTTTATCAAAAAATTATCGCTCTAAGAGTTTTATCCCTTGCCTTTTTATTTCGTCTAAGCTAAAGTCAGTCGTGAATCCCAATGCTCGGTATGTATCTTACAGCGTGCCGTACAACTTAACTCTCCTCATCTAACCTAACGCACCTCATTTATCCTAGCCAACTTCAATTAACCTAAAGCTCCTTATCTAACCTAAGGCACCTCATCTAAAGTAACGTGCCCGACGAATCTAACGCTTCTAATCTTGCTTGAAGAACCTCATTTATGTTACGCGTCTCATCCATTCACCGTACTTTATCTAACCTAAAGCCTCTCATATAACATATAGCAAGTCCTTTACCCTTTTTTTCCTTATTTAGAGTAACGTACCTGATTATCATTTCGTCTAACGTAACGTACAGCATCTAACCTAACGCTTGTTATCAAATGCTTCTCCATCTGACCTAACACTCCTCACCTAACCTTATGCACTCTAATGTAGATAATGGTCTTTATTTAACCTAATGCATCTCATATAACAGAACAGTCGTCATCGATCACTGCTTTATCAACTAACCTGACGCACCTCATTTAACCTAACGGCTTTCATCCAACTTAGCGCTTGTCATCTAGCCTACCGCCCTCACCTAACCTACTACTTTTTATCTAACCGAACGCTCCTCATCCAACCTAACGTTTTTCCTTTTACCTAATCCTCCATATTTACCGTAACTCCTCATCCAACCTAAAATCGCTTAACTAACATCACGGACCTTATCATTCATTCGACCTAATGTTCCTTATCCTATCCATACAAACGCTCTTCATGCAACTTAGTGCTCTTCATCTAGCATATCACTCATTTAACACAGCTGTTTCTAACTTAATGCTCGTCATTTAGCCTAACGATCCTCATCTAACCTAATGCTATTACGCTTCTCATCTAACCATACGATCCTTATCTAACTTAACACTTCTCAACTAACTTAGCTCACCTAACTTCTTCAATTGTAGCAGCTTACGTTCTCTATGCATTTCTCTAACTTGCTTTTGTTTTCAATGTACTGTGACTCTTCTATTCACTCTTTATCACTTTTCTAATTGTGAGACCCACGAAATTTTTCGGCATTTATTTATTAATATCACCAGCGTGCGAAGTGAGAGCGGTGATATCGTTTTCGTTTACGGGTCAGTTGTATGTCTCTGTGTCTGTCCACTCAAAAAGCGGCAGAAGGAGTTGAGTCACTATAATAAATTTTTCGGGCAGTCAGGTGAGTTGACTGAGATGTGAAAAATACCTAAAAACTAAGTTAGCTGGCCATAAAAAATGACGGCGTTGAATTTGTCTTTCTTGACTCAGTACTTTTGGTGGGTTATGGTCTTATGCCACTAGGCGTTCTAGTCTATTATTATTTATGTATGCGTTAAATCTTATGCCACTAGTCGTTCTAGTCTGTTATTATTATTTATATATGCGTTAAATAGGCAGTAAACACTGACGCACATCTGACCATTTTATTACCAAACGGCTTTTGAGGTTTAACGTTTCGGGTTTCCTCTTACTCAACATTTTTCCGATCACTTTTCTTTGAAATAGCTTTCTCAATACCAATCTTTTATCAGTGAGCTAACTAACGAATGAGCATAGCAAGGCATTAAATATATATTTCCCCGTAGTAAAATTAGTTATATTTACTCAGAGGTATGTTCGCAACAAAAATTTGCGACTTACTCGGCACGGTTTCGTTTCCTTCATAAGCTCGCAGACAGAATACCTGCATTTTAAAGACAGCTCCGACCGTGCGAAATTTCGATGATCTCGTGCGATGAAGTCTAAAAATCAAGACGAGAGTTACACGTAGCTGCAGAGTGTCAAAATTCTCCAGAACAAAAGCATTGCCCTTCAATGATATGAAAACACATGTATTATGCATACGAAGTGAGAAAATATGTTCTAGGTGAGACAGTAAATCTTCTACCTATGACCTGCGAGCAAAAGCAGCTTAAAAATGAAAACTTGGCTCCTGTTCTGCTCCTTCGAGATGGTTATTCAAGATACCCTAATTCCTTTCTATCTACTACTGTGGGCGTAAAGGTCGTACTAACGCAGGAATCAAAAAATGAACTAGCTAACGAGAGAACGTAGAGAGTAGCCAGCAGAGTTATGTGATATTACCATAAGCTTGCATTATATGCAACGTGGTCTATTTTTCTTCTAGTAGTATTCAACGAAGCATGACAGGATGGCCACAGTCTGCAACTTGGCTCGATTTTTGCTTATCTCTTTGCTCAAAGGGTGACAGAAAATAGATAGATAAAAGAACAAATAAAAAAAACATATAAATAAACAAAGATATATTTATATATATATATAAAAGCATCGGTCTTTAATAGAAATAATTTTAGCACTTTGAAATATTTTCAATTTCCTATATAGTAAATAGCTGAACATTGAACTGTCTAGAAATATTAATTAGTTCTAAATACATGCATACTTTTAAACATTTTAGAAAACGAAAACATTGCTGAACCTCAATTGTATTTACTATTTTCAACATTGTTCCCTGCCTGGCAACATTAGCCTGCTATAAATATACAGCAGTGGCCAATATATAAGAAAATATCAGAAACGGAACAACAAACTTTAAAATATTTAGCACGTGCAATATTTTGTACGGCAATTTACAAAATTTTTACAAATATGCTAAGAAGATATATGTATGACTTACATAAAAGGACTCTACATCAATCTTTGACCGTAAATAAATATTCAAGTTAAATACAAAAATGTGCATTTTAGTCTCGCCAAAAGTTAAGGAACACAGAAAAAATCCTCATAATATAATTATCTGCCCTTATATATTAAAAATGCCAATAAAAATTCAATATTTAGTGATTTTACGTTCACTCTGGATAACTTCACTGAACTTCGAACAGACGAGTTAATTAATTTCTTGCAAAATTTGATAGTGATCCCTTTTCATCATTTTTTCAGGAAACGTCAAAAATTCTCAAGATTTTGAGGTTTTCTATCCCGAGCTATCTCTCTGTTGACCTTTCAGATATTCTCTACGGGATTTAAGTCAGGACTCTGAAGTTTCCACATTATTACAACAATTCTTTCCTCTTCAAGAATACTTATTACTTTTCTAGCTTTATGGCAAGGCGAATTGTCTTGCCCCGAAAACTGGGATTTCAACTTTGCTTAAGTGACAAGTAGCATGTTAGCGAAGACGTTCGTTTTAAACACTGGCAATAGTTTGTCCATGTAAGCGAATGTAAGTGAACAATGGAATCAAATCCCGCTGACGAAATCATCTCTAACATCATTAGATTCTTACCTCTAAATTTCACCATCTTTTTTACACAATCTACTAGATAATAAAACACAGTTGTTGGTCGCTTGCTCCGTCTTTCCGCCACGCAGTTAAGAGTTTAATAGGAGAAAATTCATGTACCGAAAAATAAGTTGAGATGCCAAACAACTTCAGTGCTTGGAGTACCGGTGACAAACATAGCTCTAGATCTCCGGCCTCTGGATCCCGGGCTCTGGATCCTTAGCCTCTGGATCCCCGCTTCCATTGCTGAATGATATCGTAGTAGTTCAATCTTCACGCTGAGCAGACGCCTTTTTATGTTGAATTTACATCGCAGCCAAAGTTCGACGCTGGAGGTTCAACAATCAGTTGGTATCCACAATACGGTGAGCCTTGGGCATTTCCAGTGATTTCTTATGACTGAACTATTTTTTCTTACTGCAATTTAACGCCTGATCAATTCTAAGCTGATATTCACTCCTTATCTTGCAGGGGGGATATTTTGCTATCGCTAAGCTCATGGTTGTACAACTTGCGTTTCACTAATGGAAGATCAGGCCCGAAGGGATGAGACCTATAATACAGCAAAACCTATACTGGGAACTGGAACAATATAAAGCTTAATCACAAAATTTTTGCTGTCATTTTTTACGGCTGGGCCCTCTAGTGAGAAAATGAGCATTCCCCCATTTCTACGTTTTATATATATGCTAGCGTAGATTTAAATAAGTTTTATATAAAGATTAATCACTGAAATGAATCATATTCTATTGTCCATCTGTCCATACAAGTATGGTATGCGGTGACGTTATGACGGACCTTTTGAAGTTGCCTTGAAATCAAAGGATTGAAAGCTGTAATGCGAGCCAATAATTTTTTCTTATTTAACCTCCGAGAAACAGTTTTCATAGACACTGATTTTCCCGTTTGCTCACAAAATTTACGAGAAACTGATGTAGCTGTCTCAAAATGATCTTTTAAAGACATTATATCATAATATGATAAACAACACTTTTTGATCTCTTACAATAACAGCAATTATTCAAGAATTCACTTTCCTACTATGTTAGCTAGAACGGACCCGTACTTCAAGGTTCAAGGATTTATGCTTTGTTGCCACCATATTGCTTAAAATTTACTTCCAGAAATATTAAACAGTTGTCTTGAATAAATTAAAACTATAAATTCAATTGCTGAAGTGCCAGCATAAAGTGAATGTAAATAGATTGATCGGAATAATTTAACAGCGTTACTTAACTTTTGGCCAGAGCGAACTATGCAGTATTTCTTTTCAAGTTCAGTATTTTGCAATAAGGTAAATGGCCAATCCTTTTATGTAATGCATACGTATATGGTTCCAGTACACTGATAAAAAAATTTTATGGTTAATATGCATTCAAGACATTCCACTTAATAAATATGCAAAAGTTGTTATGGTCTCGCTCCTTATAGTTTGGTCACTACATTACTGTATTGCCTATTATGGGTATTTTCATGCTCCAAAACATTACACAGTTACCAATATCTTAACTATTTTGGACACCCCCCTGAATAGTAATTATCTGTGCTTTGGTCTTTCAATGAAAACTTGAGAATTTTCAGCGAATCACCTTAAAAATAATATATTTTGGGAAAAATTATTTGGAATGCCGAAAGTGCGCACGGATTTTTTTCCGACAACTCAAAGCAAATTCTTTCGAATTACCAGAAAGATGTGACCAGGTCAAACACTGCATAGTGAAGAAACAAAAATAGATTTGATTTTACTTTAGAATATCAAATAGTATTTTGCCAAGCTGAAACAAAGGCGCATGTAAATATTGATGCTGATGCACATAAAATGCAATAGAAAAATACCAGGAAAAAGAAAATAAAGCTTATGGTAGCTCTCGAGCACAGAGAAATATTTAGATTTCAGAGTCGAGTGTGTTTCTTTTAGCGAAATATGTCAGTTTTTAAGTTGAGTATGTTGGCTTTAGCGAAACATGTTTGCAAGTCAAGTGTGATGCTGTTAGCTAAACAGGCTTTTTTGGAAGAGTGTGTTAGTTTTGTTCGACAAATTACTTCCAAGTCAAGGGTGTTGGTTTAATCGAAACATGCTTGTTTTCATGAGTGTGGTATTTTTTCCAAAACATGCTGCTTAACAATCAAGTGTGTTGGTTTCAGTTAAACATGCATATTTTTAAATGAGTATATGAGTTTTAGCGAAACATGTTATTTACAAGTCAACTGTGTTGGCTATAGTTAAGCACGCTTTTATTTTTTGATAAGTGTGCTAGTTTTAGTGAAGCAAGTTAATTTCTTACCAGTCAAGTGTGTTGGTTTCAGTTAAACATGCATGCTTTAGATGTTAGTTAAGGCCAAACATGTGCTAACAAGTCAAGTGTGTTGGTATCAGTTAAACATGTATGCTTTAGATGTTAGCTTTTGCCAAACATGTGCTAACAAGTCAAGTGTGTTGGTTTCAGTTAAACATGCATGCTTTAGATGTTAGCTTTGGCCAAACATGTGCTAACAAGTCAAGTGTGTTGGTTTCAGTTAAAAATGCTTTCATGTTTTCTTAGCGATTTGCTTAAATTTCCTGACCGCTGGTGATTGCTGTAGGAAATTATTCGTGTATCCATATTAGTTTTGCAACTTAAGGTGACTGTACTTGAGAAAAATCCAAAATTATTGTTTACTAAATCTGATGTTCGTGTAGGTTTTCCGAATTTGATTACATTACAGTTTTCGCACTCTGTTACTGGTTTAATAAGTCCAATACTATTTGCAGATGTATAAATGTGACACTATTTTAAATTTTAAATCCAATATTATGATTGGATTCCACATAGTGTTATTCATTTCTGTTAAATCATCTATTTACAAACCGTAGTTATCAAATAGTTTGCTACTATATTTGGGTGGGACGCATTTCATGCATGTCTGCAAAGAGCCCTTTGCCGTAATATTTGCCTCACTACTTAATTAATTCCCGACCTTGCAGTGGTCTGTAATATAGCTTTTCAAAAATTTTATGTAGTGAAGCGCATTCCAAGTTTGTCTCGTCTCAATAATTTTTTGGTCTCACTGCTAATTTCTTGTAAATTTTAGTCTAGTAGTTTTTTGTGGGTGTTCGTTTAATGGGACACATTTTATGATTGTGTCTTTACTATGTATGTGGTCATGTTGCTTAGCTCTGATATGCACTTTTCTAGTATGTTCAGTGTGATTTCATTTGGATGAGGAGAGTTAATGCTTTCAATATCATAATCTCTGAGTAAAGTCGTAAATTTTTTGTCTCTTATTTTATTGTTTACATTGCTTAGAACGCATTTCACTCATATTTATTAACACAGCATTTAAGGTTGTCCTATTTACTGGACTTTTCAATTGTCTTTAGGTCTTTTTTAGCCGCACAACATTCACTGATTGTCTACATATATAGTCCTGGCTCTGGGGATTGTCTGTGTACAGGTCTCTTTAACGGCTCTACCATGTATTTTCCTATTCTATATGATGAGGACACTAAAAAGAATTTCAGTAGAACTTTTGCAACTGGTACCTTTTTGAGGGGGGCATGGGGGCCAAAAATGATCAGTTGTGGACCGATTGTTTTGAAACGTGCTCAGAATATGTATTTTTGAAAAATAAACATATTTTGTTCGTACAGCTTTTTTGATTTAGGCTTTAGTTTTTGAAATAATGGGGTTTATATATAAATATATATGCATATTTTGGAAATTTCAAACGAATAGGACTCAAAGAGTTTTCATGCTAGAGTAGAGTGAAAACAGTGACAGCTTTGGAATCCTTGAAACATTCCTAACAAAACTATATACCTGATTTTTTCTATTTTTGCCCTCATGATATATTTTCATCACAGCTCAAAACCGAATCTTTAATAATTTTTTCCTATATTTTAATTAGCGATCGCAACGAAATGGAAAATGGAGAATCCAGCTGTGATAAAAAATATTATGAGGGAAAAAATAGAGAATTCAACTCAATGGTTTGTTATGAACGTTTCAAGGATTCCAAAACTGTCATTGTTTTTACTCTACTCTAGCATGAAAACTCACTGAGTCCTATTCGTTTGAAATTTTTAAAATATGCATATATATTTATATATGAACCCATTATTTAAAAAAACTAAGGCCTAAATCAAAAAAGCTTTTAGACTAGATTAGATAGGCGGCAGTAGACGAACCATTAGGCCCATTCCCAAAGAGACACCGGAACATACGACCCGGCACTCTATGAGCTATTGCCATTATGTTAGTAGGATATAGAGGACAGGAGAAAAGAGAGAGAGAAAAAAAGAGGGGGGGGGGTGAAGAGTCCCTGCCCAAGAAACGATCTTGAATGCACGCAAGCACGTTCAAGAGCCGCTGACATGCGGAGCTTAGAGACGACAAACTGTGTAGTTGGAGCGGGAGAGAGAATGAGATGGATTAAGGTTGCTTCGGAAGCTTTGGCCGTTAAGAGTGTGTAACTCCCGGAGGAGGAGTTCTCAGTTGCGGAGGATGTCTCTCCCAATATACGTCAAGACGATTTTTAAACGCGTTGACTGACTGTACGCTGTACGGACTGTGGCTGTACGAACAAAATATGTTTCTTCTTCAAAAATACACATTCTGAGCAAGTTTCAGAACAATCGATCCGCAACTGATCATTTTTGGCCCCCATGCCCCCCTCAAAAATGTACCAGTTGCGAAAGTTCTACGCAACTTTTTTTACGTCCTCATAATATGGAGTAGGAAAATACATGGTAGAGCCGTGAAATAGAAATGCACACAGACACCCCCCTAGAGCCTGGACTACTAGTGATTTTTCTTTAGTTACTTCGTAGAAAAATACATTTTTCGAAGTCATCATCCCATGGACATTTATTCTTTTAACATATTTTATTTACCTGCAATTTAATATCGCTATGAAATTCTGCTCGCGGATGTCTGGAATTTCTTTCCCACACTGCGTAAAATAATAAGTGATCGTACGCAGCACAATGTCCCTCGAAGGTGTCTGCTACGGTCAACAGGCGAAGGCCATCATTGAAATATCCCGTTCGAAGATATTCAAACTCAACATCACCTAACTTCATAACGTCTTATCCAAAATGTACAAAGGAGACAAGGCTGAAGAACAAACCGTTAAATTGAAATACTGTGCCGACACAGTATCTGGTGCGAAGGGTTCTTGGCTTGACAGACATTCGAAAGCTGAGTTACGCAGCTTGGTTACACTCTTTCATACATGTAGCTTGTTTAGCAATAAAAATTGTTGAGAAATATTTTCAGTTCTAACTAGAGCACTCTGAGGGTGCATACCTCCGCCAAGTGAGGCAACTGTAGCAAAAAATTCAAATTGGCTCTGAAACCATAATTTTCTTTGTATAAACTCCAAAATCTAATCATTTGTGCCTCTTTATATTCATAACAGCTTGTTCAATTTTCTTGAAGATCCGTTC
>LQNS02278171.1:16477679-16494991 GCA_001587735.2 Parhyale hawaiensis | reverse complement strand
TGCGTAATAATGAAAAAAAAAACGAGTGGTTTACGCTGTGAGTCAGTCATCAGTTTTGTATTACGGGACTTACTGATAAAAAAACTGCATGCGGAACGAAGAATGTTAGTAAGTCGCAAATCTTTGAACACTATAGTTTCAAATATCCTACATTTAGATTGTGAAATCGTAAAACACTTTTATGTATCGCATTGGTGAGTAGGACCTATATGTATATAGTTTTTAGAATGATCGTAACGGGTAACTTTGTTCACTATAGTAATAGAATAAACATCATCGCGAACAATTTAATTTTCAATTTATAATGATGTTCACTAAAAGTCTTACACTTTACTACTGCCGCTGCTGCTACTATTACTTCATTTTACCACTTTTTCATTACTACTTCTACTTTATATTATTGTTTTACTACCATTTCTTGAAAAAAATATAAAAAAATAAGCTCACAGAATGGGATAGTAGGCAGCGTGTTAAATATTAGAGTAGGAACTGCTCGCTGAATCTATTTCTAGAACTGACCTCTGTTTAACCTCGAACTGTTGTAGCTTAGCGAGTGGATAATTCTCTATAGATCATACTCATATTGTGTTATCATAAGGACTCGATTGGTGAATGCTTCAGCTCCTGGTATAGCGAAATAATTATGGCTATTTTCATTGTTTTTCATCATTTCACGTATGTATAATAATGAGTAAATCTTTATTCATACCTGCCAGCGTTAGTCAACGGATTCAGGACGTTGTTAAATTAATGAGTTTGCAATTATTAGCCAGTAAATGTACTTCAGAGATCTGATATACCGTTTCGGAAATTTGAAGATTTACCATGCTGTATGTGTGAGTGAGGTTAAAGTTAGTTTAGTAACAAACTTGCCGAAATTGCAATAATTACCTCCACCAAGGAGGTTATGTTTTCGTCGTGTTTGTCTGTCTGTGTGTTTGTCTGTCCGTTTGTTTGTCTGTCTGTATGTTTGTCTCTCTGTCTATCACCAAGATAACTCAAAAAGTTCTGAACCGATTTGGACGAAATTTACAGGGATTGTTAGGTATGTTAGGAGGAACAGATGATTAACTTTTGGTGAAGATATGTCCATCCGTTTGTTTGTCTGCCTCATTCTTCTCAATGCCATAGCTCAAAAAGTTGTGGATGGATTTTTATGAAATTAACATGAGTTGTTAGGTATATANTAGGAGGAACAGATGATTAACTTTTGGTGAAGATATGTCCATCCGTTTGTTTGTCTGCCTCATTCTTCTCAATGCCATAGCTCAAAAAGTTGTGGATGGATTTTTATGAAATTAACATGAGTTGTTAGGTATATAACAAAGAGTAAATGACTAAATTTTGGTAATGATCTGTTGGTTCGTTCGTTTATCACTGTTTTTTATTTTTATACTTATTAGCTCAATAACTCAAAAAATAATGAATGGATCTTAATGAAATTTATAGGGGTTGTTAGTAATGTTCAAAGGCATAAATGACAGAATTTTGGTGAAGATCGGTTAGTTCGTTTGTATGTTTGACTCATGTTTCTCATAACGCATAACGTTTGTTAGCAATATAACTCAAAAAGTTAAGAACGGATCTTCAAGAAAATGGAACAAGCTATTATTACTATCAAAAGACACAAATGATTAGATTTTGGAGTTTACACACAGAAAATTATGGCTTCAGAGCCAATTTGAATTTTTTTTCTACCGTTGCCTCGCTTGGCGGAGGTATGCGCTCTCAGAGTGCTCTAGTTTAGTTCTTGTGTTTGATCTCCGTTAGCTAGCATTTAGGAGATGTACGATGTAGCTATATCAAAAACGCATCCATGATTAGCACTTGGGCTTAGTTAACGAGAGCTATATGATGAAGCTATTCTTCCTGTAAGAAACAAGAATAATTGACGAAAAAAATTATCCGAATTTAACCAATTAACTGCCAGCGCTCTATTTCTAGGACACAGTTTTATGTTCAAATACGCTGATTATGGGATAATTACCTCCGCCATGCAAGGCGGTTATGTCTTCGTCGAATTTGTCTGTCTGTCTTTCTCATTGTCTGTTATTCTGTCTGTCATCAAGATAACTCAAAAAGTCACGGACGCATTTGGTTGAAATTTACGGAGAATGTTAAGTATATTAGGAGGAACGAATGATAAACTTTTGGTGAAGTTCCGTTCATCCGCTTGTTTCTTTGTTTGTCTGTCTGCCTTATTTTTGTCAATGCCATAACTCAAGAAGTTATGGACAGATTTTCATGAAATTTACATGAGTTGTTAGGTTTATTACGAATAGTAAGTGACCAAATTTTTGTGATGATCTGTTTGTCCGCTCGTGCGTTTGTTGCTGTATTTGGTTTTGTGCTTGGTAGCGTGATAACTTAAGAAGTTCTGAATTGAACTTTATAAAATTTGCAGCAGTTGTTAGTAACGTTAAAAGACATGAATGATCAAAGTTTGGTGCAGAGTGGCTGCTTCGTTTGTATGGTTGACTTATGTTTGTCATAATGTTTGTTAGCAACATAACCCGAAAAGTTATGAGCGAATGTTCAAGAAAATAGCAGAAAGTACTATCAAAAAGCACAAATTCTTAGATTCTGGTGATGCTTCAAAGAAGATCATGGTCTCAGCACCAATTTGAATTGTTCGTTACCACAGTCTTGCTTGGCGGAGGTATGCGCTCTGAGAGTGCTCTAGTTTATTATTTTTCTTCACTTTTAGAGGCAAATTTTCCTATTTACTTCAAGTGTGATTAAAGTGAGCCAATTTTTTTAAGACGCGTTCAGTGTTCAGGGGCACCTCCAGACCTTAGAAGAAGCGAACATTGACTTAATGATATAAAACAATTTAAACAAAGATGTTAGTGGGACATACTATTAGGGTGTTGTTGCTAAAAAAGTTGCATCACGAGTGTCGAGAGAAGCTGTCGTATGCCACTAAGATCACTATGTTGCTGTCGCAATAACTACACGATTGCCACGTGATTGTCACAACAACAAATTTCCATGTGATCATAACAATAACTACGAAATTTCCACGTAGTAGCTGTTGCAACGCATGACCGCAAGATTTCCACGTGATTGTCGCAATAACCACTAGATTTCCACTGAGTTGTTGTAATGAGTGCAGCATATCCACTGGTCCCCAGCAACAATTAATTATTCATATATGTAAGTGCCTGAGTACTACAGTAGTACAATTAAGCAGCTGAACTACATCTAATGTTTAAACTGGAACAGCGAATAGAACTTTATTCCCGGGAGCTCGTTATCTTCCATTATTATCTCTTTTTTCCTTAACAAAGGCAAAGAACATGACAAGCTCATTAGCGGAGCCTCCATTGATACACAGGAAAACTGAGACTGAAAATTAATCGCTAACGTAAAAGAATAAAAAAATTTCGGTTTACATAAAAAATTTTTTCTACAAATGAGTGCGGTAGAGAGTATGGTGCTCAAAGGAATATGTACATCCAAAGAATTATTTTGTTACTAAAAAAGCAATATCCACATATCAAAATATATTTCTGTTAACGTTTGAAGCTTTTCAGACACATGATATTACTACAACGAAAATGAAGGCACTTACTGTCAAGTTGTCCTTCATTGAAGCTTAAATGAACTCGTTTCTTAAGATGGAAACTTGAAAAACTGTGTGTCAAGCAAATTAATGAAGCAGTACCTATCAATAATGCAACAAGAGTCCTAGCCGAAACTCAAAGCCAGCAAGTTGGCACAACCTCATGCGACAAGAGTGTGACAGGTACTGAGCCCGAATAAGTATTGTTCGCGGGACATTGCCTATGGTACTTAATTACAGATCAAAACTTCACCTATGCATCTTCGGTTTCACTTCTCTGCGTTGAGCTGCTGTGTAGCGACACTAATACGAAAAGTGCAGTAACGCCTTAGAGTATACCTAATGCGTTACTGCACTAGGCATATTAGTTCTCCAGTTGAAGCTGCCATAGCTAACACTGAAGGACTGTGCATAATGATCATATACTTTCTTTGTACATAAAGCTTTCGGCAAGGACGGCATTTTGGAATAAAACAGCAACAGCAAAGCAACACAATTTTTCCCCCTTTTATAAAGATAGATGACACCTCCATTAACCTATTAAAAGGTCGGCAATCTATAGTTATTTATTCTTTGCCTCGTAAGGAAATGATATGGCATAGCATGTTTAGAAAATAATAGAAAAAACACTCCTGCGAGACCATAATGTAAGCTGGAAAGAGGTAAAATACTGGCTAGGATTGTGATCATTTAAGAGCTTTCATTGCGTTTTAATTCCACTGCTTTCTTCCTCCCAGAATGGAAAGTTTTTAATAGGCAGCTTAGTTAATAGTGGCATTCCTTCACATATTGGATAGGCGTCACTGAAGTTTGCCGGTTCATCATAAGCTGAGATGGTTGAGTCCGGCCAAAACTCAAGTCATGAAGCGGTCCTCGAACGACTCTTTCATGGAGAATAAACCGAGTTGTAAAAACGTCATTGTTTTGGGCTCTTTCTCTCGCCAAGAAAAGAAGAAAAGAAGGCCAGCAGCAAGCTTCTCTTTCTCGTGGCATTCCAGGAGCAGAGCGGACACTGTAGTGCCCCTTTGAAAAATGCTGCTTGACATCTTGCGGTTACTGTTTAGTCTCGAGAGTTAGAGGCGCTCACCGAAATCTTGGTCTTGATGCTCCCAAAAACAAACGCGACGACAATTTTATTTAATGGTCGAGGCGAAAATATATAATTCAGCATTTCTGCAGCAGCTTCCTTGGAGGGTGCACCATTCTTTAAAGGCTCAGCAGCGAGTGATAACGAGAAAAGAAAATTTACTGGGTTGCTTTAAAAGAACATGTGCAGCCACACTCTGCTGTTGGTATTTTTTATAAGTATTTAATGCCCGATGGCAAGCAGATATAACAAATCTATTAAATGTGCGGACATTTGGAGCATGATTCAAATTTTACCAGCACTGATTTGATCTAAATTACATAGAGTCTAATGCAGTGGACAGTTTCGGCCCTGAGTTAAAGAGATGGGAACTTACAGCACGCTGCCAGTCACAAGATGAAAAGGCCGCAAGTCCACAGGAATTCCTGACTAGCATCCTTTCTTAGTCATGTAGCGGGGCTGTCAGAGCCCACCTCTGGAGTTTTTCGAATGCAAAATTTGCAGACCCCAATGATCATTAAGATGCTCACAGCTGCGGGCTCTTGAGACAACTGCATGGAGAGAGAATTTACTAAACTCATGAAAGCTATAGGGACAAAATAAAATTTCGGTTCCTCGTCTAAAATCAACGTATTAAGTAAATTTATTCATTATGAGGGATGATTGGCAATATATGTGAATAGGATATAGCCTAGCTTATTTGAGTTATCCATTTTCACTATAGGAGGACTCTTTTTTCTAATGTACTGCCATTAGAGTAGGGTAAAGTGTTATGTAAATTTTACCAGCAAGCTATGCACTTCGGTGTATTGTCAATTATCCAGAGTATTGAGTAGTTTTGTATCTTTTCTATTTCACCGAAAAATAATGTGGAGAATTTTTCAATTTTTTTGATAATACGTCTCTAAACAGCTGTCAAAAGCAGGTGACAACCACTCAAAAAATGCACAAGTTTATAACTGTTTTTCAAATGTATCGAATTTTGATTCCTCAAAACCATTCATTGTTCGTTCAAGCAGTTCGCACTTGAGAAATAATACGTGCTCTCTATTACAAAAGTGCCGAAGCAGCTCTCAAATGCAGGTAGAAGTTACTTAGCAACACTCAAACCTACACGTTTCCGTAAAAAAAATACTCTTCAGTACTCCCTTAAAGCCAGAGACCGAGGGACTTATCAAGAGCTGTCTTTTTAGCCTCCGAGAGACGTTGACCAAGTTAACAAGATGCACAAATGTCCGAACCAGTTCTTGCCGACCGTCGTTCATACTTTCATTCACATGACAAGTTTTCGCTCCGAGTTAGTGAGATCTTCTGAATGTACCGCTCAACTCCCTAAGAGTTTTGATAGGCACCCAAAAACATGTAATATCATCAGACCGTCCAATCCGAGGGGTTGTAGCCTCAATGCAAGTCTCGTAATCAGCTCATTCAAATCCTTGATTAAATTCAAAAGAAACGTCTGTAGTCTGCGTAAGGAAGGGAAGAAGGAATAGAAAAAAATGTGGCCTCATATCTGAGGGATTCTTTGCGCTGGAAATTTCATTTCTTCAAACCTACTCCCGGGCGTGCGGCGACTGGGCGAGAGAAGAGCAAATGGAGTTTCGAATTTGGACGTCATTTGAAGCAGCGGCTTGACAGCTTCCAGTGCGCTGGGTCGGTCCAAAGGGGTCATCTCTAGCAAATTTTGAGCAAAGAGGCTGTCTGTGGTAGAATATTGAGTAAGAGAATTTAACCAAAGGGGTCATCTCTAGCAAATTTTGAGCAAAGAGGCTGTCTGTGGTAGAATATTGAGTGAGAAAATTTAGCCAAAGGGGTCATCTCTAGCAAATTTTTTAGCAAAGAGGCTGTCTGTGGTAGAATATTGAGTGAGAGAATTTAACCAAAGGGGTCATCTCTAGCAAATTTTTAGCAAAGAGGCTGTCTGTGGTAGAATACTGAGTAAGAGAATTTAACCAAAGGGGTCATCTCTAGCAAAGTTTGAGCAAAGAGGAAGTCTATGGTGAAATTTTGAGTAAGAGAATTTAATCAAAGGCGTCGCCCTTAGAAAATTTTGAGCAAAGAGGCAGTCTATGGTGGAATATTGAGTAAGGGAATGTAACCAAAGGGGTCATCTCTGGTATTTAGAGCAAAGAGGCAGGCTGTAGTAGAATACTGAGTAAGGGAATTTAGCCAACGGGTCATCTTTGGTAAATATTGAGTAAAAAGGTAGCGTGTAGTATACTAGAGTCAGAAACTTTTGCCAATGAGGTCACGGAGTAAGCGATATTAAATATAAACAAACAGGCAGCTCTTGGTGAGATTGTTAAGTGACAACATTAGCTAAGAAGGTTAGATATTTTCGACGAATTATAAGTAAAAAGGCTGCCTGTGGTAGAATTTTTGAGTGAGAGAATGTAAACAAACAATTATTTCTAGCACACTTTTGGCAAAAATGCCGCCTTCGATATCACGTTCCGCAAATGAAATAAACCGCACCGCTGCTCTATTGCAAATTTTGAGTAAAAAAGTAGCCTCTGGTAGAGTACCGAATGAGAGAATTTAACCAAAACAGCCAACTTTAGCAAAATTAAGCAATACTACTGGTTCCGGTAGAATAATGCGTAAGTAATGTTAACTAAAAAGGTCATCGCTGGGCGAATTTAAAAAAAAAAAGAAGCTGCCGTTCGCAGAACATTGAAACGAATAAGAGGATACTACCAAAGGAGTCATCTTTACGTATGGTTTGAATAAGGCTATCTGTTCACGGATACATTTTGCTTAATTACAAGCAAGAACAATTTGCGAGAAAGTCGCCTCTCTTACAGTTACGAGCCACAAAATTTCAATAAATAAGCGTTTTTTTTACATATTTTTAGGAAAAATGTTTGTGAATAGGCTGCTTTCACCACAATACTGATCAAAATGACAAACTAGAGCAGTCATTTTTGCCAAAAATTAGAATTACGGTCCTAACCAAAGGGATAATACACATTTGCCAACGCTTTGAACAATATTAACCACAAAATATCACACTATCCAAATGATATACAGCAAGACCACTGAACTATATATAGAAAGAAGAGTATAACGGACATTAATTCTAGTTTAGGGCCCAGATTACACTTGTGTGCTGGTATCTAAGCCTTGAGAATGTTACGCAGAGTTCAGAGTATTGTGATGAGATTCCTGAGATAAGGCAACTTTGTGAGACATTACCGGTCTCACAGATATGGCGCACGGTGCGTGTATTTACGTGTCTCACGATACACTTTTTTACCGAGATAACCGATGGGCGTATGCCATTGCGTGTAGGAAATAATAAGGCTGAAACCGCCGAAAATCTGCGATATTGCCACAGTGCCATAATAACTTGTGAAAAAAAGACTAGTGTTGCCATTGTGGAATTACACACTTTAGCTCAGGCTCCAGGGTTTATATTTCATAAAAATTGATATACGAAGTCCTCTTCAATGAGCATGATTGAGTTTGTTTTCAAATTAATTGCATTAAAACTTCATTCTCACTATAGCGAGGTGTAAAATCTGGAATATGACAAGCCGCTAGCTTGCAACAATTGCTTCATATCGAGAGATCTGTCTGACGCTATAGTGAGAGTTTTCAATAATCGCTAGAGAAGATTCATGTGTTGGGACCGCACGTGAGGAGGTTTCCATGCGCTCATTCTATTCATGAGCCGGTATATTCATTACGAGTAAATTCATTTAATAGTAAATTCATCGAACGGTAGACACATTGAATGGTAAATTAATTGAATGGTAAATTTATCAAATGGTATGTTCGTCGAAGGTAAAGTCACTTAACGGTAAATTTATCGAGTGGGTAAATCATCGACTGGTAAATTCATCGAATGGAAAATTCATTGAGTGGTAAATTCAGTGAATGGTAAATTTATTGATTGGCAAATTCACTGAATGGCAAATTTATCGAATGACTAATGTTCACTTGCATCTGGGAGAGGTGAATGCTAGCACAGCTGAACGCGAGTGACCGAAGCGATCGCGGTTGTAATACGTGGTAAAAGGAAAAAAGTGCGACAAAAATACACGAGAAACAATGAACGTAAGCTGAATAGGCGGCCGTGGAGAGTACGAATGGTTATAGTTAGGTCATGTTAGGTTAAGCTACACTAGACTAGGTAAAGTTAGGTTTAGTTAAGTTGAGCTAGGCTAGGTGAAGTTATGTACGCTCGAGCGTATCCAATTCTAGGTGCTTATTCCGGTTCCTTCTTATTTCGCCTTGCGCTCATCAAAGTCGCTCGTGTTCCGGTTATTTTCACTCAGTTATGTGTGCGCTCAGTCGTTACTTCACTGAACAATCGATTTGATTGCCATTCGGTACATTTACCACTTGATGAATTTACGATTTGATGGATTTGCCATTCGATGAATTTACCTTTCGATGAATTTATCATTCGGTGAATTTGCCCTTGATGAATGTACCATTCGATGCATCTACCATTGGATGAATTTACCTTTCGATGAACTTACCTTTCAATAAATGTACATTTGAATGAATTTACCACCGGTGAATTTATCGTGAATAATATACAGTACAATGAACAATTTTCCGAACAAGATTATCCAGTGCACAAACTATACTCGACATCATGACTAACTTTAAACAGGTTTTAAGGTTGACAGATTAAGCGCTGAAAATCGCATTCTAATTATCATAGGGACACGAGCCAAGAAGCAAACTAGGTATTCGTAGTCAAACAAGAAGTGTGTTTATCAAAAATAAGCACATATTCATAACTCCAGGTTAATTGGGAGTAACAATCATTAAATTTGGACGCCAAAAATAAAGACCTAAATTTGATTAAAACAATTTTTGCCTTATGCCAAGAGCCAACGCTCATATTGTTATCGATACTATAATTACTACATGGAGAAGTACTCTGACAGCTCATACTTCCGACAAGCAACGCAACGTCAACTAAAAAAATCAAATTAGTCGTGATCTCGTGAAACCAGGATGTCTATTTGATCATCACAAAAAAATTGTCGATTTGTGACTGTTAACATTCCTCACAGCTCCTGTAATTTTCTTGAAGATCTGTCTGGTCTATAACTTTTGAGTTATGTTCTTTAAAAAAAAAAAACAATATGAAAAAGCTATAGTCAAACACACAAATGGGCAAACCAATCATTACGAAAATTCAGTCATTTGTGCCTATCAACATTTCTAAAAATTCCTAATTAAAAGGGTTCAAACTAAAATATCAAAATAACTACAAACGTCGACTAACAAATAAAATATAACGTTTCGGGAATTTTTCCCATCATCAGAAATTGCAACTAAAATCTATAAATGATACCTAAAAGAATTTTTATTTTAAATGGGCAAGGTTTTGACCTATGTTGACAGGGTGGGACCTCAAAGGCAAATGACCATAGTGCGCTATGGGGGTACCTATATAAGCGTCGGACGGTAAGGGAAACGGAGGAAAACGGGCAAGTGCAGTCGAAGGAACAAGTGTCGGTCATTGGTTGTGACGAGTGGTCTGTTGCAGTCATTACATTGGGTCTAGGATTTGTTTTATGGATGCATAGTGATTCTAGAGCGGAGAAAAAAGAACGTGTACAGTCGGAGGAAAATAATTGTCGGTCATGGGCTACAGTCTGAAAAGCAAATGAACAAAGCTGTGAGAAAGGGCCGGGTGCCAACTCCTGTACAGTCGGCAGATGTGGAGCTAGTTAGTCGTGGATAGTGCGAAGAGGTACAGCTGAAGTCATTATGTTGAGGCTAGGTCTTGTTCTATGGATATAAAGGGATTCTAATGTTGTGTGTTTGACTGGATTAGAAGAGTCAATGACTGAGAAGTCATTTCTGCTAATGGGATGGTCGTTTTGCTCAGCGTGCAGGCGGGGAGCTGAATGTGAGGGTTTTGCTAGTGGTAGACCGGTTCTGCTGGAAACACCTAAATGTTGGTCAATGCGGGCTTTAAAATGTTGTCCAGTGCTACCGATGTACGAGGCATTGCATCCTTTGCATCTGAAACAGTAGATAACACTGGACAGAAGCGGTGTATGTGGTTTGGCTTTAAATTTAAAGTAAGACCCTATGGCCTAATTTTATGAATATCTGTCGATAACTTTTTGAGTCATGTTCTGACAAGCATTACGATATTCATATAGTCAAGCAAGCAAACAGAGGAAACCGATTACCACTAAAATTTTACCATTTGTGTCTGTTGCTAGTTAAAAAATCCCTGCAAATTTCATAAATATCCGCTTATAATTTTTTGAATTATGTTACTAGCAATTTGCAAACATAACAAACAGTCGCCCAGTCTTTGAATAGGGATCTGTCACGCATTAGAGCATGGTGCTCGGCTTGGAGTATGAAGCTGATTGCCACTAAGACCAAGTCTATAATTGTCAGTTGGTCTGGGACACTTTTACAGCAGCATCAGCATCTGGACATTGAAGACACTTTACTTAAGAACTCTTTGGAGGTTCTTGGTGTTGTCTTCGATGAGAAGCTTACTTTTGAACAGCATATTAGGCGACTGGTGTCACGTGCTTCCAGTAAGATTAGGCTCCCGCGTAAGGTGAATTTTGTGTTTGGTGACAGTGAGGTTATCCGCAGATGCTTGTTATGTTTTTTGCTGCCTGTGCTTGAGCATTGCTCACCGGTCTAGGCTTCAGCTGTTGACAGTCACTTGCGTCAGTTGGACAGACTTGTTAGTTCAGCCAGCAGGCGGTGCGCGCATAATGATCTGGTGAACCTGTCTCACAGGAGAGGGGTTGCCGAACTCTGTATGTTTTATAAGGTGTACAACAATGAGAGACATTGGTTGTATTCTTCTGTCCCTGCCTTTAAGGTCTCTAGTAAAATCACACGTGCTGCGGTCGGTGCGCACTCTTTCACATTGAAGAATGTTAGATGCCGAACTAGTCAGTTCAGTCGGTGCTGCGTGTCCTGGTCTGTTGAGATTTGGAATTCATTGCGGGCATCGGCTTTCGGTCATATTGGCCTGCAGGCGTTGAAGTCAGTTGTTACTGGCATTTTGTTGGATTTCTTCTAGCAGCGGTTCATGCTTCCAGGTGTTGCAAAGTGCTTCATTTTGGTTGTACTGCCTGTTCGTGGGGGAGACAAAGAAACAACAGGTTGAACGGATTTTTGCAAAAAGGTAATCATCTGTTCCTTCTAACATCCTTAACGATCCCAGTAATTTTCTTCAAAAATTCTGTCCATAACTAGTTGAGTTATTTTGTGACAGACAAAAAGCTAAACAAACAGACAGATAAACTTCAACAAAAATATAACCTTCTCGACGGAGGTAATTATTATTAGAAGTAGTCGCTCCAACTTCTACAGACGTTAACTAAACCGATTTGAAGCGCTATGCAATATCAGGAAGCCAGAAGCGCTTTGAGAAAGATGTATTAAACTTAAATTTACAGCTGACTTGAACGCCTGCAGATCCACACGACCAAACGCAATTCGCGGCAAGGAATTCCAGGTCAACGCCGACCAGGGCAAAAACTTTGATTGAACTGACGAGTTCGGTACCCAATAGTCTTCACTGCAAAGGAGTACGCTTAGGCCGCAGCTCGTGTATTTCTCCCAACCACTATGAGGGCAGGGACAGAAGAATGCAACCAATGTCTTCTTTCATTGTTGTATACCTTACATAACATACAGGGGCTGGCCACTCTCCGCCTGTGGGACAGATTCACGAAAACGTTATAAGTATACAGCCTGCTGGCTGAGCTAGCAAGTCGGTCCAGCAGGCTCAAGTAACTGGCAGCAACCGAAGCCCTGACCGGCGAACAATGCTCCAACAAAGGCGGCAAGTATGCATAGAAACATTTACGGACTACGTCCCTGTCACTGACCACAGCTTCTACCTTACGCAAAAGACCAACATCGCTCGAAGCACTTGTATTTTTGTTAATAATCGCATTTCGTGTGTTACTTTCAACTGTCTTACTGGAAGTCACTCCGTTAATTAGAAAATATTTGATTTAAGTTTCATCACTCCGCCATAGGGCCTACATATTTGGTAAGAGTGGGCCGTCAAGTATACAGTAGCCATTGTCTGCACGTAAGACGATAGGAATCCAGAACTTTAATTTTAAGATTTCGTTTCACTACTTTAGAAAGAATATTTTGAGGAGTTAATCACAAACCAAATATGGTTCAAAACAGTCAAAAATTAAATTGTGCTTTGCAAAGTTGAGTTTTCGACCGTTCCACACGTAATCAGTTTTTGGTTTCCGCCAAGACTCTTGTTGAAGAATTGCGAATCGCACATTCAAGATTGAAGTTTCAGAAAAGTTGATACTAATCAGAAGAGATTACTTTCTCAAAGTGGGCTAATCGAAGATACCTTTTTTCTTTTTAGGAAAAGGATGGAGGAACACATAATACTCAATAGCAAGGTAGAACCCATGCACGAGGGTGTTTCCACACATGATCAACGTTGAAAGAAGTAAAAAGTCGGGAAAGAAAGAGGAAAACCAGAACAGAGTATCATCACTAAGATCATAAAAACGGAAGGAGGCAAAGCGAGCACGAAAAACAGACGTTCCGGAAGCCTAGCCAAAGTTATTATAAACTAAGAGGACCTTCTGAAGGTGCCACTCTCCATAGCATAGGATGGATTAACCTAACAAGCCTATCCCTTTAGCCTTCGGCCCGTTCCATATGCCCCCGAGGTTTAGTGCAATAAGTCTGAAAACAAAATCGGACCCGATCATGTATTCGACTATAGGCACAGGCCACACTGTCCTCTACATCGGTGCAACAAATTTGCCAGGTATGCAGCCCTAAAGTAAGACTGGGTTGGATATTCATATTGTACAATATAAAGTCGAGGGAAGCTATTTTTTGCAGAGGTGACCTTAAGAGCAATAAGTAATGGAAGCTGCCAGGTGTCGACGGCTAAAAGGCCTCCCCTTCGGAACTGAGATGGAGGGCCTAAGGAGCTCTGAACATTTTTGGTTCGCAGTAAAACGACACTTCCATAATACTTGGGAGCT
The DNA here is from genome assembly GCA_001587735.2 of Parhyale hawaiensis. Taxonomy (NCBI): domain Eukaryota; kingdom Metazoa; phylum Arthropoda; class Malacostraca; order Amphipoda; family Hyalidae; genus Parhyale; species Parhyale hawaiensis. The sequence continues at coordinate 16,481,349 of LQNS02278171.1, read as the reverse complement.
GCACCGAGCCGGCCAAACTGAATATATTCTTGGGAGAATCCGTCAGCCAATTTAGAAAAGTCAAGTTCCATTGGGGAAAAATAGCCTGGTAGTATCTGGTGAAGCGTGATGAAACAATTGCGCACATACCGGGTGTTCCTAAATTCTTTCCACAAAATGAAACTATAGGTTCCTTACCGTAAAACAACCATGTTTTACTCTATCGATGCATATCCGAAAATGTCTACTTTTAAAGGTACGTTGACTTAAAGTTCAGTAGTGCGATTCACTTAATCGGCGGACTACTGAAGTTTACAGCGAAGATAAAGATGCACACCGGCCATTTGTTGACATTGATCACTCTAATCTACACCGTACCTGATTTCAGACGATCATGAACCAACTACCGTCCGAAGAAGAACTGATCGGTAGGATCGTTGACGGCTGTGAGAGGATTCGTGAAACTCCAAGCATCTCTGAACGGGTTCGGCAATCACTACGTCGGCGCCTTCGAACATGCATTGCTGCTGATGGGAAGAATTTTGAACAATTTCTGTAACTAGGTAACATACGAACTTCTCTTTGCCTTAAAATAAACATAGTCTGACCGTGATTGTTCATTTACCGTACAACATTCGCCGATTCTGGGCTAGGTTTAACTTTAACTTAACGTACCTTTAAAAGTAAACATTTTCGGAAATGCATCGATAGAGTAAAATATGGTTATTTTATTGTAAGTAACCTACAGTTTCATTTTGTGGAAAGAATTTAGGAACACCCGGTGCATTTTTCTAAAGCGAAGAGGATTATAATCAAAACGTCGGAATCGACAAATGATAAATTTGTAGAAGAAAGACAAAAACAAGGACAAAAACGTATCCATAGGCAATGACTTTAGTAAGATATCTTTAAATAAATCTGTTTTTAAGCCAATATCCGACATTGAGACGTTAGTGGGACTTGTTGCGTCAATCATAATCCCATTAGCCATTAGTTAAACTCAAGCCTGAAAATAACCCTAGGATATTTAACCTGGAAACAACCCGAGGATGTTTGTGAAGGTAGTTTATGTCACCATTCTAAAAAAGCTTTAGAATGTCGCAGGGACACAAGTATTTGTATATATTTTTTACCGAGAAAGATATTTCTTTTATTTCATTATAATATAATTTTCCCAGAGATGAATGGTTCTTTCATCTTTCGACATGGACATTGTTTGGCAATGAAAAACTTGCAGGACATTCTTGTGCATTGTGAATTGTAGTACTTTATTTGCACACCTCCAGCTAGCCACAAATTTTGGTGAGAGACTAACAGATTTCCTACCAAGACCCTGAGAGCTTCATAGCCGCTCAAGACTGTAGAGAATTTTTCAAATTGCCAAACACGACGCTGCGATTTTCCAAAAAAACTACACGAGACTGGGGAAAATCTCTCTAACGACGCGATACGTCATACTGTAACTGCTCCTCCTCCCTTCCCTCAAAAAAAAAAAAAAACACGATTAGCTATATCATTAATCCTGTCATTAGGCTTTAGTTCTGCAGGAAATTTTTTTTTTTAACCTCCCTAGAATTTATAACTGCATCATTATCTAAGTATTTTAAAACAATGGAAACATTTTATTTTTAACGAAAAATGAATTGTTGCATTGTTTAAAGAAAGTTAGACAATGAAAAAATTTGTGAGTTTTAGGGAAATACTGTAGAAATTTTCTTAGAGTGAGTACTAATTTGCACTGGTTGTTTCAACAGAGATGTACATAGATGAGAGAAGACAAGAATAAACGTCTCTAACTTAGTCCTTAGAAGCATTAGTAGCATCAATGAATTTTAGAGATGGGGCTTAGTCCCAGGAGCGCTGAACACATCTGACCTATTTTCCATATGTACATATATTGAAATAGAAAATACCCAGAATTTTACAGGATTTAGGATTATTTTAGGGGCTAAAGGAGCCTTAAAAAAGCTCCTACAGAGGACCTAATAACGCTTATGGCAAGCTTTGCATAACGTAGCGTAAATCTTAAGGAGACTAAAGATAGTCTCATTACTCACTGCCAGTTTTGATAAAATATAAGCTTGAGAGAATGCTCACATCACCCAATAATTCCATGCAAACATCAAAATATAAATCTACAAGAAAAAAAATCTTCTAGTTACCCGATAAGTCTTTATAAGCTTCTTAAAAAATTCACATATATAAGTCTCTCGTCACCCGATAAGTCATTATAAGCTTTCTAAATTTATCTATACGAATAAGACTTTCTAGGGAGGTCATCCGATAAATCACTATAAGCTTATTAACAAAATTTACATGAATAGGTCTCTCTCACCCGATAAGTCGTTGCAAGCTTCATTAAACAAAGTCTACACGAGAATATCTCTCTAATCAGCCAATAAGAAAACAATATTGCTCCAAAAAGAAGAAGGAAGAAGAGCATGACTGAATCCCTACTACAGGCAATTTATGCTGCTCGCTGGCAGGCGTGGCAACTTTACTACTTCATAAAACTGTTGCCTCTGTAACATGGCATCCTTGGTACGCTCCAAAGTCAGCCTCCGAGTAGCGGCTTTTGCGCCTTTTATCGGCGAAAATGCGCTCACAAATTCTCTGAGAAATTCGCGCAAAATTTGGATGGCCCGCCCAGGCGCGAACATGGTACACGAAATGTCTATTTTAGGAGTTCGTAGAGCTAAGGTCCTAACATGGTGCAATACATTTCCATGACCCTCACGGAACTGGAGGTGGGGCACTCATCTCTCAATATTTTGCACAAGATTTTACGAAAATGTGAGAACTATGATGTATTTACGAACACTGCAGTAACAGCATGTTCATACATATTTTAACCACCTCATTAAATGTGTATAAGGAGAAAAATTGGATACAGCCTTGGTCACAATAGTCTATGGAGTGTAGAAAACATGTACTCTGAGAGAAAATTTGATGCACTTAATTGCATCAAAATTACATGCATTTTTGTCCCAAAACCGAAACACGAAAGTGCATTATAAAGAGAAAATGCATCATGATGATGCATATAGGGTCCTATGATGGACTTGCTCACGTTGATGCACTTATGTGTTTCGGTTTTAGGACAAAGCCGATGATGCACCAAGATGCATCAAAAACAGGTAAAATTGATACGCCTGAAAAGACGAAATTTCAAATTACAATAGCGATCTGCGCGTTAGTAAGTAACCGTGTTTCGTTTCGCACGTGTAGCAAAACTACAAAGCTTTTATTCGCTTTCTTTTTGCGAAATATGTTTTTCTGACTGAAATATGTCTTTCTGTCTGCTGCGATGAAACACTAAGCTACGCCATGAAACACCTACGTACATCCTGATACTTCTTTGTGAAACACCTACGTGCATCCTGATGCTTCTCTGTGAAACACCTACGTGGATCCTGAGGCTTCTCTGTGAAACACCTACGTGCATCCTGATGCTTCTCTGTGAAACACCTACGTGCATCCTGATGCTTCTCTGTGAAGCACCTACGTGCATCCTGTTACTTCTCTGTGAAACACCTACGTGCATCCTGATGCTTCTCTGCATGTGAAACACCTAAACACCTTCGTGCATCCTGATGCTTCTCTGTGAAACACCTACGTGCATCCTGTTACTTCTCTGTGAAACACCTACGTGCATCCTGATGCTTCTCTGTGAAACACCTAAACACCTACG
>LQNS02278171.1:16461724-16477248 GCA_001587735.2 Parhyale hawaiensis | reverse complement strand
CTAAACACCTACGTGCATCCTGATGCTTCTCTGTGAAACACCTACGTGCATCCTGTTACTTCTCTGTGAAACACCTACGTGCATCCTGATGCTTCTCTGTGAAACACCTAAACACCTTCGTGCATCCTGATGCTTCTCTGTGAAACACCTACGTGCATCCTGAGGCTTCTCTGTGAAGCACCTACGTGCATCCTGAGGCTTCTCTGTGAAGCACCTACGTGCATCCTGATGCTTCTCTGTGAAGCACCTACGTGCATCCTGATGCTTCTCTGTGAAACACCTACGTGCATCCTGATGCTTCTCTGTGAAGCACCTACGTGCATCTTGATGCTTCTCTGTGAAACACCTACGTGCATCCTGATGCTTTTCTGTGAAGCACCTACGAGTATCCTGATGCTTCTCTGTGAAGCACCTACGTGCATCCTGATGCTTCTCTGTGAAACACCTACGTGCATCCTGATGCTTCTCTGTGAAGCACCTAAACACCTTCGTGCATCCTGATGCTTCTCTGTGAAGCACCCAAACACCTACGTGCATCCTGATGCTTCTCTGTGAAACACCTACGTGCATCCTGATGCTTCTCTGTGAAGCACCTAAACACCTTCGTGCATCGAAGTTTTTCTCAATTTACTGACGAAGTTTATGCTCCTCACAAAACCTAAGTAAATACCACATGCACTGTAAGAGCCAATATTAAGAGGCATTTATAGCTTACAAACCTTACGTACATTACACAATACTTGCACTGCCAGAGCAAACATTATTTACACTAATATTATTGCGAAAAAGTAATAAAGTGTAACTATGACAAGCGCGTTTTGGCAAATCTTATAATATTATCACCACCTAATATCGCCTACAAAACTAATACAGACAAGACAAAACTTGTACAGCCAAAGCGTTTATCATTTATACTCATAATGTGGACAAACTCCAAGTAGTTGTATTGTAAAATTTGCATTGCCTCGGCTTATAGCATTTTGACTGCAATATTTTCGACAAAGCCAAGTATTTGTTGTGTAGCGCTGGTAAATATTGCCAACTCTGCAGTGCTAATATTATTAAGACCAAGAGTATGGACAAAGAATGAAGCTGGTTGTATTACATGTGCATTACCAAACCATAAAATAATTTTACGTGCAGTTATTCAGTACATGAATAAATATAAGAAGTAAAATCAGAAGTTGTTACGATACAAAGAGCTTGAAAGATGCATTCTTTGAAGCTACAAACAGTCTACAACGAAGATCGGATTTGCGTCTCATTCACTATTCTCTTAGTGGTAGCGAATGTGCATTTTCTAACTGCGCCGGCAGCAAGGAAAGCGTCTCAGAAATTCCATATTCAATCACACACTAAAACAACCAGTAAATGCTTTTGATACAAGGCAACGTTGGAAAAAACTATGTAATGATTAGCATACATCAAATAGAATGGTGTCTTTAAAATGTTTCATTTAATAGGTTAATTACATGATACCGGTATAATTGCATTTAATGGGTTGGTTAATTTCATTATTCGTAAAAAATTATTTGGGTTAGTTCCATCACACACTGGTATTTAATGGGTTAATTCCGTTATACTGTACGTTGGAATTTTATGGACAAATGCCCTTATGCGTTGAGATTTAATAGGTTAATTCTATTAGCTATGGAATCTTTTCATTACACTGGTTGTCATTCTCAACCTTAATTTCTTGGCTGAATAATTTAAAATAAAATGTGTTTCGGATCTAAACGTCTCAATAAACTCAAACTGATAGTAGTTTCCATTACTTAGAGCATAACCAGGCGGGATATGATGTGGGAGGTCAAAAATTTTTGAAAATTGACTATGAGACACGTCGGATTAGCATGCGGCCAGTTCAGAAGTTTTATGAAATACATTTGATTCAATTTTAGATTGGATAGTTGGCAAGAGGCGGGCAGACAAGTCCATTCCCAGAGAAGAGTCGAAGGCAGGGCTTAGGCCCAATTTGAAATATTGCCGTCGTGATATATGCATACAAAGACAAGTCATAGATGGCAATAGCAAACAGCGAGGATTAACTTGAGGCAGTTTTAAAAGTTTAGAAAATGGACCACGAGATACCTCGGCTAATATGCAACGCATTCAGATATATTAGAAAGCATACCCCGACTTAAATCGCAACAAGAAGTTAAGGAGATAAGCGCCATCCAACGCTGTCACTTAGCTAAGAAACAAGAAATTTGCCAATCTGCAATAATGATGTCAGTTCCACATGAGTTATTGCTCCACTGGACACTTTCATGTCATGTTTATGACATGAAAACTAGACCTTCTGAATAATTTCTTCTTGATTTAAGCTGACTTATACAAGAGGCCTGAGGTGCCAGAAAGAGGAGAGCGACAGCATAATGCCTTGATTTATTTTCACATCGCAAGCTTCTAAAACAAGAGGAAATTCTACAATGGTTCTTCCACGAAGCACTTAAGATGAAACCTTATCTGGTTAGCTCAGATGTACTGGTGATTATTGTACTGATGGTCTCTGACTTTGTTTATAGGTCGGAATATAAGGATAAGGCTTCAGGATAATGCATTTGCATTGTGGAATATTAGCGTTATATAAAATTTTCAGAATTAAATGGTCGCCTTTTTCAACAAAAGTAGTTACGTTTTGATTTAAAACGGTTACGGGTCACTACATAAATGAAGCTAACGTTGTGGAAATGTGCGGCTATATATATATTGCGGAATGATGCAATTACGTTTTGGAACATGCCATTACCTTTCCGCATAATAGTGTTACGTTTTGGAATAGTGCAGCTGCAAGTCAGAGTGATGTGGTTATGCTTCAGACGCGCTATCAGGCATTGGAATAGTCTGGTTGCGTCTGAAAATATTGCAACATAAGTTTTGGAATGTTTTTATAACTTTTTGGAATAACACGGTAACACAGCGGTATAATGTGTATACGTTTCAGAATAGTATGGTTTCGCTTGGCATAATGCGATCACGTTTTTTGGATGATACAGTTGTGTTTCGATATAATAAAGTTGCATTTCGGAATAAAACAGGTTTCAGAATAAGGCGCTTACCTTTTGGAATATGACGGTTAACTTTCATAATAATAAGGTTAAGTTTGGGAAATGATAAGTTGCAATTCGTAAAAATAAAATAAAATTATTTTCATTAATAGAATGATTTTGGAGTGAGAGGTACGTGTATGTTCTCAAACGCGATCACGCGTCTTCAGTTATACCGACATTTCTGCTTATTGCACTCTCAGGTTTTAAGTTTATACTAAACATCGATCGCTTACGTTTCTGAAGAAACAGATTGTACTTCTGAGAAAATTGGACATTTCTAAAATAAAGCATTATCTTTTGAGATAAGAGGATAATTTCCAAAAGTGAGCGCTTACATTTTGGAACACAAGATTGCATTTATTGACAAACCAGTTATTTTTGAGAGAAACTCTGCGCTCCTAAATGAAATTGCTATCTCTCAAGGAAAAAATAATGTTCCTAAATTTTCAATAGTTTATCATTCGGAGAAACAAGGTCGCTTGTCTGCATTTTTGGAAAAGGTTATTTTTCTGAATTAAATAATTCCATCGTACAGACGGAGGTGCCATTCTTCAATAAAAGTGCTACGTTTCTAAGAAAAAAAAAAGCATGTATTTTTTGCTAGTATGACCGTATGTAAACAGTCTATCCTTTGCACGGAAAGATGCAAGTGATTGGCTGCAGATGAAGCCGAGCCTGGTGAACAATATTTCAAAATAGCAACAGGAATGCATAAAAGCATGTACGGCAAAGTCGCTGTTACCGAACACAGCTTTCACCTTATGCAGACGACCAATATTACTTGAAGTACGTGACACGAGACATCTAATATGCGCTTCAAACGTAAGTTTCTCAACAAAGAGGACAACAAGAACCTCCAAAGAGCTAGAGCTCTGAATCACAGTGTTCTCTATTTTTAGAGGTGGATATTGGGTATAAGGGTCCGAGAACGACTGACAATCAAAGACTTAGTCTTGTTCGCATTCATCTTCATACTCCAGGCAGAGCACTATGATCTAATGCGAGACAAGTCCCTATTTAGAGACTGAGCGACAACATTACGCATGCTGAGGGTTGGTATCACTGGTAAGTAGAATCGTCAGCATCGCTGTTTATCGTGTGCTCCAGCGAAAAGAGCATGTCACCCGTGTGCAGAACAAAGAGAAACGTGCCAAGCACGCTACCCTGAGGAATGCCCGAACATTGCGACTAAAGCACTCAAACCCCCCATCCACGAACGCACTCAGGTTTGTTCTGGAATAAGATGTCAAATGATTGACAAAATCCTACAACACACAACTCCAACTTGTACAATAGAATCATTGTGGTTGACCCTCTCGAAAGCAGCATTTAAGTTCAACTGAGCAAAGCGTACTTCAGAACGACGTTCTATGCTGTGTTCAAATATGTATAGCCGATGGCAGCGCATACTCTTACCAAACAGAGGTCAAACAATGAGCCGGAATTCTGTGTAACGTGTACTAAGGCTATCAAGCGCTCTCTGTATTTAATTTAAGTCTAGTGATAAGCTACAGTATGTTTAATATAACTATTGTACCATTCCTGTGAGTACCTAATAAAGTTGATTGATTGATTGTAAATGGTGTGACACAGATATCAAAGCATCACAACAATCCAAGCCCTTTCCGTATGCAAACTAACCAGTTGGCAACTTACAAGCCTCCAATTTCACAAACACACTAGATAAAACGGGCGTTAACGTATTGGGCTGATAATAAGGGTGACATTTGGGAATACTCTACCTCTGGGCTCAGCACTGAAGGCTGATCCCTTCAACTCACGCCACCAACGATGTGGATAATATATCCTCATCAGAGACTCTCCGGAATGCTACCACTGATGATGTTGTGCTCTAACAAAAACGAGCTTAGCCTAAGCTCTGCGTCTCAACTACGAGTATGTTTCCCACACAGCATGGTTTCCTAAATGCCGCCAGGCTCGAAAAGCAGCCTGTTTAACTTCAAAAGCTAGTCTATGCTGATCACACAACCAAGGTTTGTCCGTGATATCTAAAAAAACAGTCCTCTTTACAACAAACCTATTCAAAACGGTCACTCGGCAGAGCTGCCTTGCCGAGTAAGGCTGATACGCCCCAGGTGCGTATGTAACAGTCACGGTGGACAAGAGAGAGTCCCACCAACCTCAACCGGTCCTGTCACACACAGCATGAGATTGACAGTAAGAAAGAAAGAGAGAAAAGCAAAGGAGACTTCGGTTGTGTCACAGAAGGGTATGGAGAGTGGTTGACTGTGGAAGACCAGGCACGTGGTTATAGCGACAGCCAGGTTGTCCCCGTCAGGAGCTCCAAAGAGCTCATCCGCCTTCCATGCGCATTACTTCACATGGGTTTTCCCAAAACCCCACCTTGAACTAGCTCATACTCCCACAAAGTTGTTGCCGGTGGCCCAACTAAAAGGGTTGCAAGTTTAGTCGCAAGTACGCCTCATGCGGGACGAGCAGGAAACGGGAGTGACATTCTTCATCCACCCACTCCAGGGCAAATGCGAATCAGTCACCATTACATCCTTTATTACCTCCACCAAGGAGGTTATGCTTTGTCGAGTGTGTCTGTATGCTTGTCCGTCTGTCTCATTGCCTGTCTGCCACCAAGGTAACTCAAATAGTTACTGACGGATATTTGCGAAACTTACAGGTGTTATTAGGAATGTTAGGAGGAACAGATAAATAACTTTTGGTAAAGATCCGTTCAACCGTTTGTTTGTCTCCTTTTGCTTGGTAATATAATTTTAAAAAATTATAGACGGATCGTCATGAAATTTTTCCAAATTGTTAGAAATGTTACAAAGAGTAAATAACCGAATATTTGTGGTGATCTGTTTGTCTGTTTGCTTGACTTTATGTTTGGCATTATGTATGGTATTGTGTTAGCATCATAACCCAAGCAGTTATGAACGCATTTTTATGAAATTTGCGGGAATTGTTGGAAATGTTAAAAGACACATGGAAACAAATTTGGTGATGATCGGTTAGTCCGTTTTGGTTTGACTATTATTTGACATAATGTTTGTCGGAACAGAACTCAAAAAGTTGGAGGCTGATATTCATTAATTTCTTAGAAATGTTAAAAGGCACAAGTGACCAAAATTTTATGATGGCTGGTTGGCTCGTTTGTGTGCTTGACTATATGTTTGTCCATATGTTTATCAGGATATAACTCCACATGTTTCCTACGGATCTTCGAGAAAATTGCAGAAACTATAGTTAATGACTAGAGGCACAAATGACCCAATAAAAGGGATATCATTGTATCAGGATCAATGTTATTTTTTTCGTTAATATTGTCTTGCTTGGCGGAAATATGCAGTCTCAGAGTGCTCTAGTTCCGTATTGGAATTCTATGATTTACCTGCGATGTTAAAGAAATTATTAGAAATAAAACTTCATAATAACTTCTGAGTCATCCTCTACCGTTGATCCGACAGCGGTGACTATAATTTTTATTATTATTATTATTTCATTTTAGTTTATTTTGCTTACGAGCCAGTTCAAGGACATGCCTGCGCAACTGTAAAACGACTTTCTTCATCACACTCAGAAATTTCATTGACTTGATTTTCAATTAAGAACAAAAAGCTGAGATGTTTCCACAAATTTCGGTATCCTATAGCTTGGTCAAATTTATTTTTAGTACTTAGTTGATAAAATTTACACGAAGCTGTCGTAAGCCTAATAAGAAAGCCTCATCTATCCGTTTAAATACTATTCAAATAAAAATGAAAATACAGTATCCCATTATTTCTAGGAAAGGCAAACATAGTTACTAAGACAGTCATACCTTGAACGCGTCTTTACCTTTTTCAGACAGGGTTCTTGTTCAACGTATTTTGCCGTTAGGGTTCTTGATCGTTTGTACTGCTAATAGAAAAACTGTTACAGTGATGTAGTATTTCCTCGTACTGATCGAGTAAAGACGTAATACTGTAAATAACACACAACCACCACCTATTGCATGATAAGAAAGAACAAAAATTAATACTTTAGTGAATAATTTAATACAAGCAAGTAAAAAATGTGTGCCAAACAACACCTCACGTAAGAAAATGAAAATACAGTTACGAAGCTAATAAGTATAATTTTCTAAGTTATAATAAACTAAAAAAAGATCAATAAATTTGCAGTCGACCTATCGCTAAGTAAATCAAATGAAATATAGTTTAGATACAGTCAGTTCTGGCTTCTAGGACACGGCTTAAAACATCAAGCGAGGTAAGGAAGCGATTTCTGCTAGCACGCAATCAAGCGCTGTGAGTAACTTCGCTCATTGTAGCCAGCGTTCCATTTATACGACCATATTATTATCATTAATTTCAGTATTAAAAATGAAGTAATTTTCCTTAAATTACCGTAAACTACCGGTCTTTCATAAGAGAAGGTACCTTTCTTCAGTTAGAGTAAACAAATTTATTTATGCAGTTACAAATTTTCGAGCAAGTTACCACTATTGCCTTCACGTGGCGTTAGCGTCGCCTCGATTTCAAAAAAGTCATCCAGGCTTCGAAATACGGAGTGTTTACCTGTTCATTACCATAAATTATTTGCATTTGGTAATTTATTTCCACAACTGCAAACAAGAGGGAAAAATTAAAATTAGCCGACAAAGTGTGCATTTTAGCCAATACAGTAGCACAAAGTTCATAAAATTGCTAACATCGTAATTTATGAGCAGTGGGTTTGAGCAACCCAAACCGTAGGTCTAAATATGGACGCATTAAGGGGGAATCGACTGTACCTAATAATGAACATTTATAATGAAGAAAATAAAGAAACAATCGCCATGCCATTCCCACCACGTGCAATTCCCACCGCGTGCCATTCCCACCAAACCATTCGTCACTGCGAGACAGATAAAAACTTTTGTCACCAAGCCTAATAATAATTAGCATTCAAACTTCAACAGACATAAGCTATACGCCATACCATTAGCCACTGCCTGAGAGGAGGAAACTTAAGTCACAAAGCCTAATAATAGTTATTATTATTCAAGCCTAAACAGATAGAAAATAAGTGCATTACCATTAGCAACCGAGTGAAAGAAAGAAATTACTTATAGTTACCAAGCTGACAATAATTATATAAGCCTAAAGAGACATAAAATAAAGGCCAAACCGTCCCCAGTTTGCCCGCTAACACGAAGCGACTGCTCTAAACTAGACAATTTGCACAAATTAGGCCTGTAGCCCAGCAACTAAGGAGACAGGCACAACTATAATGCTCATGATTTAGGAAGAACAGATCTTCAGCTTTAAATGCCATCAAGTTCACAACGGAAGGCTACGTATATTTTGCCGCATAAATTGAGCAGGGGAACGTTTTCATGCGCAGCATTGATTGTTGCGCATGTTGCGTAATGGGTGCATTGGCTATAAAGAATGGTCAGTGATATCTCGAACTGACAGTAGGACAGGTACTTACATATGTGCATCGAATCAAACAGAGCTTGTTAATGACCTTTTGTTTCATTTTCATGCATACATAATACATGATATGCACCATTACTGCATACTAATACAGTCCTCTAAGCACTTAGATGCACGGTATAAAATGGAGTTTCCCGCTTGTAATTCAACTTTTTTGTAAAGTGTACGTATAATGTCCGATGCTTGGCGGCCGCCCGTAGCAGTTCTGAAATGCTCACATACGGATCGAATGGCAACAAATGTGTCCAATGCTAATGCAGGTTCTAAAGAAAATGTTTCCAATGCTGTTTGATGCACGTATCAGGACTAAACATCCTTAACAACGCGACTTTCGATCATTGTCACGACCTGACTGTGGTTAGAGAGCTATACGTGATCATTGAAGTACTGCGCAACATTACGTCGGGGCACATGCTTTTGCATGCCCAACTCAATGCGAGGATGTACAGCTCGCAAGTCGTTTCGGTACATATTTAAAGTCGGCAGCATAGATGCGGCAGCGTGAATGACCTACGAGCTGCACATCTTTGGTTTAACCCTTTCTCGCCGGTTGTTATCATATGTTATATTATTGAAAATAAAAGTTTTTTTTTTGTTGTCTAACGCGCTTAATCCCTGAGCTACACAACAGAGTTAACTACAAAAAATAAACATTTATCTTAGTATTTACTGTAGCCATCATATATGTTTACACTCGGGGTCAAAAGTTTAAGTTGTGTGGATGACAGCATAGTATTGGCCGTATTAGGACTCCTAGGCGTCGACCGTCGTCACGCTTACACAACAACGGTACCGACTCAGAAGAAAGTCCTACTTTGCAAGCACGTCTGCCCTACCGCTGTAATAAAAGACAGGATCAAGCTCTGGAACATTGGAAGCTCCTGATCTTCGTCTTCCACATATTATAACTGTGAACGTACGATGAGATTGATGCAGACAATAGCAGGAGTAAAACAAACCCCTATTTAACACTGAACCCTAGTTTTCTCGGAAAATAAGTTTGCTCATTTCATATAGATGGCTGCATGTGAGTTCTTACCGTGATCGCATTGTAATCACCTGCCAGTTTGGCTACTGCAACCTAAAAACTAGTAAACCTAACCCGAAAAGCGGTGCAAGCTGCAAAACTAAGAAATTTTATCAACATTGAAGCTTCGTTTACGAAGATCCGCGGGAGTGTGCGCGGATTCTTACATTCTCTGAGCTACGCAGTTTAGTTGTTGTTTACTTGCATAATTTTTACATTCCCTTTACTAGAACTGGATGTTTCTAAGCTGTTACCAGCATCACCGTAATCCTTGTCGCAGTCATCGTTACTGCTTTCCGGGTTGTGATTGCGACACGATTTGTGAGCGGTTTGGTCACTGGTGTACTCAATGCGACCTTGAAACTGTGATTACAACGCTCCTCAGTCCGTCAATCGATTGACCTCTTCCCACATTGGCATCAAAACTAAGTCAAACCGGACGGTGCTGTGTACTCTAATACGATGGACACAGCATCTACTTGAGCTACTTAATTTTACTGTTATTGTGACTCTTGCTGCTTTGATTATTACTATATTATAATAGCAATACTTACGAAGTAGTGCTTTTGCCTAAAGACCCCGTGAATTGAAAGTCGTTGTACGCAATTGCAGCTCGGCCTTACAACTTCAACACATTGCCCATCATGGTACGCATTAACAGTACGGCCTCAAGACTACCTTGTGTACAATAATTAATTCTAATGCCTCAACAACTCTTTCTCTGATTTTTGTGATGCTTACGCAATAATGGTACCCTGAAAATCGTCATGCGCAGTAATGAGATTGCCTTCAGACTCTCATGCACCGAAGATCGTAATGCGCCGAGACATTGCCTCAAGACTCGGACGCAATAATCGCAAGGAACTTTAAGGCTTAAGTTGCTGTAATGAAGCGTTGCGCTCTGTCGCAGTTCTGCGATTCGATGAATGAAGTCCATTAAGGAGAAATGATGGGACGCTTTACGGCTGTTTTAGTACCTTCAATATAACGCCTGAGGGTCTGACTTACATTTGGACTCAGTGGCGGCTGCCTAAAACTCTGCACATACATTCGGTAGTACGAGAGTGTCAACGTATACAGTGCGTTCGAGATACATACCTACCCAAGCAAACTGCTCTATTCGCAGTGTGCATTCCAGTTGCACAAGGTACTCTATGCGTGGAGTGCGTTCCAGTTGCACAAGTATTCTATGCCTAGAGTGCGTTCTAGTTGCACAATGTATTCAATGCATGCAGTGCGCCTTAGATACACACACTACAATATTTGTTCAGTGCGTTCATGATCAAACACAGACATTTCTATCTGTGCAGCAAACTTTAGATAAACAGTTGACATCACACATAAAACTGACTATTATATTATTTCAGTGCGTTCTAGATACCAAAGCACACTGTTCTGTTTTTAGAAGAATGTTATACCCTCGGTAGCAGCGACATTGCGTGCTGAACTGGTGTACTAGAAGAGCCGAGATCAAGTTGAGCTCGGTGTCCTGATTCAGCAAATTTGATTGATATAAATAGCTACGTTGGAGGCACTTACCTCGTCCAAAAATGGGAGGGGAGAGGCTCGGGTCGTTGAACCTTCCGTCGATAGCACCAGAGTTCAAAACAACCTGTTGTCGATTGAATCCATACTTACTCCTCTGAGGCCAGTTGGCCTATATCTGCAGCACGAACCAGTGCCTGTGGATTTCCTAGTGTGGAGTGCGGTCAAGATGATTTTACCTCTATGGCTGGTGCATACACTAGTCAAAAGAAAGAGTTTCTCGACCTAATCGTTCAAATGTTTTGTTGAGCCTTTGTGAACACGGCTTTGAGTTTACAAAAAAGGTGTTAAAATGTCAACCATCAATTATGTTTAGTTTGTTCAGCAAGTGCTTTTAAGTTTCGGACATCTCTTCAGACTTAGAAAGAACTATAACTCAATTTTACCTCCAGTGTGTGCTATTTCAATGAAACAAAAAAATCAACACATTCGTACGCGGCGATGACTATACTCGTTTGTTTTCCTGGCGTGTGCACAGGCAGCTGTGCAAAGTGTTTGGGTGCTACGGTGCACTCTAGGTCCCGGACGGTGAAAGCGTCCTAATAAATATAATAATAGGAGCAACATGTTTACTAGCTCGTGTCCGCATACTAAATTTAAATGCTCAGACTACGATGCACTTTCATCTGCATGGCCAAGCATATCTTTACACCGATACATATCCGATTTTTTCACACCTGAAAACAGCAGAATTTTGCAATAAAAGTAAACACTAAACTACAACACTAGTGTCGTCTACATACACGGAGTTGCTGGATGTCATCCTGCCTAAGCAAAATACATAGCTAAGCTTGAGACCCAAGATAGAGTAAAATGAAATAACCCACCTTATCAGAAGTAGGCTTCAATACACTGCGAGCATTAGAAAGATTGACCCAAAACTCAAGACAATATCAGAGACAAAACTTCAAGAAAAGCGCCTCTGCACCTAGTGGCCTGACACCACCCTGTATTATCAAGGGTCAGGGCAAGGCCTGACATTTATCAATTTACCCCATCACATGCTAAGCAATATATTTAGAGGCGTGAGATATTTTCTCTCGCTCGGTTGCCCAGTTCTCTCAGGCAAGAAGGTCGTCACAATGGACTGGGCGAGACGACGAAGAATAACGCTGAGGTGTTTATTATAGAGCTCGGGGGCTGCCAACGCGGCTACCCAGCAATTCTGCTCGCTGCCAAAGATCGATCGCATTATTAACAAGCTCGGCGGTGGGGCATACGAGGGAGGCGTACCAGACTAGTCTGCAGCGGAGGCTTCTTCTACCAATCTGGCTGCAGAAAGTTATGAATTTTCATTAATAATGTTTGAATAAAGCATCGCGATATTAACCAGGTCTGCCGGGCAGCGAAGATGTACAAATTAAGGAGGGTGACAAAACTAGTGCGTGTTTTTATTACAGTTTCCCCGTAACAAAAGATTTAGCACATTTGCTAGAAGTGAAAGCGATCGGATTAACCAACAGTTCTGCACGAATGCGGAGGAATAAGAGGGAAACGAACAAGACTGATACGGGCCAACTTTAGCAGTTACTTGATGTAGCTTTAGCAGTAAAGTATATTTTAGAACAATAAAGAATTTGGTAACTGTTTTCTATGGAGGACATGGCAGAGTTGCTCTAAGTTTCAACACAAGTTGGAAATTGATAAATCTATACTATAATAAGAGAGCTGTCTGTCAGTCCGTCCGTCCGTCCGTCTGTCCGAAGCCTTATTTTTCCCCTATCTAATACTGAAGAAAACATTCCAAGGCTCCTAATTTTTTTTTGCCAAACCGTATCCAGGATACGTGCCCGGGAATTCCCGCGGCTGTGAAGGCCTGGCCACGGGCCTTTGTGAACTTGGTTGCTTCTGTGCACTTAATTGGTGAACTTCGTGGATTTTGTGGACATGGGGAAATTTGGAGTATTGTGAACTTTTTCGATAGGATGGTAAGATATATTGAAATACATATTTTCATGACTTATTCAACAGAAGGGTTGCGTTTGGTGCACTAGTAATTATAATACTAAAAAACGCTTCTATATCCTGATAGATTATGCATCGCCTGGGGACGATGTATGTGATTGGCGTGTAGGATATTTCTACTCTGATTTAAAGAAGAAACTTGAATTTTTGTTAAGCTCGACTGCAATACTCATATTAATTAACTTGGTAATACCCACGTCCTTTTGTTACTGCTAAAACTGATAGATTATTAACAGTCAACAAGATATAAAAACTAAGAAGCAATAAAATATGCATGCAATTTGAATAAGAAGAAACTTGTAGAGTCTATTAACTCTTCACTGGGCAAGTGACCATATGTACAAAAAGTGTACATCCATAAACTAACGAACCCAAATCAGGCGTCTCGGAAGAATAGTATTATTTGAAACGTAAAAAAAAGCTGACATTCGGCGGCGTAGGGATACATGGTTACTTTTAATTATGATGCGGTTCCTACACAAGCCCTTTACTAATAAGTGGACTCATAAACGCATGCGAGACATTTATTTGGACTGGATGAAAAGTGTTATTGTATAGGCTAAAAACTACCGAACTTCCAACGAAAAATTCTGTTTTCAGTCATTCGGGTGGCACTAGAGAGTGTTATCATTTTGAGTTCAATGTACGGCGTCGAATCATCCAGTATTTTAAGTAAATATCTGGTTGGTGCGAAAGATTGTAAGATTAAAAAAATAAAAAGCAGAAAAATATGTACGTTTTAGTTGGCGTACGACGGTATAATGGGCTACATTTAGGTGTTCTGCAAGTTCCTTAGTGCATGGTAATGGCAGGGTTCTCTAACATAAGAGCTTTCAATAATGCAGATTGATGTTTCTCATGTTTTTGACTTCTCTTTCAAAATTAAATCTCTCACAACTTCGGAAGCTAGACAACTACATCCTGAAACTTTGTCTATTCGCTACATCAACCTCATAAGTGTTTTGAATAGATTTTGCTGCCGCACTTGCATCAACACCTTCATGAAATTCGTCGAGTAAACCTTCTCTTACGTGAATATGGGGCAAAGTTTTTGTAAATGATGGGCAAACGTTAGATAATTTCCAATAAGTAATACAAATAAAACACATAGTTACTCTATATCTACAAGAAGAGGTTAAAAAATCAATAAAATCAGTTTGAAAAATTTATACTGAAAATAGGACATTAGTTTTACACCAACCTGATACATGAAATTACGAGTCCGTTGACTACTGAAGGGAGCACTTACCGGCGTTACATGAAAAATTTTGATGAATGAACCATCATGTCTTATCACTAACATCCTTGACTAGCATGTTGGTTTTGGAGAGTATAATAATGCTAACAGTTATTAGTAGCTAGGGGTCTCGGTAATAAAACCCAACACTAATCGCTTTAGCGAACTCACCATCCGGACTAACATGCTGCTGTTAAAGAACATATTTATGTTAAATATTTAGTAAAGATTACTTAAGGACTGCAGAGATTAAACCGAATTTGCACCTGCCACCTTGACTTATGTGTTGGTGAGCAGAGAATACAAGTATTCAGTAATTAACAAACACTGCTAACGGGCAGGCTCTAGAGCAGTGTTTCCCAAAGTATGTTTTCTACGAACACCTGTGAAATCGCCCTGAAGTGCACGGACCTCGCCATTAAAATGGCATCAGCTTAGTATCTTACGTACTGAATGAGTATTGTATAAGTCGAGTTTCAAGGCTATTGCTTTTCAGTTAATACAGAACTGTAGAGGTATTACAACATACGCCAAACATATAATAACTCATGTCACAGTCACGTGACATCCCAGCACAGCCCATTATTCACAGAGAGCGAGTTTTCACCCTTAAGTCTCTTAAATTTATTTTGACTCGCCTTAAATGACTATTTGCACTGATTGGTAGTTAGCATATGCTGTTCTCGCCGTTTTTGAAAAAGAAAAAGCTAAGTTTTTGTGGTCGAGCAAAAGCATTTAGGGGTAACTAAACCATAGTTAAAATTCTCCAATTTCAATAAATTAATGTAAAATATTATAAGCTACTTAAACTGATATTTTCCTCCTTTAACCTTAAAATAATCTCTACTTATTATCACCTGTGGGATAAAACCAATGTATTATTGCCACAGAAGCTTCAAACGTCTTGAACCAGTAAGGGGTCAGTGCGGGAACCACAGGGGTCCATAGGTTCATATGTACCCCCAAAAGGAAACACTGGTTTAGATAATGAAACCCAGCAAAGCACTCGTCGACTGACGTGCTGGTGTCAGAGACCACAATTATTTATAGTTAACAAGCATTACTTCAGGCTCTAGAGTATGAAACCTAGCAATTGCACTCACCCCATGACCAATGTGATGATATCAGAGGCAATAATTAATTATTCATAATTAACAAGAATTACTGAAGGCTTTCGAGTATGAAACCCAACAATTGCACCTACCACCTTGTTGAATAAGATGCTGGTGTTTAGAGAATGCAACTTCAGCCGTTGGGAG
>LQNS02278171.1:16434889-16458574 GCA_001587735.2 Parhyale hawaiensis | reverse complement strand
AAAAAAAAAAAAAAAAAAAAAAAAAAAAAACTAAGTAAGAGAACAAACTGGAAGCATATATCGGTGCTGATGTAGAGGATGAACTTGCTAGATAAGTCTAGCTTATAAGTATTAACGCTGAATTACAATATGGTTCCTAAAGAGCTGTACGCGAGCATTATGCTAAATGTTGCTAGATGCATCACTGGCGCTGCAAATAATATTTCTTCAGCTTCTTCTTGAAGTCTCGCTCGGTTTGAGTCTCCCTTATATGCACAGGCTATTCGTTTCAATACGAGATGGACTGCTGTAGAAAGCCGTGCTAACTGGTGGAGGTTCGACAGTAAACGTTATTAAGTTCCCCACGACTGACCCTTCGAGTAAAGTGTCCACGCGAAACTTGGCAAGAATTCACTCGATCCAGAATATAGTGCTGATCACCGCGCATTACTTTGAACAGCTTTAATACTGAAAAGTATCGGAGTACATATTCACACTTCAGCAAGTAATTCAGGTAAAAAGCTTGATCAACTGGTATGCCAAGAAAGAGCAATTTCTCAGCTCTGAGTTGTAGTCTGGAAATTCTCTTAGTGAAAGTTCCTCTTAGGTTCCCACATATAGCGACACCGTACGTCAGTTAGCAATAGAACAAGGAATAATACAATGACAACGAAATAGGAGAAGCGACGAGTGTGGACACCCTGCGGAACACGCCTAGAGACTGAGAGAGCTTGGAAACAACACTTGAACGCAGTGCTGCTGGAAAGATAATTTGTTATCCAAGTAAATCTCAAGAAATTTGATGCTGCTTACTGTTTCCAGTACACTGTTGCGTATCTTTATATCTGCCACGCTGTCTATTTTGCGCTTAGATATTACCATATATTTTGTTTTGCTGATATTGAGAGAGAGAGTTTATTAACCTGTAGCCAAGTATCAATCCCGCTTAGTTCCCTATTCAGATCCCTAATAAGTAAAGTAAAATCCCTTCCTGGTATGAACACAGTTGTGCCGTCAGCTTAGTGCACTAACTGGAGATTGGTTGCAAAGTGCATGTCGTTAATGTGTAAGAGAAACAGCAATGGTCCCAATACAGATCATTGAGGAACACCCCTACTAATGAACTTTTTACTTAAAGACGCATTACACACGGACACAAATTGCATTCTGTTAGTTAAATATGATCTAAACCATGCCAACATAGGACCTCTCACACCAAAACATTCTAATTTATTCAACAAAATCGTATGATCGACAGTGTCGAAAGCCTTACTGAAGTCTAAACATACGGCAACGAGTGGTTTCTGTCATCTACGGCATTATATAAATAATAAAAAAATTCCGATATGGGGTCGGTGTCGGTGGTGCTCGATCGCTGCCTGAAACCAAATTGAGGCTTGTAAAGAATGGATAACTTTTGTAGACATTGCCGCATTCGTTTGTACGTCAGGTGTTCGAAAACTTTACTAAGAACCGGTAAAGTAGAAATCGGCCTGCAATTTTTGACGTCTAATTTATCTCCAATTTTGAAAATTGGGATTATTCTCGCCCATTTTAAGGGCTCGGAAAACTTTCCAAGAGTGAGTGAATCATTGAAAAGTCTTGCTAAAGGTGGCGATAAAATACGTCACACCATTTTAAAAACAATTCAAGGAATTTCATGTAATGCAGCCCCTTAGCTTTCAACGAAGATATTACTTCAGCAACTTCATCTGGTGAGGTTTGTGAAGCAAAAAATGATTGATTGCATGAAATATCGTTAACATAAGATAATGGGCTTCTATCGGCTATATCTTTTGGACAGAGTCTTCATTACGCCATTTTGATTAATTCCGAATTCTTCTGGAATGAACATTTGAGCGGTGGAGTAACTATTTCGGAACAGAGGGAGTATTATGTAACATTACAACGCTCTATCTTGTATCGCGTGATATTACTTTCTTTACGATTTTTTGGCACTGCTGTGTTACAAAAAGTCCCGATAGGCGATCGAGGCTCAACTTAGTTACATTTTAGGCTGGCGGTAGCTCATAGAGGACCAAGACGTAGGCATCGTCTTCCTTTACGAAAAGGGATTCTTATTCTTTCCAGTGCTTCACACCGGATGCAACAACAACATGCAAGATTTTTTCGAGATAACGAAGCATGAGAGTCTGTTCGGGCACATACAGCCAGCTAGGTTATGCACCATCACCCGGCGAAGAGAAAATCGCCCCACGTCACAGCTTGTTTGCTACCGATTACCCAGACAGACCGATGCGGGCACTCAGGAACATTCAACACACTGCACTGTGCCCAACACAGCCAACATCTACTAACGCTACAACAGCAATAATCCTGGGAGAAATCCACATCCCATTCATAGCACAAACTTACGCGACAATCCTTTGACAGGAACTGAGCTCCGAACAGACATAGCCTGGGACGCGGCACACTGTCGCCTATGGATGCTCACTTTCGCTTCCCTACAATTTAATGAAACAATTTTTAGACAGAGCTGAAGGAGCTGCTGTGTGGAGCGGCAGCGGCTGTTTCTCAAAATTCAATTACCCTTGAAGTACCTTGCTATACATACAGATAAGGAGCAAGATTTGTGTGATATATGGTATATTCTGTCACGTTGAATTAGAGAAATGATTTCGTTGGAAATATTTCTCAGGCAGTTTATGTATCAGGACTCTATTAAGAGCCTGTCGTGTGACTGAATAACTACAGCAAAATAGGTACAGTATGTTCTTCGTAAACGCAAAACGTTGTTCTTATGATGGGTATACACATTTAATCTAAACATGTTGTACACGACGTTGTTTCGATGTTGGATCTACTAACTTTAGCTAAATAGTTCGCAATTGAGGTAAGGTTTTAAGTTGTAGCAAGGAAAAAATACAGGTACCTATATAGGTTAAATCGGGTGAAGTATTGAACAGAAAACAGAAATCCAATTTTGCATTGGTCATGCATCCATTGAAATCCAATTTTCCATTGGTCCTGCATCCATTAGACATAATAGTGATTACTTTCCTCTAACATAAAGTGGAATTATTCACTGCGTCCACGCGCATCACTACGTGTTACCATGTTCACCATTTTTAATTATTGTCCAAAAACTCCAGCACCTAATGAGTTAAAAATCCACAATAATAATTCTGAGCGCTGCGCAAAGTTTCTTGAGAAGTTTGAGAGCTCTCGACCAAAGCGACTGAGAGCGCATGGCCACATGCAAGGA
Source organism: Parhyale hawaiensis (assembly GCA_001587735.2). Classification (NCBI taxonomy): domain Eukaryota; kingdom Metazoa; phylum Arthropoda; class Malacostraca; order Amphipoda; family Hyalidae; genus Parhyale; species Parhyale hawaiensis. Next base: position 16,455,369 of record LQNS02278171.1, on the reverse strand, counting down.
TTCTGTGGCACCTACAGTACTTCAAAGCGTCTAAGACTAAAAAAGCGATTCAGCAGCGGTATCCGTTGCTTGATTACGAGTGTACGAGCCGTTGAGGATCGGCCGTTCGAGGAACGTAACCACACTAAAATATTGCATCCTAATTATTTAGTAACATGTTTTTTTCCAACTCAAGTAACGATCAGTTCGAGTTCAAGTAATAATAGGTTTCTCTGTTAAAGGAGCTACCCCTGTAATATGACTGTGCTAGCATTAAGTGCGTTCATGGTCGTCATACTCAAAGCTGAGTACACTGCTACACAAGCAGTCAGTGCCGCCAGTGTTCAAAGGTTTATTGACACCCAGCCGACAAGGAAACAGTCGTGCCTTACCGAAGTAATTTGAGTTTACTCTTACGTAAACATTCCTTCTGCGGCCGAGTTCGGCCACCCCATAGTCTCCTTTAAAATGATGCGCTCTCTCGATAAAGTGAACTTTCAGCCTCATCATACCACCACGCAACGGTCCAAGTCATCCTCGACCGCCTTGAAAGGATCATACGATCACGTGACTATCCAATACGACCATGCAATTACGGGACCGCCTATAACATCTTCAATTCCCTTTATGAAAGTCGTAAGATTACGAAAACAGTGAGAACAATCATAGTATTAAGGAGGTGGTTTAGGTCATTCTCTACTTTCTTTACGGTGATCATACGATCACGTAAACGTTCAGCCTGATCATGCTATTACATAACTGTTTAATTTCTATTCGACTGCTTTCAAGAACATCGTATGATTACGTAATTATCGAGCACGACCATGCAATTACGGGGCGGTTGAAAATATTCTCTCCTCCCTTTAAAGAAATGGTGTGACTACGTAAACAGTGACGATAACGTGGAGCTGAATCATACTATGATGTCATTCTATGTAGTCCTCGACTTCCTATTAGGAGACCGTCCGACTATGTAAACATTCAGCACGATCATACCATCACGTAGGCATTCAGCGTCCGCCTGGTCCAAGTCATCCTCGACTCCCCCAAAAAGAATACGATCATAAAAGACAAAGAAGCTGGAGGCCCTTGCCAGCCAGCGAAGAGGCCCAGAAGATAACACCCGTCTTGGAAGGCTGACATCGAGCAAAAAGTTGTCCCATTACACTACTTTATGACCAAGAAAAGAGACCAAACTGAGGCAATTGTTTCGGTCTAAGCCAAGTTTGGGGTTAAGTAGAGAGCTAGAGGACTAACGAGGTTTTGCTCTTCCACGGATACGCTATTTGTTACTAACAGATAGAGGGACGCTGCTTCTGGCGCCTGCGGGGTGAGCGTCGTAAGTATACAGCAGTGTATGGGTAGGAACGGAAGACAGGATTTGTGATTGGTAGCTAAGCATTATCACGCTATTGTTTAAAGTGACTTAATCTTTTGCAGAGGATTATCTATAGCGCATAACAATACACAGAAGCGCTGTTTTTCGGGGCTTAACATTTTTCTGGAGAGGATTCAAATATTACGACAATTTCATGAAAGATGCTGTAATCGGAGCTAAGCCTTTTGCAGGTGGATGGATTAGAGGGTGAAACATTTCCAGAACAGGCGTTTCCTTTCCAGAACAATGTATATAAAGCTGATCATCATCTTGGTAGTTCACAGGACTAACCTTTCCTCTGAATTATTTTTTTCAGGGTTTAGCCCGGTTTCTAGGTATAAATGTTTCGAATAAATTTATTTGAATAAATTTATATCCCATGTTTATGGTAAATTGTCGCAGTAAACTAGACCCTCATGGGTGCTGCATATAAGTAGTGGCTCACGCCACCACGAATGTTGCTTCTGGTGACATATCTTTAAGTTCGCGTTGCTCAGTGGCAAATGGCATCACGAACGTGGTTTATACTGGTATATTTCATCACGGGCTCTGCTTATAGTAGCATATCACATCATCTGTGATCGGTATATCCGATCACCTGTGTTGCAATAGAGATATATCCTATCACCAGTGTTGCAATAGGTATATCCTGTCACCTCTGTTACAATAGAGGTATATCCTGTCACCTGTGTTGCAATAGAGATATATCCTGTCACCTGTGTTGCAATAGAGATATATCCTGTCACCTGTGTTGCAATAGAGGTATATCATGTCACCTGTGTTGCAATAGAGGTATATCCTGTCACCTGTGTTGCAATAGAGGTATATCCTGTCACCTGTGTTGCAATAGAGATATATCCTGTCACCTGTGTTGCAATAGAGATATATCCTGTCACCTGTGTTGCAATAGAGATATATCCTGTCACCTGTGTTGCAATAGAGGTATATCCTGTCACCTGTGTTGCAATAGAGGCATATCTTGTCACCTCTATTGCAATAGAGGTATATCCAGTCACCGGTGTTGCAATAGAGGTATATCCTATCACCTGTGTTACAATAGAGGTATATCCTGTCACCTGTGTTGCAATAGAGGTATATCCTATCACCTGTGTTGTAATAGAGGTATATCCTGTCACATGTGTTGCAACAGTGGCATATCCCTGCATGGGTACTGCTGATAGCGACTAATTCTATTAATGATATAGTGGCTAACCCGATTGTGTGGGTAGTTGATTGTAGCATAACACATTCATGGACGTCTTTTCAAGAAGTGTTCGTTGCGTACAACAGTATTAGATCCCTTGAAATTTTAGTAGTGTAACCTGCTCACGGGTGTTACTTAAAACGGATTTACCAGTCTCCAGAGCCACTTTTATTTACTTCCGTACTCGGAAGAGATAAAAAATTACGCTAAGAAGTGCTAAGACTACTTTTCGCTAGAAAAAAGAAGTAACTTTAGAGGACCACTTCTCAAAAAGAAACAGCCAGTCAATGTTTTCTCGAGCTGTGTAGAGCTTGAAGAGAACTTGGAGTTGATGAATCGCGTGAAAGTTCCGCTCTGCTTTCTCTCTGCCCCAAGTGTACCATAGACTTCGGTTATTTAGTCCTACGGAGGACGTGTGATGAAGAGACTGAAATTTGCAGGGTAATTCAGGTTTTACAATGAAACTGGGGTGAGACAAAACAAGTTCGTTTTGCAAGTTAATTTTTTTTAATACAAGTGGAATGAAAACTAGAGTTTGCTTATCACTGATTCAGTTTTTCTATGAAATTGGTTTGAAGGTAGAAATATTGCTTGGATTATTCTGTTTTATGATAAATATGGTATAAAATGAGGTAAGTTGGTTAATTTCAAGATAAATCTGGAATGAAGTTAAGAAAATATGTTGCATTGCATAGCTAACAATGAAACTAGAGGTTAGAAAAATTCGTTTTGATAGTCAGTCTTACAATAAATAGAGCTTGATAGCTTGGAAGAAGTTATGCCAATATCTTCAGTTTTAAAGTAAAATAATTCTCGCGAATATAGGCAATTTTCGGAGCAATTTAGCTTACGATAAAACTGCAATGAAAAGAGGTAAATAAAGGCAATAAATGCTGACAACAATGGACGGTCGCTGCAATAAAAAAAGAAAACAAGAGAAGTTCTTCAAAGTTTGCACGTCTGACCGCATCGTAAAAGCCAACCAGCGCCCGAAAGAGCCATGAGGCAGTTAATTTTGTGCCAATGTTGTCTGGAGGAGACTCCGTTTGTAAGGCATTTGGTTGGGGCAACGACTTCATTTCTGAGACGGGTCAACTGCTGGGAGAGGAACAGGCAACTTGGACATGGGTGCGTTGCTACCAGTGCTTGATGGTTGCTATTACTGGCGATGCTAGCTGCAAGAGTCTCAATTTTAGGGAATTTGGTTGGGAGAACGACTGCATTTTTGTAATGAGAAAAAGGATGCACCGTATATTTGGATATGCAGTTACTAGTGCTTGATGGCTAAATCTGGCGGTGCTGTTAGCAAAAGTTTTAGTTTTAAGACATTTGATTGGGGAAAAGATTTCCTTTTTTGTGATAGGTCATTTGCTATGAGAGAAATAGACGCCGAAATTTTAAACGTGACTGTGCTGAATATGGCACTTGATAATCACTCATGGGTACATAGTTTTGCAGAACTGTTCCGCGATTATAACCCTATCTTACTCAGGCTGTGCTATTTCGCAACAAATGTTCTTTCCCCTATTGTATGCGGATAGGAGCAAGAGCCTTCGTAGGGAGATTCCAAAGCTTGCATAAGATAGGTGAAAGTTTTGAGTGCGGTGGAAGTCCTACGCGTGGGGCAATTGGTTAAGGGAATGACTTTACTTCTGAACGTTGTTGACCCAGAGAAAACTAATGAATCTAGATATATTGGGTATGCGGCGTACAATGATTAGAAAACTCATTTATGGACTTTGTTGGTTGCCCGTACAATTATTTTTCTCTTTCTTAGGATGTTAGTTGGGTAAGGGCAAGCTTATATACCATGGCCAAACTACGAAGACATTATTTGAAATGGACGCGAAATTCGGCGTAATATTTTGCTGCACCGTTCACACGAGGGAATGATCTGACGATTAAATAACCTCTCGCTTCTTCGTTGTCATGCCTACAGGATCAACGGCAAAAAAAAACATAATCACACCCATTTACTTCGCAATTAATAATAATTAGAAGTATAATATAGCTATCTCCAAAAGATTAAGTTGCCGCCGCTACGAGAATTTATTCGCTACTTTGATAAAACGACGGTTTGTTTACAAAATCCAGGGCAGTTGACCAGTAAATCCCAGTCAAAATTGCAGCATACTCTATTCTCAAAATTATGTAGGTACAAATTCGTGAGTTTGCCAATTTTATGGTAATGACCCGCAGCTAAAAATTCGCAAAACTCATTCATTTAACTATCGGGAGAACCAATTTTAACAGATAAAATTGTAAAACATCAGGTTGGAAGGACGACTTTCTTAGGCAGACTAATCAACTGAAAAATTGAAGGAAAACCATTCCCGTAAATATGGTCTTGTTATACTGAGGTCACAAATGCAATCGCACGAACAACTGGAAGCGAGGATGGGCAGCTCGCACGTCGTTCTGAAATATATTCAAACTCAGTTGAATAGATACGGTGACATGAATCAAGGAGGTTTGATAGATGAAAGTAACACAACCACATATGGCCGTACTGGCCAGAGAAGTTCTTTTTCTCGCAACGGCTGCTTCCTTCCCACCAATCACAGGCTCCCAGCCATCCTTTCCCACCAATCACAGACTGCCAGCCATTCACGTAGCCAACCAGGAAAAAGGGCCGGTTTCAGCCTCGGGAAGAATTTTAGCTGCCGAGCTTCGCAGCCGCTGCTTCCTCCTACCATTAAATCTCCTTGGCATCAACAGCATGGGAGCTGCGCATCCTCGCATCACGCTGTTCTTGCAATTGTATGGTGTAGCTTACAACTGTTGCGCAACTTGTTACAGCAGCGCATGGTGCCCACAGCTGTTGCGTAACTTGTTACAGCAGCGCGTGGTGCCCACAACTGTTGCGTAACTTGTTACAGCAGCGCGTGGTGCCCACAACTGTTGCGTAAGTTGTTACAGCAGCGCGTGGTGCCCACAACTGTTGCGTAACTTGTTACAGCAGCGCGTGGTGCCCACAACTGTTGCGTAAGTTGTTACAGCAGCGTGTGGTGCCCACAACTGTTGCGTAACTTGTTACAGCAGCGTGTGGTGCCCACAACTATTGCGCAACTTGTTACAGCAGCGCATGGTGCCCACAACTGTTGCGTAACTTGTTGCAGCAGCGCGTGGTGCCCACAACTGTTGCGTAACTTGTTGCAGCAGCGCATGGTGCCCACAACTATTGCGTAACTTGTTGCAGCAGCGTGTGGTGCCCACAACTGTTGCGTAACTTGTTACAGCAGCGTGTGGTGCCCACAACTATTGCGTAACTTGTTGCAGCAGCGCGTGGTGCCCACAACTATTGCGTGTCTTGTTGCAGCAGCGCGTGGTGCCCACAACTGTTGCGTAACTTGTTGCAGCAGCGCGTGGTGCCCACAACTGTTGCGTAACTTGTTGCAGCAGCGCATGGTGCCCACAACTATTGCGTAACTTGTTGCAGCAGCGTGTGGTGCCCACAACTGTTGCGTAACTTGTTGCAGCAGCGCGTGGTGCCCACAACTGTTGCGTAACTTGTTGCAGCAGAGCATGGTGCCCACAACTGTTGCGTAACTTGTTGCAGCAGCGCGTGGTGCCCACAACTGTTGCGTAACTTGTTGCAGCAGAGCGTGGTGCCCACAACTGTTGCGTAACTTGTTGCAGCAGAGCATGGTGCCCACAACAACTGCTGCGTAGTTTGTAACAGCACCACATTGCTCATTAGGCAACCCGCAAAGTGCGATGTGCGCGCTTCTCCAGTAATTAGCTTATAATGGAGGCCGCCGTCTGTACAGTTTTTAGGATTTTCTTTTCCTCACACTCATGAACATTAGCGACACGGTTTTTAAAACAGTCACGTTGGTAGAACTGAAGCGCGCCATATTTGTGAAACCGTCTCTGTATAGAACGAAATACTGCACAGTGTCAAACATAGTGTCTGGTTACTCATTTATCTATAGTAGCCCGAACCTGCGTAGCTTTCAAAGTAACTACCACGTAAATTTCTGATGGGCTTTCCGTCTGCAGTGGATTTGCTGTGGCTGTTATTTCGAAGCAATTGCGATGATATAGAAATAGTTTTTATTTTCCAGCGTGTGCAGTGCCTCCTTGCGTTCATATGTGAAAAAAAAAAATTATCTATATTTTTATTCTGTAGGAATCCATAAAGCGTTCAGAATAACAGTTGGTAATTACATGCTCATTATCAAATATTTTTCAGCACACTGCACAAGAAAAATATTAATTATGACTAATAATGATGAGCAGCAAATGGCCCTAGGGCCGTTATAAAATGACATTAGAATACGGATTATAATTTGTTGTTCAATGACACTCCCATTTGCCTTACTCCTATCGTAATTTCCCTGAACAATATATATATATATTCCGGTTCAAGATGGCGCACATATTGAAGAATTCGATTTGAAGCAAATAATTTAGTTGAAATTTTATTACCCACGACGCGTTTCGCTGTAACCTCAGCTCATCAGGTGGGAGGATCAAAGATGGTGAATAATTCGTTGACATCAATTGAGCTGAGGTTACAGCGAAACGCGTCGTGGGTAATAAAATTTCAACTAAATTATTTGCTTCTGATCGAATTCTTCAATATATAGTCTCCTCAATTCGAGCTCAAAGCCACAAAGTTATGGCGAGGGGAGAAAGTGATGATCGGTGGCCATGATACTGCTAACAGGTACTTCCGACGCACTCAACGTGTAGATTTCAAGCATGAGAAACTAAGAAAATATAGAGGTGGCGAGGCGATAATTTCAGGCTTTGAATATTCTTTCAAATCGGCATTTTCACTCTTCAAAGGATATCCTAAGCTTAAATTAAATAGTTTGAATGCTCGTTTAAAAACATATAGTCAAGTGGTATCCTACGTGTCCGTGATACCGTGCATTTCGCGTCCTCTTTAGCTATACATGGCGGAAATTATTTATTATAGCAGCATGTTGTTGAAAGTGTCCTTTGTTATCATCGATGCAAAATTTAATTGCAGCAGAGATAGTAGACTGTTTTTAATTCATGTCATTTGTATTGAGGAGGAGTTACGGAATGTCTTGTCGCTTCCCACGTGCTGTTTCTGAAAGCGTTCATTTCAATTGGAGTTTTTTTCACTATCGCCTCAGCGTACAAGTTGCAGTCATTACTTACAAGCTTCGCAACTTTAATTAAATTGCAGCACTGAGTGATTCAGAAATGAAGATATCAGCGCCCGAGACTTGATGCCGGAGGTATTTCATTAAATTGATTTGTCTTGTAGGATCAAAAAGAAGCCATTCGACTTTTTAAATTACAGCATCTTTTTACTACTGAAATGAATTCAATATCCCTCTCACATTCTGGTGACTGTTGTGTATTGTAGTGTTTTCAATTGAGGCGGAATGTTCCATTAGTTTTTTTTATTCACGGGAGTTAGAGGACGCGTATTGAATGAAGCTGGCACTTTTGAAGATCGCTGCATCAAAGAACTATCCGACAACCGCATGATTTTGCCCAGCGTTTCGAACCGCTGTCGTCCAGATCGTGTTTGTGCTCATATACCGCATACGACCCGTCCGTACATCGCAGTTAATTCCACTATCAGGAGTTAGTTAAAACAAGTCCGATATAGATTTTAGGGTATAGGAACTTACGGAAAAGATCTGATTTTGAAGCTGCAAAAAGTACTCCAGAAATTTCAAACACGAAAACACCATCGCATATTCAGCTGCTCATATTCTGCTCACATTTTGAAAGTTTGTAAGTGCTGTGTAGATTTTTTTACGGCGGCTGAGAGTTTAATGCCAAATTTAGGGGGATATTTTCGACATTGAAGTTACGTGCATATTGACCATGTTGAATTTGGTGTAATTTTGATGCATATTAATCATATTGAATTTAGGTGCATATTAATTTGTCACATCGAATGTAGCTTCAAAGTAACCATGTTTAATTTAAGTCACTTAACGATGTTGAATTTTTGTGAGTATTACCCGTATTAAAAATAGGTGCACATTAATCAGACATTCAAAACGAGAGCGTTACAATGACGAAGTCCCTCGTTATTTAAAAGAAACAAAGAAGGAAAAAAAGAAAGAAAGAGAGAAAAAAGAAAGAAAAAGAAAGAAAGAAAGAAAACAGAAAGAGAGAAAACAGTTCATTTCGTTATAGTTACCTGTATTTGTCCTTTTTTGATTCCTTAATTCTAAAAACAACACTGCCCGTGCAATGTAACCTTTAAAGCAAACTCGCTACCACATATACAGTGTGACCCCCGGTATTAGTCCAAAATTTTCTGATATATTTTTCATTGAAAATCTTCTGTCTGATGAGAATATGTTTTCATATGGCAACACTGTGTGCTTAGTTCATCTGGCAATATTTGTTTACATTCTGAAGAGGTTGGTTGCACAACATCCCTTTCTTTAACAGATATACTGTGAGCCACGCTATTAGTCCATTTAAATAATATTCAAAATGGGACGTATTAAGGATCTAACAGACGAAGAGAAGCAAACCATTATCAAAGAAACGGCCAAGAAGACCTCATGTGCGTCTATTGCCAGGATTTTAGGCCGCCATGTTAGAACAATTAAACGTTCTTTGAGGGATCATTCCAATCGGAACGTTTTTCGAGGGTTCATTCCAAACGGAAGACACCGTCTGATACAGGTAAAATAAAAGCTGTGAACACGCGGGATAAAAGAATAACTAAACGTCATATATTCAAAAAGCCGGGAAGCACAAGCAAAACAATGTTTGAAAGCTCTGGTCTGAATGCAAAACAATTTTGAAAGCTCTGGTCTGAATGAAGTACCAAAAAGGTGCGAAACCGAATCTTGGGGACTATTGCAAATGTGAAATCTCCCGAAAAAAAAGCCTCCATTGACACAAAGGCACATGCTTCTGAGAGTTGAGGGGGCTAGGTCTTATATGAAACAGGATATGAAGTTTGTTTTATTCACAGATGAGACCAGAGCGACTCTTGATGGCCCAAACGGATGGTATAAAGGATAGGTGGGATTTGAGGGCAAGCTCCACCATCGTTTAAGACGCCATCAAGGCGGTGGTGGTATTATGTTGTGGGCTGAGATTATGAATGATAAACTTGTAGGACCAACAATGGTCCGTGGAGGAGTTAAAATCAATTCTGCTATTTATTGCGCCCTACTCAATGAATGTCTTGTTCCTTGGCTTGACGAAGAGACTTTGGATCTTCAGAAAAAGCTAGTTTTCATGCAAGACTATGCACCCTCACATTCAGCCAGAGCTACGACAGAATACCTGGCTTCTTGGGATTCAAAATCCAGAATTTGATGGTGGCCACCGAATTCTCCAGATTTGAACCCAATTGAAAATCTGTGGTCTATCATCAAGCGCAAAATTTATACAGGGCGTAAGCAGTTTTCTTCAAAAGCAGGATTGTGGGAGGCCATACAAGTCGCTGCAAGATCCATCGATGGTACTACTATTAAGAAATTGACTCATTCCGTTAATGACCGCATTTTTGAGGTCATAAAACATAATGGCCTTTGCATTAATAAATGAGCTTATTATTTCTTATTTGTTTTGCCTTGTTTGCTGTTGCAATATGTTCCCAGTACTTTCTGAAGTATTATTTAGTAATTAATAAATAAAGTGATAGTTAATTTGTGTTTTATTCATCATATTTAACTTATTTTCAAATTTTCATACTTGAGACTAATATTGTGGTTCAGGAAATAGAGGGTGGATTAGATAAAAATAAGTTTCTAAATGGTGTCAAGCAAACAGTTTCTCAAATAATAGGATTATCAATATTGTACATGATTATTCTGCGACATACCATAGAAATATGAAGTTAAATTGACAGGAAATAATAGTTTTACAGAATAATCAAATTGGACTAATACCGTGGGTCGCACTGTACATTGACATAGAAAGTGGGCTACTGTAAGTTTTAAGGAAAGGATTAAGGTGATGCAAGTTATAATTAAGAGTATTCCAAAAAAAGCATCAAAATTGCTTGTTTATGCAGATCTAGATGGCACCAGGAAAATTTCAATTTTCTAGGCACTAACATCTAGAAATGACGCAATATAAACTTCTTGAAGCTTCAGTAAAAATGCCATTGGCATACTGTAACGTCTGTGCATCTTGGGAATAACTGCGAGTAGATTATGATGTACTAGGAACAACTTATTTATGTTAACTGAGATTATATGTGTGAAAAACCAAACCAAGTGCTCAAAGAAACATTATGTAATTTCCTAGGCGTTCAGCAAAATATAGCTCTTTCTATAAAAATTCAAGTTTAGTAGTCTAGGAACTACTGTGTAACTTCCTAGTGTTCAGTAAAATAAAACTCTTTCTATAAAAAACCAAATCTAGTATTCTATGCATCGCTGAGTAGTTTCCTTGCACGTTCATTAAAAAGCTTTTTCTATAAAGGGCTATATCTAGTTGTACAACAATCTTAGTGCAAATTCTAGTACGTTCAGTAAAATATAACTCTTTCTATAAACCAAATCTAGTCTACAAAGAACCACTGTGAAACTTCCAAGTACGTTTAGTAAAACAAATCTGTTTCTATAAAGAACCAATTCTATTGGTCCGAGAACCACTGTGGAATTTCTTGAACGTTCACTAAAATATAGTTCTTTCTATGAAGAACCAATCTTAGTGGTCCCAGAACCACAGCGCAAATTCTTCCTGCAGTAAAAATAGTAATGAAACTGTTTTCATGTTTGAACAAGCCTTCTGGTTCAAGTACAGCCGAGCAAACATCTAGTACGTTCAGGAAAATAAAGCTGTTTATGGGACGAACCGCCGAGGCTTCTGGTCGAAACATCAAGGCAGATAAAATTCTTAAACCACCTTCTTCTATCATCTTTAGGGCGTAAATGGAGAGGCCAACTGGATGAAGCATCGTAGCCATCAGGCTTATTTCCTCTCATTTTTTTTCAGGAGCCCTCAATGCATCGGGTTGTGCTTCTTATGGAAATCCTTTCTCTTGCTTTTGGCAACGAAACAGATGTTTGGTTACCGGAATAATTGTGGAGGAAAATAGTTACAGTATACCTGCAAAACTGCTTAGTTTAGTCAGTACTTTCTGNCAGGAACCCTCAATGCATCGGGTTGTGCTTCTTATGGAAATCCTTTCTCTTGCTTTTGGCAACGAAACAGATGTTTGGTTACCGGAATAATTGTGGAGGAAAATAGTTACAGTATACCTGCAAAATTGCTTAGTTTAGTCAGTACTTTCTGAGAAAAATATTTGCGATATTGTTTTCAGCACTGTTTGGTTAGACAGATCATTTATTTCTCCAACGCTTGGAGGTAAGTAACCGAGGAGAAAAGGTTACCCACAATATTTTACCTACAGTATTTTCCCGGCCCTGTTTAGTAACGTAAGTAACCTCAGAGAAAAATACAATATTGTCCGCCCTGTTTAATAACGAAACCTTACGGCGGAAAAAAAATTACCATATTGTATTGCGGGACTGTTTAGTTACGCAAGGATCACTGGAGAAAAATAGCTACGTAAAGAACTACTGCAGAAATAGTTACAAAGTTGTCACAAGAGCTGAAAAAGCGTTTGCAATATTGTGTGAGGGTGGGGACGATGCCAACTTAAAACAGAACTAATTGCATTATTACCGTATTTATTGTTTTATTTAGAGGCAAGCGAAAAGAGGAGAGGAAATCAAGGCATAAATATTTTTACAGCCCAAGATCTGTACGCATAAATAATATTCTGGTGCAATAAACGTCGTTACAACAGAATTATCAGTATGCTTTACAAATAACTAACGCACATAGTTCTGCCAATGTGAACAGAGAACAGCTTACTCTCATATGACAAAAAAAAAAAAAAAAAAAAACACGTATGGCGTCACAACCAATGAGAGGAGCCGACTGTCATGTGGTAGGGAACCTGCCGAAGCGCGACTGGCTGTGATGGTCTGCTGCGTCGTCGGCGACTTTAATTTGGTCCCTTATGAATAAATTGTTCTCTGTTCACTTCGCTATTACAAGCATGCGGCCTATACTATTTAAGTTACCTTTATCCTTATAATGATGTAAATTTTCAGACTTATTCAAAAAGTGATTAAGTAGCACATTAGCTGGCCAGAGAGACGAATGTGGTAACTCTCTATAGCTGTGTATAATTTATATTTTATCATCTCAAGCAATGTTATTAGTACGAGAAGCTAAAATTTGCTTCAGCTTTGAGGTAATTTAAGTAAAGCAATAATAACGTCACTGGAACAATAGAAGTGTTTTGAAGTTACAACGCGTATTGAAGTTACAACACCAGAGTTAAAATTACAACCTCAGTGTTAAAGTTACAGCCTCAGAGTTGAAGTTACAACGCCAGAATAACTTAAGTGACGAAATCGTCAACTACCGGTCAAAAATTGCGTTGCAATCAAAATCCGAAAGCCACAAACGACTGTTAGCCACCGCCATCGGAGATGGTTAGATTGCGCTAGCATAATTAGGTTGACAGAGAAACTCCTCTTGTCGTCAACTGAATGAAATAAAATAAAAATTTCTTCAGCGGTAAACGAACAAGAGGAAACATGCAGAGAAGCTTTTCTTTAATAATATTTACAGACGGCAGATACAATCACATAAAGATAATCTTCCAATTGAATTAGTTTAAAAACTAAATATCCTTCAGATATAATAGACATGTCTAACTAAAGTATTATCAATCAGAAATGTTCGAACGTCGTAAAAGAAGGGGATTACTTTCAGTACTTTTTTCTCATTGAGAATTATACAGTTTCAGGGCCGTCGCGAATTAGACTTTAAAATTCCCGTCCTTTGATCAGCAAAGATAGTTCGTGCAGCTGACTTAGCAGTGTAGCATCGCTGTACAGTTGTGGCCAAAATTTAAGGAAGGAAAAACAACTAATTTTTATGTATTTATTACTTGAAATATTTTGCACGTACGTTTCTAAAATTTTTCCAAAATTTACTAAGACCATATATGTATGAATAACATGCAACGATTTTATGTTTATCTTTAACAGCAAATATATATAAAACCTAAAATTAGACATTTTGTCCTAGCCGTAAATTAAAGAACACTTCAGATACCTATCCATACAACATAATTAATTATTGGACGTTATATATGAAGAATGTTAATGAAAATTTAATATTTAATGAGCTTATTCTACTTTCAATGACTTAAATGAATCTTTGAACACACAAGCTGACTAATTTTTCCTGCAAAAGTTGTTCGCCATCTCTTCCTATTCTTCTTACAAAAAACGCCACAAATCATCAAGATTTTGAAGATTTTCGTTCTTCAATGATCTTCCAGACATTTTCTGTGAGATTTAACTGAGGACTCTGAGGTGGCTACCTTACATCTATTCTTTGCTTTTCGAGGAAACTTATTACTTTTTGCTTTGTGGCACGGTGCATAAATGTCGGCAGAGAAGTTATTTATAAACTCTAGCATTAATTTTCCATGTAAGTGAACAATTGGAAGATTAACTCCTGCTGACAAAATCACTCCCCACACCACTACACTGGCACCTCTAAGCTTTACCGTCTTTCTTACACACTGAGGAGTCAAGTGCTCATAATTTTTACGTCTAACATGCACTTTATCGGTAGATCTGAACAAATTGAATTTAGATTCATTACGATAACACATTTAAAGTAATAAATGGTTGAAAAAATTTTGTTGTTGTTTCGTTCCTTATATTTTGGCCTTTACTGCATATAACTAATACGTTTAGTACTACATCTATTATCTTTCTTACAATACATAACAAGCAAAAGCAATATTTTGAAAGCAATGCTGATAAGAATATGTTGCTAATGAATAAGCAGCTAGCGCAATTTAATTACTGCTTAACTTTAGCTACTGTATTATCTGCCCATAACACTACAATTTTACATTGAATTTTACTGCTATGTTAAGAATGCTAAATTTCAATTTTTCGTCGAAATCTTGATGTATGATTACATACTATTAAAATTATAGAGAGAGAAACAGACAATTGCTCTAATTTCGTCCATAATTTTTGCAGCGAAAAAATTCTGTAGTTTTTACAGACTATTTTATTTGTATACAGTAGACTTTTTTTAGAGGCTTTTCTGTTTCACAAGGTAAAAGCATCGGTCTTTACATTGCATTGACAAAAAACGAAGAAAGTCAATATAGTGATTTTACTACTTTCAACTGACAGAATGAAGAAATGTAGAATTATCCTTTTAGCAGCTCTTGCAGCTTCACCCAATGCGTAAACCAACAGAATAATGGGTCAGAGGCAAACGTGTGGCAGAAGCTACTTAAAATACATCGCCGTAATATATTTACCAATAAAAGACACTGCAAGGGAAAATGTATCATGGGATACCTTAATATACAGCAACTCACACAGATGGTTAAAGAGTAAATGTACATGTATGTCATATATTAATCTGAAGGTCCTTCAATTCACCCTGCAAATCTTATATTAAATCGTAATATCTCCAGCAGCATCTAAGCTTGCAAGATACCTTACTTCAGTGCACACAACCTAGCCAAGTCAACCTGGTCTCATTGATAAGGGAACAATAAATTACGCAGCTTGACATAACCTCTGCTCATTGACTCTAAATGAATGGAAGGTTCTCGACAATCCTGCAGTGGCGTCTGCCTCTCCACGATCTTCTAAAGGAACACGGCTNTAATTCTGTAAACTGATGTTTTTGAATATTTACAGTAGTAGACAAAGCGAGGGTATCAAGATAAGCGTTCCGTCTGGAGCGAACGCGGAAGAGGAACGGTTGTCTCGATACTCTCGCTTTGTCTACTACTTATTTACCAATAAAAGACACTGCAAGGGAAAATGTATCATGGGATACCTTAATATACAGCAACTCACACACATGGTTCAAGACTAAATGTACATGTATGTCATATATTAATCTGAAGGTCCTTCAATTCACCCTGCAAATCTTATGTTAAATCGTAACATCTCCAGCAGCATCTAAGCTTACAAGATACCTTACTTCAGTGCACACAACCTCGCCAAGTCAACCTGGTCTCATTGATAAGGGAACAATAAATTACGCAGCTTGACATAACCTCTGCTCATTGACTCTAAATGAATGGAAGGTTCTCGACAATCCTGCAGTGGCGTCTGCCTCTCCACGATCTTCTAAAGGAACACGGCTAGCATCAATTTTTCTGTAGAGAGCAAAAGAATATTAACACGTCCAACAGATCAGGCTGGAAGGCGAGAGTACAGGCCCGAGTTTTTTTACAAGAGGATGTTATCGCGCTATTGCAGGCGCTCTATGTTTCCGTGGCCAAGTGGCCAGCAGGCAGCAATGTTCTATAAAACTAAATTAGGTTCGGACGTAACACATAGAGTGGAGGACTAAATGGCCGTCTGATATACCAAGAGTCGCTGCTCGTAGGATTAGCACGCTACAAGCCTCCAGAAATCGAGCTGGCATACCGAAGAGCAAATTGAATCCGTAATTGGTAGGTTGATCTGGCGATACAGCAGCAGCAGCCCTATAGGACGGCTTCTGCTTCCGGGCACGGGTTGTTGTTAAAGTGAAGATAGAGACGCACGTTAGGCAATCTCGGTTAATTTTGTACGTTTGTAACTCCAGTTTCATCAGTATATCTGTCCTCCGACCAAACGAAGTAGCAGAGGTTAAGCAATCGCTGTTGATGTCGCATGTCTGGAGCTTCAGTTTATCAGTATTTCCTATGGACATGCTTTGATGAAACGATGTAGCTAAGGTTAAGTAAGTTCTGCTTATTATACGTGTTTGTAAATTGCTTTTCAACACCTTCTCCTACCTTTTAGGCAATACTATCTCTAAATAGAGATTGCGGAAGCAGTTAATGTGCATTTTTGTAACTTGACTTCCTTCAGTGCGTCTTTTCTGCATTGATCGATGAAATGAAGATTGTTGCAGTTAAGCAATTACTTTTATTTTTGCATACTTGTGAGTAAGTTCATGGTACTGGTCGGTCCGTTAGGTATAGATTGTCGAAGTGTAAACCAACAAAAGTTATTCAATTTCTGATAAACTTGTACGGTTCTAACTATAGACCTCTCAGAATATATACTGGAGAAGACTTATATGGTGAAATTTGCTGAAGTTTTGAAATTTCACGTGTCTGTAATCCAATGGTCATAAGTGTCTCTTCAGGTCATTCACAAATTGCTTGAAGTAAAGATATTTATGAGCGAGAAATTCCTATCTATAATGAGTACCTTCGTTTTCNAGAATATATACTGGAGAAGACTAATATGGTGAAATTTGCTGAAGTTTTGAAATTTCACGTGTCTGTAATCCAATGGTCATAAGTGTCTCTTCAGGTCATTCACAAATTGCTTGAAGTAAAGATATTTATGAGCGAGAAATTCCTGTCTATAATGAGTACCTTCGTTTTTTCTTTTCATTTTCCTCAGCTTGGCTTCTGGGCATAGAATATCAAAATGAAGAGACGGGAAAAGTTATGCAGTTTCTCATAATTCTGCATGCACATTTATCGTTTGTTCATAGAATTGGTAGAATAAAGGAAAAGAGAGTGGTATCATTTGATGATTTCTGCACATCCCATTAACCTGTTTTTTACTCTCAGATATGATGAAATAAACAGAGCGGAAGAAGCGTAATCTCTTTCATTTCTGCATTATATAACTGATGGCGCGATGACGTAAGGGCGCTTACAGTTTTTGGGTTTTATGAACACCGGCCGAGACTCTTCAGGGCATTACTATGAAGTCGATAACAAATTTCGAAGTAGTAAACCTTGTGTAAACATTGCACGTGGTTGACATGTGTACTGTAGCAGGTGTCGTCATTCTTTTAATTAAAAAAAAACTGGTTGTAATCCAAGAGACTAATTCGTATGTAATATGAAAAAATACATTATATATTTTTCTACGGCTTAATATACATAGTGACCTCTGCCAACTCTGTTCATTCAATTCAATTTAGCTGGAAGAAAACGATAGTTTTTTGTTTTCACTTTAGATTTTGCACAAGTCAATCTAAACGAGACATTTTGTTTTCGCAGACTAACAAGCATCACGGAAAGTAAGGTTTACACAGCAATTGTGGCAATATTACTGACGCCACGTTTTAATTTTTATGGCNAGCTGGAAGAAAACGATAGTTTTTTTTTTTCACTTTAGATTTTGCACAAGTCAATCTAAACGAGACATTTTGTTTTCGCAGACTAACAAGCATCACGGAAAGTAAGGTTTACACAGCAATTGTGGCAATATTACTGACGCCAAGTTTTAATTTTTATGGCAATCATCTTGCAAAAATATTTATATATATATATATATATATAGTCATTGCAGCAAAGCACATATATTTGTTCTCTCCTTAAACGCTAAACCTCTGTACTTCCAAGTACAAGTAGTCAGTCGTACACTTGAAAGAGTAAATTTGGCCTTTTACACGTGTTTCAAAACTCATAAATTATAAACTCATGTATTCGTTCCATGTAGCAAAATCTTTCTTAACTTTTAAGGCGCTTTCTCCCTTACGCAGCCTTTCAGTCGCTTAAACGGAACAAACTGCAATCAGATCTGTTTCAACATCACCGCCGAACTTCTACCTCATTGCGTTAACATTAATCACAGACTCTCACACACACTTTCTCTTTTTCCCTCTGCTGCCCATCCAAAAGCTCACCATAAAAACCATTGCTTTCCGACGCACCAAAGATTTATATCGAGCCTCGGAAAGGATTAATTCGCACTAAATTTCCGGGAGTCGCTCATTCGTAGGACTGTAAAGCATTATTGTTGAACAGACGACCGGTGCCTCATAGCGTGGCCGCCGGTGGCCAGGCGTGAGCATTTGATCGAGCGTTGAACAAGTGTTTGGGTAGAATTATAAATGTGACATTGATAGTTAGATGGGAAAAACTGAACGGTAAATAGGTGTTTGGGTAGAATGATGAGTGCAGTAAATGGGACATTGATAGTTAGGCGGGTAAAATTGAACGGTAAATAGGCGTTTGGGTAGAATTGTGAATACTGTAAATGTTAAGCGGGAAAAACTGAGCGGTGAATAAATGTTTGTGCAGAATTATAAATGTGGTATTGATAGGTTAGAAGAGCTCCCAATTGAAAATCTTCGGTGGAACAAGCGCAGCGCATGGTGTACACCCGGTCGCTTTTTTGAGCGGGGCATCCGTGAGGCTCGGGTGTTGCTCGGTCGCTATACGCGTTTTGAGGGTGGTACAGGCGACCTCGTTCCGAACATAAATCACCCATACAGGGCGCGCTTGCCCGACCGTGTTCCACGGATATTCCACATCTCGGCTAAAATAGCAGTATACTGCTACTTCAGCTGTGGAGCGGAATATCCGTAGAACAAGGTCGGCCAAGCGCGACCTGTATGGGTGATTTATGTTCGGAACGAAGTCGCCCGTGCCACCCGCAAAACGCGCATAGCGACCGAGCAGCCCCCGAGCCTCACGGATACCCCACTCAAAAAGGCGACCTGCGGCTGATTTGTGTGGACCAAACGCCACGGTAGTTCCAACGAAAATTTTTAATTGGGCTGGGCGGTAAATAAGTGCTTGGGTAGAATTATAAATGTGACCTTGATAGTTAGGTTTGGAAAACAGAGCGTTGAATAAGTGTTTGGGTAGCATTAGAACCGAGACACAAATGCTGCGGTGGAGAAACTAATGGTTGAATGCGTGTTTGGATAGAGATAGAAACTTGAAAAATAAACTGTTGATCAGTCTTTGGGCAGAGTTGTGACATTGATATTGAGGTGAAAACTTTCAGGAAAGGATGGTATGAGGCCCTGTGATTCATTTAAGTAGACGTCAGCGGAGGAAAATAAGCATGCCGAAGAACAAACAGAAAAAATGACTAAGTTAATGTACAGAAAAAGGAATGAACTGAAACATGTGAAGTTAAGGAAAAAGTACAGACAGTAAGTGGAGGCAACAGTAGCAATAAATTACGTCTTTCAAGTGTAAAAGAAATGTGGACTGAAGCTTATTAATTTGATAGCAATGAGCAATGGGCAAAGTAAAGTTAAGTGGGACATGATGGACGAATTTAAAACTATGGCCGAAATGATAGCTGGAAGTGGAAAAATTTAAGTAGGATATGGAAGAAAAAGTATATTGAGATAATGGTGATGTACTGGTTTGATTTAGGCGCATACAGCAAAAAAAGTAACCGGCCAGAAGGATAAGGAAATTAAAAATGATTTGGTTTAATTTCTTTCCCAACCATTACCTTTCTTAAGCGTTTCATTTTCAACCATTTTTCCTTGTAATTGATTATTTTTCAGTATTCCCATTGTGATTTTATGCTTTACCTGTAGGACTATTGCTATTTTTGCTACTGATGTTGAAATTACATTTTGAAAATACAGTTTTCATAATATAAATTTGGATGGCTAAATAAAAACAAAAGCACTTTGGCAGAGAACTCGTATACCTGTCCCAGCATGTAAAATGTTTACTATAGTTAACGAACATATTTCATAGATGGAGGGGAAAACTTAATTATAGCTTCTCCTAGGCGACAAAACGAGGAGGCAAGACACAAAAAAAGAAAATATAGTTTATGTAAAGGCAACTTACTAATCTTGTGGAGGCACGATGAAGGAAAACGTCTGGTTAAATAAAAAAAAAAAAAGAAAAAAAAAAGGAAGAAGCATGTGAAGGTAAAAGCAAAGGGTATTCAAGAGTTAAAAAGAGGAGATAAGTTACGTCTATCGAGAACTATCGACCAATCAGTCTTACATCGGTCGTCAGCAAAACCATCGAACGCCTATTGAAAAAGCGCATCACTGATCACCTGAGGATGCAGCATCTCCTAGCAGACACCCAGCATGGCTTCCGAAATGGAAGAAGCTGCTTAACAAACCTACTGGACTTTTTCTCAAAAGTAACAGATATTAAAGATGAACAAAAGGGAGTAGACCTTGTGTATCTAGACTTCCAAAAGG
>LQNS02278171.1:16404085-16434402 GCA_001587735.2 Parhyale hawaiensis | reverse complement strand
CATTCCTCTACATTCTACTAACATAATGGCAATAGCTCATAGAGGACCGGGGTGTAAGTCCCGGTGTCTTTTTGGGAATGGGCCTTTTGGTTCGTCTACTGCCGCCTATCTAATCTAATCTAAAACAGCCAGCAAGGACAGATCGTAAATAAAGTTTGCAGAAGCTGGAGCAAGGTGAATTGTATGAGAAAGAACTTGGGATGGCGGAATTAATCTTTAAATTTTATCTAGAGTGCAACATAAGAAATTTACGACGGTTGAATAGCAGGAGGCATTGCTGATAGAAACAACATTGAGAAAACAGTTTTCCTTCTTGTTATTTCTTCTTACCGCGGTTTTGATAGAGCATTAATACAGTATTACAAAAATTTTTTGACTCTACTATTGCTAATTGCTTTCTTTATGCGATCAGTGGATCAATTGAGTTATGAGTTAGTAACTTCGGTGGACTCAAAAACAATGTAAAAACTGACAGTGGAGTTACCCATTTCGAGGGCATCATCAGTAGAGCATATTATTAGTTAGACAAGATAGTCAGTAAAAGACGGGCCAACAGGACTCGTCTCATTGATGATCCTAGGACCAGTATCCGGCCTATTCCCAGCTATTGCTGCTATGCAAAAAAAAAAAACGGCTGACGACAAACCGCAGCTAGAAGGGGTAATTGGGAAAATTTGGCCAGTTGCAGCGGATGAGTTAGGGTTACGATATCTTACGCTGAGATGGGAATGGAGGCTAATGGAACAAAGCTGGACCTGAAGTAATTATAGTTAGACCATTTTATCAAGGCAGTTCTGTCATGGTCAAATTTCTCTACAGGGGTGCCAATTCTATGGGTATTTCTGTGATTTCTTGATGTACATAGAAGTAGTGGGTGAGGCTAAGATATGGGCCGAACAAAATCTCAGAAATACCGATAGAAATGGTAACGCTATAGAGGAAGTTGATACCGATAGAATTGCCTTGATAAAATGGTCAGATTATAGTGGTTGGCGAGTCATGGAGGAAGGGTCCGAAGCTGTGGAAGGTGTTGCTTCCAGTACTTATCCAGCTAACTGTTGTACGTGTAGACTGTCTGTTCTCCGGCAACTTTCGAGGGTAGTGGATTGCAAGTGTTCACTATGCATTGCGGGTAAAACTGCTGACCTTTCGTACCTGTTTGATATATGAGATTTTGTCCATTATTTCAGAGGCCATCATCGTCTCGGATGAAGAGCCCTTGTGTCGGGACGTCGTTGTAGTCATTCAGTTGGTGACTGTTAACGTGTATGCAATGCAGGTGACCATCTATGGCAAATATTGAAGAAGCAGAAGAGTATTTTACTTGGTTTCCTTGAGTATTAGCCACTATTCTAATTATATTCATCTTCTTTGACCAATGGAAATTACGTAGGGGGCGCTGTGCTTCAGCCATGGGGGGACACAGGCAAGTATGTCAGGCAGTTTGGAGGATTTCCTGCCATATAGCTCAAATTTCCCCCAGTTTTTTGGTGCACTCGCATCTCCAGGCAAGATATTCGTTATTAAGACTTGCACAGGAAAGAAGCAGAAGAATTTGAGCCGCAGTCACAGCTCCATGCTGTTCGCTGACCCACTTGGATCTCTAAACAAAACAAGCGTTATTAAAACTCGCCCATGAAAGAAATAGAAGAGTTGGCTGTAAGATTTCCAGCCGCAGTCACAGCTCGCACCATCTTGTTCCTTGACCCACTCGGATCTCCAAATAGTAGAAGCGTCGGCCGTTTGTTGAGCCAGAAGACATGGAGGAGCACGTGGTGATGTCTGTCGTGTTTTGCAGCCTTTCATTTCGCTTCAATCTTGCTGGTCGCTCTATCTTGACAGGCAGCAACGGTCTCTTACCGATGGTATCTACCGGCAGCTTTGGTGGCCAGGCCAAGGATAGGAGGACATCCGCTCTGTAATATGCAACGCTGTCGCTAGTGCGCACACAACTGAATCGGACAATATGCTGCTTGGATTGCCCTTACTTTGTCTTCTTTACTGCAGATTTCCTTTCAGGGGATTTTAAAAGAGATGTTTCCATGGCAACCATTTGCATGCGCGTACGAAGTGGTGCGATATACGTCCGTGCATTTGAGCTTAGTACGGTGCAGTGCGACGCAGAATGACGCAGAACGTTGCAATATGGCGCAGTAACGTAGTACGGTGAGGCGCAGTGTTGTATGCCACAGTAAGTTACTGCCGAGTTGCATGGCACAATAGCGTAATGCACTGTTGTGAGGTTCATCAACAGTGCTGTACTATGTGACTCAGTGCAACATAGCGCAGTGTAGTATGGCGCAGTACCGTGCAAATATCTATAGAAAGTGTTTCACACTAGCGATACTGAAGGCTTGTCGTCCAGGGCGGGCTTTTCGATCCACGCCGTTCCATTTAAAAATAACAATGGAAAACTGTATCCCCTCTATGTATTCTTTACAAGTCACTGCAGCTTCACAGCTTCCAGGATGAAAAGTACTCAAGGTTGTACTATCAAAGGTTTTCAAAATGGACGCAATGCATAGTCAATTGTGAGCGTTATGCAGATACAAAAACTGAGGCTACTGTTTCTCATGCACTGCGTGTATTTTTAAAACCTTTGACAATGTAACGATGTGTGTTTTCTATTGTTTTAATAAGTACAGTGACTAAATACGCTCTCATTAACAAGTGATGACTGTTCTGAATAGACAAGCTCAAACGCAGATTTTATTTTCATTGTTAAAAAGTAGAGAGCATTCTGAGAATGCATACCTCTGCCAAGCAGGCAACGGTAACGAAAAATTTAATTGGTTCTGAATCCATGATTTTCTTTGTATCAACAACAAAATCTAATCATTTATGCCCCTCTGTATTAACAGTTTCTGTAATTTTGGTGAAGATTCGTTCATAACTTTTTGAGTTATGCTGTTAATAAACATTTTCACAAACATAAGTGAAAAACACAAACGGACTAACAGATCATCACCAAAATTTTATCATATATATCTTTTAGCACTTCTAACAAGTCCTGCAAATTTCACAAAGATCCAGCTTTACCTTTTAGAGTTATTGTGCTAACATAAAATCAAACACAGCGACAAACAGATCATCACAAAAATTGGGTCATTTATTCATCGTATTATTCCTAATAACTACGTAGATTTCATGAAAATCCGTCCATAATTTTTGAGTTATGGCACTAAAAAAATTGGTAAAGAAACAAATAGATGAACGGATTTTCTCCAACAAATCCTAAAAAACCTCATAAAGATCCGTTTGTAACTTTTTGAGTAATCTCGGTGAAAGACAGAGAGACAGACCAACGAGAAAAATATAACCTCCTCGGTGAAGGTAAATGTACCTTCATTCTAGACTAACTTTATAAGGAAAAAAAATCAAAGAGGGAAGGCAAAAACGTGCCTGATAAGTTAAGCGAATGGCAATGTGGAAAAATTTATTTCATATGCTTCATAGGTGCATTTGCCATCTTAACCATTATCTTTTGTAGAAGTTTTACACAGTCTTTCCTTGTGTACGTAGGGCAAATGATGTTCACGTGCAAAAAACATTCCTTTTATTAGCCACTGCTATAATAAGTGCGTTTTTGTACCTCTGCTATTTATACTCAGGAGAGCTGAATGATATTTAGGTATTTTTCTGTTGATTTAGCAGGCAAGGGGATTTTAATAAGGGATTTTTACCGAGCTTAGAGCTGCAAAAGTTCTAAGGTTTACTCTGCAATGAAAGAGAGCTCTGTTGCATTTTTGTGCCGCCAATCGCATTACTGGCCTCGGGAGCACCCAGCGGGGGCTGAAATGCAGCATTGAAACCAAAAACTTGCCGCCGTCCCTATTTTTTTACCTTGATTCTAGGTAGCAAGTAGCGGGTTATCTTAGCTGAGAATAAAGGAATGAAGGAAAATGTTGGGTGAAATGACTTTCAAAACCGGTTCACGACATAGACTTTTTACTGTTCTTGCTTCACCTAAGCAAGCGAATTCGTAGCTTGTTGTTTAAACAGCACATAACTGTGCGCAGTTTTCTTACTTCTAATTAACTTCACTGCTGATTTAAATTGATGTAAACCAGTTTATTGGCGACACTTACGTCAGACAACGGACTTGACACGTCTAACATTGTCGTAAATCTCTTAGTTGCAACACAGCTGTGTTTACAAGAGCGCAACAAAATACTGGAATTTTTTTTTTTTCGATACACCCTATTATACATACATGTCAAAATGAATAAACTGAATATTTCCTATTTTAAATAGGAAAGATATTCAGTTTATTCATTTTGACATGTATGTATAATTACTTTTCATTTATTTCTTTTTGCAGCTGACAAATTTCAAACTTTTAATTTCGAGAACCTGATGATGACTAAAGTGTCCTGGTCGAAACGTTGTGATGAATTTTAATACAGTGTTTTATGCGGTTACAAATTTTTATTCCCGTATTGTGCTAAGGAAGTTGACATGTGACTGTCTTACAAGTTTTCGGAAGGTGGAAAGAATTTTTAAATTGAACTTGGATTCGTCACTAAAATGTGCCGTAGCCCACTGCGCATCCGTCCATACGACGTGTTCTTGAGCAGACTGTAGTCTCATTTTTTTTAGAAATCAATGGTTTTAAGGCAAGAAAATGTGCAAGCACACAAGCTTGCTTGAGTCGACGCGAGATAGTAAATGAAGTCACCTTGCCGCCGGGCAATTCACCCATCTCACGGTTAAGTTTAGCTGCAGACTTAAAGTGGTCCTTCACGCTTTGTTTCACTATAGTTCCGTCTCTATTCGGAGTAGTATTGGAGGTCTGCTGGTCTTTGGCAACGTGTTCTTCCTGTCTAAATCTGGCTCTGACCGTTGTACGATGCTATGAGATCTTTCCATAACATTAAAAATCTTTGACAGTGCTTTCCTATTTCTGTGACGAGACACAATGCGTTTTTTAGCTTCTGACATTGGTCGAAGTTCCATAGGCACCATCATGAAGTTCGATTTGTTCCAATAATGAAGAGGATTCAACTATACAATTTATCTGACTTTTATTTCCTGTGGGAAGGCTTTGAAATGTTTTCAATGCTTGAAAATGTCGTAATATAGACATAATTTAAGGATTACTATTGCATTTATGATGGTGTCCCTTAACTTTTGCACCGAGGAAAAATGTGATGTTTTCATTCTATTTTTGTTTATTTTGTAACCATGCTTTATAATGTTCCGAAATTTTCATCACGATTCATAAAAATATGTATCTAGAATAATGTTAATTTTCAAGCTCTTTGGTTCAACATTTATTACTATTATTGCCTTACTGTCCCTTAACTTATGCTCGCTGTTGTATGTAAGTAGGTATTATAAGTTTATAAAACCATAAAAAAACTAACGTAATTGTCTCGTGCCTCAATAAGAAGTACGAGATCACAATAACCTCGGCAATTTCATGCTCGAGAGGCATCTCAATGAATCATTTTGAATTCTTGTGAATGACAGAGAGAGAGAGAGACAGATAACTATTTCAGGTACTCAAATCTTCCTACTCAAATCTAGCTAACATTAGACATTTGCAAATATTTTTGTACTCAAGAGCTATCCACATCAAATATCTAAGTAGATCTTTATTTGCAACAAGCTCGACTTGCATAAGACGTCTAACAATAGTTTTGTGCTCGAGAGCTATCCAGATCTGACGTATAATTCAATCTCCATGCATGTACGAAAGCGACTCGCAGTGGACAACTGACAACGCTGCCCTGATCGCGAATTATACAAATTGAGGGCTTACGTCTTTTCGCTGAGTAATTTGGGTGTGACTATAAATGTTCGATAGAGATGCCCATACAAGCAATTACAGTGGTTTAGTTGAAAGCTATTTAGACCAACTCTGTACGTGCTTTAATCTCTTCAACTTAAGGTATTTCGAACTGTCAAACGCGGGAGTTGTCTGCGGGAGGCATTCAAATCTTCGTGCTTGTAAGCTATCAAAGCAGTGCAGTTAAATCTCAGGTGCCGACATCTATTTACATAGAGCAGTTAAATCTCAGTGGGCGAAATGTATCTACATGAAGCGCTTCAATCTCAGTGGCCGCAATCAATGCATGTATGTACATGAGTCACTTGAATCTCAGTGGAGGAAATCTGTTTACATTGGGGACTTAAATATCAATGGCAGAAATGTATGTAAAATTAATAAGAGGCACTTGAACATCAATGACAGAAATTCGTTTACATTAGCCATTTACATCTCAGTGGCCTACATCTATGTATATGAGGCACTTGACGCTCAATAACTGAAAATGTTTACATCAGACACTTGAATCGCAACGGCCTAAGACTATTTTTTAGGCGCTTTACGATCGGTTATCCAAATCTTTGAGTTTAAAAAGTGCTTAGAGCAGCCGTTTAATCTACGCATTTTATCATATCAAATACGTAAAAATCAAGCGCGTCAGTTAGTCCAATTTGAAACGGCTTCTGACATTCTCAGCGAAGACGATCATTTTGTAACCACTTTAGCAACGCTTTTGTTTAACATATGAGCTACAATAACTTGGCAATGATTACCTATTCGGAAATATAATCGCCATTAATTTGGTAACCGTTGCCAATTAAAAATAAAATTTATAAATGTACTGTAAATGGTTGCTCATAGAAAATAAACTCCCCATTTTGACAATGATTCCGCATAAAAAATATTCACTTTTCAAGCCAGCAGAAATATGCCTATCAGAAATATGTAAACTCATGATCTCGGCAAGGATTGTCAACAAAAAAAAAATTAATTCCCCATTCCAACAATGTTTGCCTACAGAAAAAGGCAAACTTTGCAGTTAGGCAATGACAGCTCATCGAACAATGTAAACTCCCTCTCTTGACAACGATTGTCTAACGGAAAGGAACGAAATCCCTTTCTCGGCAATAATTGCCTGCAGAAAAAATGTAAGCTCTCTATCTAGGCTAGGATTGCCTGTACAAAAAAGATAAATTCGTCGTCTCCTCAATGATTGCCTATCGAACAATATATACTTTCCCTAACTTGGCAATGACTGTCTACAAAAAAGCATAAATTCCCCCCTTGGCAATGATTACCTATCGGCAAAATATAGACTTCCAGTCTCAACAGTGATTGCCTGCAGAAAATATAAGTTCCCCATATCAGCAATATAATTGCCTTTATAAAAAATATAGCACTGATTGCCTATAGAAAAAATCTAAACTCCCCATTTGGGTAATGGTTGCCCATAGAACAGAAACTCAATGTTATTAAAACTTTGGCATTAGTAAGCTACATTCGGAGCCGCAACAAATCTAAACCATCACCGCTGGGCCACTAATCTTTTCATCTCACGCTGAATGGTATGACGTGTTTGGAGCCAAATTACTGGTGCAGCATCTCATTGTTTCGTTGCCTTGCCGACGATGGTTTCAGTGTCATTTTTGGGGCATATTTAGCGTGCGCTTAACACAAGGAACGCCGCTCATTTCCAGCGTTGGCCATAAATTTGGCCGTCTGGTGGACCGTGCACAGCAATCAGGAAGCGGACGGAGGGCAATGCATCACAAGCTTCGTCGTTTGCCCAGCCTGCCTAAGCCTCTGGTATTTATGCTCATCCTTGCGCTTGCTGCCGGACTGAGGCTGGTAAAGACGGACGGGCGGTGGGACGGATGGACAGACGGATGGATGGTGGGGAGGGAGCGAGTGTTGGTCCAAATGGAGGACTGAGACAAATGGGATAAATGAGTCGCAAGAACCTGCTTGCTTGGTCTTGACTGGTGTAAATGAACGGGGGGATAGGTGGACCAACGGAGAGATAAATGGATGAACAATAGATGAATGGACGGATGAATGGACAGAGAACGAGTTGATTGAACGGACAGACGAATGGGCAAACAGATAGATGAAAGGTCAAGCGATAAAAGAATCGACGAAAGAATGGATGATTGCTAAGACAAATAGTAAGAAGATCTAACATCGATATAGAAGGCGGGTCTGCGGCCAAAGGTGAGGTAATTATTTCGCCGGGACCAGGACCGGGGCCGAGGTAGACGAAAATGGCTCCCCGGGGCCGCGGCTGAGGTGGCAGA
The DNA here is from genome assembly GCA_001587735.2 of Parhyale hawaiensis. Classification (NCBI taxonomy): domain Eukaryota; kingdom Metazoa; phylum Arthropoda; class Malacostraca; order Amphipoda; family Hyalidae; genus Parhyale; species Parhyale hawaiensis. Next base: position 16,426,338 of record LQNS02278171.1, on the reverse strand, counting down.
AATGGCCGGGGCGACACTTCCACCAATTACAAGGAACTGATCGGAACTGAAATTTTGTCTGAGTCGGGCTGGAGTCATTGAAAATGATTTGGCCGGCGCTGACCAAGCTGGCTGGGGTGAGTCCGGGTGGCAACTAATGGCAGGGGCCGGGCCGTACGCTCGTCGGTTTATAAATACCGAGTCATCTTGCTTGACGATCTAACGCTGGCGTGCAGATGAAGGCAGGAGTGTAGCTGGGTGGTGTAAAATGGATTCTTTTCTCCACATGCAGTGTTTAAGGTAACAAAATTAAATTTAAAATATTACATTAAACTATTATATTCGTAACCGTATTCTAAGTTCAATATGGCACCTTGTAAGCTGCATATGGAGAAAGAAGACGTTCATTTGCACTTCTCTCTCTAACTACACGTCTACTTGTAAAAAGACGGATTGTAGGAAAGTGAAAATGTGACTGAATGATCAGCCCGAATAAGACAAGAGCGAAACAACGATTCACTAAAATCGAACGAAACCGTACTGTACTGCTGTTAGAATGCTTGTCTTTTGTACAGAAAGAATGAGAGAAAAAACTAATGCTACCGGAGAGCAAGTCCCGATGGTGGCCTGAAACGAATGGGTGGAACGAGTCGCTGCCGGAACCCGCTTGCAGGCCCACCGTTGGTTTGTACGTAGTTGACAGACAACTTACTCTATATACTGTTGTCCGAAGCGACAGAATAAGGAAAATGGCGATTTAGAACGCAAGAATCTGGCAAAAAAAATAGGTGCTTGTAACTGTACCTGATACAGATATGAAGCCGAGAGGTGGGGATGTAAAACACATTGGAGTATCGACGTCTTAAAATGGAATAAAATGATAAAAATGCTGCATCCAAAAATTTTCATGGCAATGGTGCTTCTCTAATAAATATGAATGGACGGAAAAATGATTACAGACTTAATCCTAATTAAAGCACATTACAAGGATGATAAACGAGTTGCCAATATTTAAATTGAATACTAAGAGTACCAAAACCAAGCGATACTGCTTGTTGAAACGAAACCACGCTGTGCAATCGCACGCTCAGCTTATGAACAGACATTTATCTCGCACCTCGTTCATCCTACCGCATATGTGGTACCGACTATCCTTGTGTGCGGGAGGACGTAGGAGCCGAAGGTCCACCCATCAGCTGAGCGTGTGACGGCAAAGGGTAGCACCGGTCCACCCATCAGCTGAGCGTGCGACGGCAAAGGGTAGCACCGGTCCACCCATTAGCTGAGCGTGCGACGGCAAAGGGTAGCACCGGTCCACCCATTAGCTGAGCGTGCGACGGCAAAGGTAGCACCGGCAATTGCTGAATGACTGCCGTTTGTTTAAGAAAAAATGCGCTGGGAGGGGATTGCAAATCCCAATGGAGGACTGAGACAAATGAGATAAACGAGTCCCAAGAACGTGCTCCAGCAGGACTGCCCCTGAGAAATACGAGTCGATGGACAGAAGTGATCTTTCAAATAGAGATTTGAGACAAATATGAGGCAAGCAAATACAAAGAACTTGCTCGTTCATTTGTCGCACGTTATAGGTACAGATAACAAAGTAGTAGAAAGAAGTGTTTTGAATAAATAATTGAGAAACTGTGGTATGCGAGTTTCAAGAGCTGGCTTGTTTGGCTGTCGTAGTCTATACGCACCGATCAACAGGTAGCAGACAGAGGTGTTTCAGATAAAGATTTTAAACAAGTGTAATGAAATTAGCTAGCCGTTGCAAATACTGAACAAAAAATAAAAGTAATTTCAGTCAGGCACTGACTGACAGCAACAGTTACTCATCGATCAACCTCTAATATTATCGTCTATAACTACCTCTTGCAAAGCTAATAAAATATTCAGGAAATATATACGTAGCGTCAGCATTAGGATTGTTGGATATTTAGATGTGCTCGATTTACGACTCCGTCCTTTGATATTGAAGTTCGCATGATTCTGAACCAATACAATTTTAACAGCACACTCCAGTATTGATTTTGTTTATAGCCATTTAAAAATATACTTTTTCCAACCTCTTCAGCAGCAGAATCCTCACTTTTTACCTTGGAATAACTCGATTCCTTTTGAATTCGATGAAGCATCGAAAAGCAGCCTGAACTGCTGCTGCTCTAAATATCTGACAAGCTGTTATCGCAAAAACCTTTTCTCAAAATTTACACGTCTCACTGTAGACAAAAGTCAGGCTCCGAAGCCCAGGCCAAAAATTCGTCTTCAATAGAAACGCAGCACGCAAACATCGCTCTTCGTAACGCTTATTTAGCACAAATTTTCAGCAAATACGCCGAAAAGACCGAATCTATTCCTTTAAATTCTCGGGCCAAAGAAAAGCCGCTTGCAAAAAATTTCTCTCCGCACTCAATTAGAATACTGGCAAATAAAGGAATCCTTTTGAAGGGAATTATTTTGGTGGTTTGCATCAATAGATATTTTGCGTAACGATGAAAAATTACGAACTATTTGCACCGGAGATAGATTGCATTTTTTCTTAGTTAATTTTGACTTTTTAAAGAAGAAAAGCGATTGCGGATTGCATATAAACTCTCAGTTTGAGGAAGCGTATTAGAAGTAAAGCGTCTGAATTGAGGTATTTATTAAAAAACAGAGGCATCTTTGACATAAATACATAGATAAACCAAGTTGTAAAAACTATAATTTGGGCAATACTACTAGTAAAACTGCATTTAGCCAACAAACTATTTACCCTTTTGAGCTGTCTTTTATAAAAAATAACAAAGATTAGATTAGATAGGCGGCGGCAGACGAACCAACAGGCCCATTCTTAAAGAGACACCGAAACTTGCCCGGCCCTCTATGAGCTACTGCCATTATGTTAGTAGGATATAAAAGACTGGGGAAAAGAGAAGTGAAAAAAAAAGGAAGGAGAAGAATCTCAGCAAAAGAGACGATCATGAATTAACTCAATCATGGTCAGTAGCCGCTGATACGCGGAGTTAAAGATGTTAGACAGTGCAGTTGGAGCGGAAGAGAGAAGAAGACGGATTTAGGAAGTCTCGGAGGCTCTGGCCGTTAAGAGTGTGCGATTCCTGGAGGAGGAATCCTTAGCTGTGGGGGTGTCTCTCCCAATGTATGTCAAGACGATTTTTAAAGGCGTTGACTGATTCCGATCTAACAACGTCGGAAGGAAGTCTATTCCAAATGCTGACTATGAAATACGGAAAGAACTGCTGACTTAAGGTCGTTTTTCGAGCTTTGTGCTTGAGTTTTTGACCATTGTTTCTCAAGCGATAATTGAGGTCTCTTTCAAAGAGTCCCGTTGTAGGTACGTCGTTGAAGCCATTCAAATGCTTAAATGTTTCTATTAATTGGCCCCTGAGTCGTCTTTGCTTGAGAGAGATCAGACCCAATTCCTTTAGGTGACATTCGTACGGCTTGTTTCGCAGCTGAAGTATCAATTTCATTGCTCTGCGTTGGACTCTTTCCATGTTACTGATATCTTTGCACAGATGTGCCGACTAGAAATGAACAGCAAACTCTAAGTGGGGCCGCACTAATGCCTTGTACAGGGTAACGTTGATGTCCTTGGACTTGTATTCAAAATTTCTGGTAATGAATCCGAGTACTCTGCATGCCATTTTCAGACTCATGTCAACTTGCTGAGTGTGCTGTAGTTTGTTTGTAACTGTGATTCCCAAGTCACGTTGTTGGGTGACAGGAGCCAATTCCGCCCCATTCATTTTCAATGAGGTTGAAGGGTTCACAAGCCCTACGTGCATTACTGAGCATTTGTCGACATTAAAGCTCATCTGCCACGTTGCGCTCCATTCCATGAAGTGGTCAAGGTCTTGTTGGAGCTCGGCTCTTTTCGTGGCAGGATGACATAGTTTTGTATCATCTGCAAATTTACTGATTTTACTACAGATGTTAAGATCCAGATCATTGATTTAAATTGAGAACAGAAGGGGGCCAAGCACGCTACCTTGTGGAGCCCATGATGATACCTGCGTCCAGGCGCTCGTTTCTCCTTCGAGCTTCACTCGCTTTTGCCGACCTGTGGGCCATGCCCCGATCCATCGTAAGTAGTCTCCTTGGATACCATGGGTTTCCAATTTTTTTTCATTAGCTGTTGATGGGGAACTTTATCAAAAGCCTTTTGGAAATCTAGATACACAAGGTTTACACCCTTTTCTTTATCTTTAATATCCGTAACTTTTGAGAAAAAGCCCAGAAGGTTTGTCAAGCAGCTTCTTCCTTTTCGGAAGCCATGCTGAGAGTCGGATATGAGCTGATGCATCCTCAGGTGGTCAGTGATTCGCTTTTTCAGGAGGCGTTCGATAGTTTTGCTGACGACCGATGTAAGACTGATTGGTCGATAGTTGCTGGGGCTTTTCTTGTCCCCCTTCTTATGTATCGATATCACGTTAACTTGCCTCCAATCCTGTGGAACTTCTCCCGTTCTCAGAGACCGATTAATTATTTCGAGCAGTGGCTTCACGATGACTGGAGCCATTTCTCGTAGTACACGGGGAGTAAGATTATCTGGGCCAGTGGAATTGTACACATTCAGGTGGGTCAGTGCTTGAAGGATCTCAATCTCCGAGAAAACACATGAGTTTATAGGAGCAACTTGCATCGGTGCCGGTTCAGGAATATTCCTAACATTTTCAATAGTAAATACAGAGGTGAAATAGTCGTTTAGGATTGTGGCTTTGTCTCTTAGGTCATTGGTGATTGCACCGCCAGGTCTTTTGAGCGGACCTATGGTTTCTTTTTTCATACTTCTTTCATTCATATATTTATAGAATGCCTTTGGGTTGCGTTTTGCCATAGTGGCCGCGGATACTTCTTTTACCTTTTTGTAGTCCTGACTATTTTCTTTACATCTCGGCATGCCCTTATGTGACAGGCCCTGTTCTCCTCTTGACGTTCAGAAACAAAGTATTCAATTTCATGAAACTAGAGCACTCTGAGAGCGCATACCTCCGCCAAGCGAGGAAAGGGTAGCAAAACATTCAAATTGGCTCTGAAACCATAATTTTATTGTATAAACTCCAAAATCTAATCATTTGAGCCTTCTGATAGTAAAAACAGCTTGTGCAATTTTTTCGAAGATCCGTTCGTAACTTTTTGAGTTATACTGCGAACAAACGTTATGACAAACATGAGTCATACATACAAACGAACAAATCAATCTGCACCAAAATGTAATCATTTATGTCTTTTAACATTACTAACAACCCCTATAAACTTCATAAAGATCCATATATTATTTTTTGAGTTATTGTGCTAACAAGCATGAAAGTAAAAGCAGTGACAAATGAACGAAAAAACAAACGGATCATTACCAAAAATTGGTCATCTACTCTTTGTTTTATACCTAACAACTCATGTTAATTTCATTGAAATCCATCCACAACTTTTTGAGTTATGGCATTGAGAAAAATGAGGCAGACATATCTTCACCAAAAGTTAATCATCTGTGTCTCTTAACATACCTAACAAGCCCTGTAAAATTCGTCTAAATCGGTTCAGAACTTTTTGAGTTATCTTGGTGACAGACAGACAAACACGACGAAAACATAACCTCCTTGGCGGAGGTAACTAGTCGCAAAGTAAAGGCTTAATTAGTCAAGAAAATTAGACAGGGCATATTTTCTAGCACCAGGTACAATACACAAGAATATTTTTACTCAAACCGTGGAAGCGTACCTGCTTCAGTTACAATCAAAGTATTCTGAAATAGCAAAAAAAAAAGACATATGGTGTTATTTTTTTCAGCAGAAATTGCTTAAGCAACTAGAGAGCACTCTGAGAGCGCATACCTCCCCCAAGCGAGGCAACGGTAACGGAAAATTCAAATTGGTTCCTAAACCATGATTTTCTTGGCATCAACACCAAAATCTAATCATTTGTGCCTTTTGATAGCATTAACAAGCCCTTTAATTTTTAATGAGATCCGTTCGTAAATTTTTGAGTCATACTGCTAACAAACATTATGACAAACGTAAGTCAAACATATTTACAAGCAGACCAATCGATCATCACCAAGATTTAATCATTCATGTCTTCTAACATTAGTAACAACTCTTGGAAATTTCATCAAGATCCATTGATAAGTTTTTGAGTTATTGTGCTAAGAAGCATAAAATCAAACACAGCGACAAACAAGCAAATGAACCAACAGATCATCCCCAAAATCTGGTCACATACCCTTTGTATTATACCTTACAACTCATATAAATTTCATGAAAATTCATCCATTACTTTTCGAGTTATGGCCTTAAGAAAAAATAGGTAGACAGGCAAAGAAACAGACAGATGAGCGGATTTTCACCAAAAGTTAATCAGTTGTTACTCTTAACATGCCTTTTGAGTAATCTTGGTGACAGACAAACAAACACGACAAAAACATAACCTCCCTGGCGGAGGTAATACCTTTGATGATACTTCGGACGAGGTCCAGGCGACGTTACGCACGCCGGGGTAGAACACGTCTCCACTACGACGTCAGGCACTGGTCGCCCCACCGATTGTTGCTCAATAGGGGTGAGTTCACGTAGCCGTTTACAGCAGGTTTATCTGGCACTTTCAGTAAGCATGCGTCCAGTAAGTGTTTAAATTTCGCAGTCAGCGACAATAAGCGACAATAAGTTGTTCATTCTTAAATTCTTTCGGTAACATGCTATTATTGGACTTTAAAGCCTGTTACTGTTGTTCATTTTTCTTTACAAGATAATACTAAACATGGTAACTAATTCTAAAGTAAGATGCAGTATTATAAGGCCCAATTAGCGCTTACTGATGATTTTCTGTATTTACGCATTCGTATCCCTCGTGTCGCGCATCACTGCTTCTGTAGAGGACTAATCGAGTTAGGCGCATTCACGAATAAGGAGCACTAAACAGCTCATTGACATTTCGTTAGTTCCTTGCAAAATTTATGCTCAATGTAAAACAGAATTTAACTAGAAATTCACCAACATTATTTGCCATTGCAAAGATCTCGCCGTTGTTTTAAGCGGCCGGGCCCACTAGTTAGTGAGAAATTGATAAATACTAACGTAAAAGTGTGAGGTAACATTTAATTCACATAACTACTAAAAAATAATGTCTCAGCATTGAAGAAAATTAGTCGCAGCGTTATTAAAGTTAGATGTAAAAATAAAATAAAATAAACATCATTATAGTGATATTGCTAGTAAGTTATTTAAAATTGGACTTAAGCAAAACTATCTTCTTTGTGCTGTTTCTAGTTACCTAAGTACCAGTCAGGCAGTTCAGTATATAATTATATGGAATGATAGGGATGATTTAAAAGAATAGAAATTATAACTGACAGCTGGAAAGAATATTTAGCCACTTAATGAAAAAAGATTGTGTACTTTAAAATGTACGATAGAAAAACAGCAAAACTTATCTTTTGTTAGTCTTTATCAAGCCTCAATAAAACGCAATTACAGTTCATCTCGCTATGGCTCAAAGTTTACGATAAATCCTGAGCCGGCAGTTAGTAAGCTTTATCTTTTTACATTGCTTTCAGGAAAGTGCTACGTTCATTATCTAGGCAACGACTCCAATAGGTAGAGAGGTATTGATAAATAATGTCCCATCAGGGAGCAAGCCTCATTGCTTTTGCACCTGTCTCAGCATGCAAAATGTCTTACTTTTATAAAATCACCATATGCACAGGTGAGAAATTGATGATATACAATGCCTCAGCAGAGAGCAAGACTCAGCCTCATTCGGCTTCCGAACCATCAGCAAGAGGCGTCGTTCGCCCTCATTATAGGGACCTTATGGAGACCTTTAAAGGTGCATAACTCCCGCCAGCACGGCGAAGACCGTCCATTGTATAGGAACATAACATAGTTAGACGCACATTACGTCCCATTCAACGCCNTAGTGTGCCCCGGTACCCTATGAGATATTGCCAGTATGTTAGTAGGATATAGAGGACAGGAGAAATGAGAGAGAGAGAGAGAGAGAAAAAAAAAAAAAAGGGGGGGGGGGGTGAAGAGTCCATGCCCAAAAGACGATCTTGAATGCACGCAAACACGTTTAAGAGCCGCTGACATGCGGAGCTTAGAGACATCAAACTGTGTAGTTGGAGCGGGAGAGATAATGAGATGGATTAAGGTTGCCTCGGAAGCTTTGGCCGTTAAGTGTTTGCAACTCCCGGAGGTTCTTAGTTGCGGAGGATGTCTCTCCCAATATACGTCAAGACGATTTTTAAATGCGTTGACTGACTCCGCGCTAACAACATCGGAAGGGAGTCTATTCCAAATGCTGACTATAAAATACGGAAAGAACTGCTGACTTAAGGTCGTTCTTCGAGCTTTATGCTTTAACCTTTTGAGCTGTCTTTTACAAACAATAACAAAGCATTGATGTTCAAAAACAAAGTATTTAATTTCATAAAACTAAAGCACTCTGAGAGCGCATACCTCCGCCAAGCGAGGCAACGTTAGCAAAAAAATCCAAATTGGCTCTGAAACGATAATATTTATTGTATAAACTTCAAAATCTAATCATTTGTGCCTTTTGATTGAAATATCAGCTTATGTCTTTTTTTCGAAGATCCGTTTTTTAGTTATGCTGATAACAAACGTTATGACAAACATGAGTCAAACATACAAACGAACAAACCGATCGCCACAAAATTTAATCGTTTATGTCTTTTAACATTACTAACAACCCCTATGGATTTCATCAAGATCAATTCATTATTATTGAGTTATTGTGCTAACAAGCACAACATTAAAAACAGTGACAAACGAACGAAAAAACAACAAACAAACAGATCGTTACAAAAATTTGGTCATTTACTTTCTGTTATATACCCAACAACTCATGTTAATTTCATCAAAATCTACCCTAACTTTTTGAGTAATGGCATTGAGAAAAATGAAGCAGACAAACAAAGAAACGTGTGGACATATCTTCACTAAAAGTTAATCATCTGTTTCTCCTATCATACCTATCAAGACCTGATAAATTTCGTCTAAATCGGTTCATTTCTTTTTGAATTTTCTTGGTGACAGACAGACCAACACGACGAAAACATAACCTCCTTGGCGGAGGTAACTAGTCGCAAAGTAAAGGCTTAATCAGTCAAGAAAATTAGACAGGGCATAATTCCTAGCTTCAGGCACAATGCACAAGAATATTTTTACTCAAACCGTGGAAATGTACCTGCTTCAGTTACTACGAAAGTATTCTGAAGCAGCAAACAAAAAAAAAAAAAAAGACATACGTTGTTATTTTTTCAGGAAAAATGCTTAACAAACTACAGAGCACTCTTACAACGTATACCTCCGCCAAGCGAGGCAACTGTAACGAAAAATCCAAATTGGTTCTTAAACCATGATTTTCTTCGCATAAACACCAAAATCTAAACATTTGTGCCTTTTGATAGTATTAAAAATTCCTTCAATTTTTTAATGAGATCTGTTCGTAAATTTTTGAGTTATACTGCGAACAAACATTATAATAAACATAAGTCAAACATACAAACAGACCAATCGATCATCACCAAGATTTAATCATTTATGTCTTCTAACATTAGTAAGAACTACTGGAAATTTCATAAAGATCCATTCATACCTTTTTGGGTTATTGTGCTAAGAAGTATAAAATCAAACATAACGACAAACAAATAAACCAACAGATCATCCCCAAAATCAGATCATTTACTCCTTGTATTATACCTTACAACTCAGATAAATTTCACGAAAATCTGTCCATTACTTTTCGAGTTATGGCGTGAAGAAAAAACTAGCAGCCAGGCAAACAAACAGAAGGATGAATGGATGTTCACTAAAAGTTTTTCAACTGTTACTGTTAACATGCTTTTTGAGTAATCTTGGTGATAGAAAAACAGACAGATACACAGAGACAAAAAGACAAACACGACAAAAACATAACCTCCTTTAAGGAGGTAATAAGTTGTTCATTCTTAAATTCTTTCAGTAACAAGCTATTATAAGACTGTAGTGCTGTTACTGTTGTTCGTTTTCCCTTTACAAAATAATACTGAATGTGGATACTAATTCCAAAGTAAAATGCAGTATTATAAGGCCCAATCAGTGCTTTATTATGATTTTCTCTATTTACATATTCGTATCCCTCGTATCGTGTATCACAACTTCTGTAGTGGACTATTCGAATTAGGCGCATCCAGGAATAAGGAGCACTGAACGGCTCATTGGCATTTCATTAGTTGCTTGCAAAATCTATGCTCAATGTAAAACAGAATTTAACTAGAAATTCACCAACATTATTTGCCATTGCCAAGATATCGCCGTTGTTTTAAGCGGCAGGGCCCAATAGTTAGCAAGAAATTGATAAATACTAACGCAAAAGTGTGAGTTAACATTCAAATTACGTAACTACAAAAAAAAAATAATGTTTCACTCTTGAAGAAAAATAGTTGCAGCGTAATCAAAGTTAGATGTTAAAAATATAATAAATATCATTATGGTGATATTGCAGTAAGTAATTTAAAATTGGACTTAAGCAAAACTATCTTCTTGGTGCTGTTTCTAGTACACCAAGTCCCTGTCAGGCAGTTCAGTATATAATTATATGGAATGACAGGGATGATGTAAAAGAATATAAATTATAACTGACAGCCGGAAAGAATATTTAGCCACTTGATAAAAAAAGATCATGTACTTTTAAATGTATGATAGAAAAACAGCAAAATGTATCTTTTGTTCGTCTTTATCAAGCCTCAATAAAACGCAATCGCAGTTCTTCTCGCTATGGCTCAAAGTTTACGATAAGCCCTGCGCCGGCAGTTAGTAAACTCTATCTTTTTACACTACTTTCAGGAAAGTGCTCCTCTCATTTCCTAATGAACTACTTCAATAGGTAGAAAAGTAATGATAAATAGTGTCTCAGCAGGGAGCAAGCTTCATTCTCTTTGCACCAGTCTCAGCATGCGACATGTCTTAGTTTTATAACATCACCATGCATAGGTGAGAAATTTATGATATACAATGCTCAGCAGAGAGCAAGACTCAGCCTCATTCGGCTTCCGAACCGTCAGCAAGAGGCGTCGTTCGCCCTCATTATAGGCTGGAATACCTCTGGAAATTTCCACGTATTGAGGGCGGTCGTGCCGCTTCTGGCAGGTAACATATCCTTGTATTGTATCAATCTGCGTGTAATGCAGGGTAAGTTGCGGAGACGCTGTAGTGATTTAGAGACGTCTTCTCTCACTAGATCTTGCGTCCCCTCGTATTCTCATTCAATAGGTTTCTTAACACAATGCATGGGAATAACCTTAACGCTTTGGTCTGTCATCAACGTCCTCATTGTTCTATGTCATATCATGCCAGACGTCTTCGCACTGAATACTTGTTTTTTATACGAATGCACGGAAAATATTGCAAGGGTTCCGCAGCTTAATATGGTCTTCATTGTTTAATATTAGATCAAATGCGTCGTAATTGTCCATCTCCTCCGCTTACTTTCCAACGTCTTCTCACTGAAAGCTTTTCTTAATATGCAAGGCAAAAACTCATTTAATGTTCCGGTCACTCAACGATGAAATCTATCTATAGACACAACATTTCAGTACGGCTAGTGAAAACCCAATTACACTCGCAAATAGTGAAAATGGTGAAAGCATGTGCGTGTTAAGTTAGAAGAACAGGATGTCCCAATGGTGCACAAAATGTTATGGCTACACATCAACAGGAGAGCAGACAATCAACAGCCATTGAAGTTGTTCATTTTAGGTCACTTCATGAAATCTGATCGTACAAGTGACGTGGAACAATTAAAAAAAATGAAATTATCTTATGGGACCAAAATAGCGCTCCAAAACGGCGACATCGAAGCACCATCACCAAAACGGTGATTCCAAACCGATGCCAAAAAGGCGGCGCCCAAATTATACGGCGTCAAAACAGTGGCGCCCAAACGGTTCGATATCAAAACAGTTGGGCTTAGCTTTCTTTCAACTGCGGGAGCGGAAGGCTTGGTTTTCTACGCATATTACAAGTCTTGTGTATATTGTTTATAAAGTATGTGCATATCCATAACTATTTACTAAACAGTTATTAAGTTACTGAGAAGTTTGACGCCCATTCATTTTGTCACTACCGTCATTAGATTATTTTGCCGGTACTGGACATAGAAGCTTTTAGAATTTGGAAAAAAAAATTTTTAATTCAATTGTAAAGTACGCTGATGTGCAGCGTACTTTACTCCGGGAGTAATTATAAACTTTTCATGTCAATATAGTTTCTTGATTTTGAGAAGACTTATTTCTTCTTCCTGTATACATTTTGTTGACTGCATATAGACGTAGGCGTATCAGTTTTATCTAGCTATCATCTTACTGTAGCGTTTGAACTGGACTTCACAGCTAAGTCTCAATCCTGTCATTCTCAAGCTGTACTGCTATATGTTTACTTTCGGCATACAATATTGCATCACGAATACGTGGTTCACAAAAAAAAAAAAAAAAAAAAAAAACGATAGTGAGAGTCGAAAGCGGCGCAGCAGTTAATTCAAATATGAAATCCCAACAAATGTTGACGTAAGCATTTTTGTACCTGTAAGCTTGTAAGCATATTTTGTGAACCCATTGTGTTCCTAATAAAAGCTAATTATTATTATTTTCAAATATTTGATAAACTTAAAAAAAAAATTCCAGAAAAAAGTGGCTTTAATAAGAACATACTTTGGACTATTACGATGGGTCGCACTGTATGTTTAAGCCTTAATCTCTCTCTCGTTCAGTAATATTAGAGAGGTAGTTATATTACATTATTATTATTCTCTCACGTCATGTATTTTAGTTATCGAGAATTAACTGGATCCGGCATTTAATTGCGTTATGATACAATATAATAAAAACATTGCTTGACAATCACCAAATTACCGTTATCGTTACTTTAACCGATACGATGATTTCACCTACAATGCATGATATAATAATCCTTTTGCGTAAGAATAACAACATTTTTACTATGCATATACGAGACACTATGAGACACAAGTTAACTAGTTTCCACGAAAAATAATTTTCTGTACAAATAGCTCTACTGAAAAATGACCAAAGGCACCCATTGGGCGTCAGCATCATAAGGACCAGCATGCTGCATTAGCGACGTTATCATCTTTCTAAGACAAACCAATTTTTTCAATAATCCTCATAAGGTTCCATGGAAAATTAATAAGCAATTAGTTACGGAAGGTCATGACGATTTCTTTTAAACGAATACAGTTTACCACAGCAATTTTTACTCTATTGCAGAGTATCATAACTCAGCCCGTCACCACAATCATGTGCCTAGATAGATAAGATATCGTAATGACATCTCCCTCACCGACCGTGTCCAAATTGTCGCTTGGCACTTCGGCCTCATCATAGCAACTCTGGTGATACATACAGAGCAACTATGCATAATTGGGAGATCTTATATAAATAGTGCAGTAACGTTTACGGTTTCATCTACTGAGTTACTGCACTAGTCGTATTAGCGCTCCAAGTATTATACCGACAGCTGTCTGAAAATTAGGGAAGCAAAATCATTCCATACCTCAAGGTTCATATTCTTTCATTTTCTTCCTCGTTTGTTCCATGATTCTGTATCTCGCAAAAGTATCTCAGCCGCTCTCCATGCTGCGTATCTGTTTATACAACTCAAGCTCATAAACTTGTCTTCTCCTGCTTAGTTAATTACATCTATTATTATTAACATTGCACGCATCTTACAGAACTCCCTGAATCATATCTGTTAATCCAACGCAACTTCATTCGCTGGCAGTCTTATTTTACGCCTTTACACTTTACGAATATCGCACGCATTTCGTTAGTTCCTCTGCTTCATATCTGTTGTCACACACACCATGTACAGCTCCATACTATGACGCTGTCTTATTGCCCTCTTGCATTGTAAGAATATCATACGCATCTTACCTTCCTCCTTGCATTGCATCTGTACATACAACACAGCTTCAGATCCAGGCATTCTCTCCTTGTCCTGGTGCGTTGTACAGACCTCGCCTACCTCCCTGCTTCATCCCGATACAGCTTCATATGCCCGCACTTTCCTCTCGTCCGGCCCCTCGTTCATTATTCAAAGGAATCCTGCTGTGCCATTGCTGGGCTTCATTGCAGGCCAGCGCATCAGCAGCCAATATCGCTTCTACAACTTCTGTTCGCATGGGGCGGAGGTTGCCAAGTCCTACGTCCAAATAACAGCAGCGTCTCAATTGCGCAAGTAACGCAATTCGTAGCACTTTGATCGGTAGCAGATAGATAAAGTAATTGCGAGGGAAATAACGCAACTACGTGAAGGATTGAGAAACGTAATTATAAAAATACGGGTGCTGCTAAATAATCAAGTAGCGGCGTAACTCTCTGGCTAGTTGTGATCGGCACCAGGTAGGTAACGCAATTATCAGATAATGATTTCGTTTATGATTTTTGCTTGAAACCTATTAACAAAATGTCGATCTATTGCACTGTAAGAAAAGTTAATTTGTACTAGAGATTTAAGCTTTGGTTCTGATATACTGTAACTATAATTTAATTAGTAGGGAGCCGGTGAATTTATCTCCAGGTAAATTCATGGCCTGATTAATCCTTCACGTGATAACTACGTGGTACGTTCATCTCCTGGTGAACGCATACGAATAACTATGTGTTCACTCGTGCTGATATTAGCAGGCCAGTAACAACAGGTGATAAATTTAACACGATGCGTACACAATTGATATAAGTAACCGCGATTAATTTATAACGAACCGTTTCTCATAATTTTATGTATATGTAATGTTTTTAATACCGTATCCAATTTTTTCCTTTCTCTCAGAACGACTTCAGCGCCGATCTGGAAAATATCGCCGGTGAAACTTCCAGAAGATCTCGAGGCATTCGGAGCAACAATGCTCTTGCAAGGGTCTAGGGCATCCTGCGTCAATTTAGAGTACTGACAACAGCCTCAGAGCTTCATTCCAAACTCCAGGCTGGAGGGAGGGAGAGCAGCAATGAGCCAAAGTCCGCCTGTCAAAGGCACACAAGTACAAAATAGTTCCGAGTCACTTAGTGAGAGTCCAGAATACTCCGACACAGATAGATTTCCCAGAATTTTGGTTTTTCCAGGAAGTGATGCTATGAAAATACAAGCACTTTACAGAGACGCACGATAAAGGGATATATCCATCTTCTCACATATGCACGTTATAGGAAGTGAGAATCTAAAATGTTGCAAATACGAGACTCATTACTATTTA
The DNA here is from genome assembly GCA_001587735.2 of Parhyale hawaiensis. Classification (NCBI taxonomy): domain Eukaryota; kingdom Metazoa; phylum Arthropoda; class Malacostraca; order Amphipoda; family Hyalidae; genus Parhyale; species Parhyale hawaiensis. Next base: position 16,411,092 of record LQNS02278171.1, on the reverse strand, counting down.
AAAATGGGTGGGAAAACGAATTTAAGTCAATATTTTGGAAAATACAGCAATACACCCGTCTCTATGGGCCAGCTGTGGATGAAGGGCATAAATAAATAAGCAATCGCGCTATTTCCATGAACAAAATTATGTCGGTAATGTATAGTATTTAGACTAGTATTGGTAACTATGACACTGATTTTAACACTTTTAAAAGAAACAAAAGAACTATACTGAACGCTTCCGTAATTGCACGGCTTATGATCACTAAAAGAACTTATCAAAATTCTTGAGAAAAATGCAAGTTTATATACTAGATTTAGTATGAATATTTCAAGAAAAAATACGTCCACAGGGTGTTGTCACAAGGTGAGCACACCCTCACGGGCACCACCAGAAATATGCGCAGTTATCTCGCTGCACTAGAAGTGCTAGGCAAGCATTACTCGTCTGTACACGAGAAAGCGTATAGGCTTTGGGATAAGACTTTTCTCACTGATGACAATATAAATCGTTGCTTTAATTTTTCAACTCCGTTGAGCCCTCTGGTTATTTTCGCGAACGTAAAAAAACGTGTTATTAGAAAAAATCAGTGTCGCTCACTGCGGCTACGACAGTTTTAAATTTACATCCTTACCAGTATGTCAGGCGGGACAAGCGTGTTATTTTAGTACCTATATCGTCCGTGAGGGTTGACGTGAGGCTGTATATACAATTGGGTTACGATAACTGCCTTAAAAGTCATTTAGCATAACATGAGCCACTAGTAAAATTTTAGAATATATTTCAAATTTCGAGGGAATTAGATCCATAAAGCTGGGAAACTTTCTGCTGCCTAAACGACACTGCCTCGCATTCGGACGATTAGCTGACACAGCGCGTTGAAAAGATTAACGTGTGAACCTAGCTTTAGCAGAACTTGTTTGTATTTAATGACACAATAACTAGTCGCCTTAAAGAAGCCTGATCAATAATATGATGTAACTGAAGGAACATCTTTTACAAAAATACTATCGTGGGAAGAGAATGATAATTAAGTACGACGCATGAAACCGAAGACGAATTACCTTAAAATAGATTAATATGATTGTTGCAATGAAGTATCTTTGCTAAAAAAATAGCCGTGGTAACAGCATGATAATAAGAAAGCGATGCATAAGACATTAAATAAATTAAAAAAAAAATTATTGCAGTAAAGAAAAACCCTTGAAAACAAGGATTAAAAAAAAGAGCAATCATACAACGTTGTAAATGAAACAACAAAATAAATTTTCAATATACATATTATAGATACCAAGCTGTGAATCAACACATTCTAAAGCGATAATAATCGTAATCCTGGTTGACAAACATAATGAATTTGGGACAACAAATTATTTTTTAACATGATTTGATAGCACTACGGAGTATTTACTGCAATTGTACAACGTCTAGTGTTCACAATTGAGCTGGTAGACACAGTTTTATTCCTACAGCAAGTGATAACAAAGGCCTCGTTATTAATACATGTGAAGTGCTATGACTACCCCAAGACTCAAAAACCCTACGAAGAATGTAAATAACACTAATAAAATAATGATAGTCAGGCCAAAGTTAATGCCAAAACAACAATGTTTAAGTGAAATGTTAAAAGTTTACAACGTCAATATTTAAATTTAGTTTCCTCGAAACAAAATATTTGAAGTGTCAAAAAACGCTAACACATGGCAATCTAGTCGGAATCAATTGGTGCCCATATTAAACGCCATTTTTCGTATGAATGGTACTGTGCGAAACTTCTACAATTGCGTACACTCCAGCACGAAAGTGTTAGCCCTAATCAAACCAGGCAGAGTAATTTTGATGCAAATGTTCTTCATCTAAATATATTCATATGGAAAAGAAACAATAAAATAATTGAGGTGGTACCGCCTTGCTACAGATCAGGTTAAGGGGTTATGAATGCTACATTTACGCAAGAAAACTTAATAGTGAGGTTGTACAGCCTGGTACAGATCGGGTTTAGGGATTATGAATGCTGCATTTACGCAAGAAAACTTTATGGTGAGGTTGTACAGCCTGGTACAGATCGGGTTAAAGGGATGGGGATGCTGCATTTTCGCAAGAAACCTTTACAGTGAGGTTGTACAGTTTGGTACAGATCGGGTTGAAGGGATGAAGATGCTGCATTTCCGTAAGAAACTTTTACAAAGAGGTAGCACAGCCTGGTACAGATCGGGTTAAAGGGATGGCAGCCTGGTACAGATCGGGTTAAAGGGATGGCAGCCTGGTACAGATCGGGTTAAAGGGATGGCAGCCTGGGACAGATCGGGTTAAAGGGATGGCAGCCTGGTACAGATCGGGTTAAAGGATGACAGCCTGGTACAGATCGGGTTAAAGGGATAGCAGCCTGGTACAGATCGGGTTGAAGGGATGAGAATCCTGCATTTCTGTAAGAAACCTTTTCAAAGAAGTAGTACAGCCGGGCAGAGATCGGGTTAGTGTGATGAGGATGCTACATTTCCGTAAGAAACCTTCACAGTGAGGCTGTGCAGCGTGGCACAGATCGGGTTAAAGGGATAAGGATGCAGCCTTTCCAGAAGAAATTCGCTTTGAGTCTAAGCGGCGGCAAACTTCCAGCGCTGTGAAAGCTCATCGTGGTCACTAAACAAAGAATGGGCAGACCTTAACCATTTAAAGATTTCTATTTAGACTCAAAACTGCTGACTCGGCTTAAATCGAGCAAGACGATTTCAAACGATCAAGCGAAAACTTCCCCAGAAAAAGTCTTCCTTAGACTTCTTCAACATTCACTTGTTTCCTTGCATTTAGACTCGTTCCCTGGAAGACTGTGACTGACGCCTGTCTTAAAAATATCAAGGATTTTTGTCTCTTCTAGTGTTTCAATGCCACGCTGAAGTGCATGCGGAGGAGTAGGTGCCAATTGCAGCAAATTGCTAAAGACTGTTTTGTTGAATCTCAGAAACCTGCAACGATATAAAAAATGTTACAAGAAGACTGTGTGGTTTACCTACGAAGAACCCGAAATTGGGTTGGCAAGGAATCCATTGCGGCATTCTTGTTTAGCCTTGTGAATCTGCGGGTGTTCAAGTCGGCAGTGAAATATTTTTAAAGTGGTTTTTCCAGGCAGCGTGCCAAGCGTTCTGGGAATTTTAAATGTTCCATTGAAGTTTAATCATCTAGCGACGACACGTTCCTGAACTCCCCGGCTCATAGGTTCAATTGGAACACCGGAAACTCAACCCAGTCGCTGAACTTTGTAATCCTGACGTCAAGACTTCGGTCGCAGCAGAGCGACGCTTTTTACTGCAGAAACTTTTCCTTAGGCAAGATCTTTTTTTTAAACAAATTGACGTCAGTGCCCCGTCTCTGATCAGCAGAGGCTCCATTACGCTCTAGTGTGCTGTAGCAACGCTGCTGTGCAACTAAAGGAGAGAAGTTGTTGTTCTCTTATGAGATACACATAGCTTGGTCGTTATAGAATAGATTGCAACTATAGTCAAGGCAGCACCTATCGCTAATCTTATTTTTGGGTACCCTATACTTTATATAACGGTTATAGTTTCGGGGGCTGTAGCCATAAACTCTGCTATAGATGTTTGGGAATCCGAGTATATCTCGGTTTAACTCTATAGAAGTTTTCTAACACATATTTTTAAGTGTATTCTAAAAAACGTAGGTACTGGATGCTTACTTACTAAGAGTACCAGACGAACCAGTTGTATAAGTGGCTTCGTGCAATGTGGAGATAACTTGTTATTAGCCCTCCCGCTAGTCACGGAATCACGGAATGAAGTAGGTATCACCACTGCACAAGATGAGCGGCGTGAATAACACCACCTAGACTTCACTCGAAGAATCATCAAGGTATCAAGGAAAGGTATTTTTGTAGCATGCGCTACAAAATGTTGAGAAACTGATCGATACGATGCACCTTCTTTTAATAGTCTCGCAAACTTAGTATTATACTGAAAAGTTAAATATAAATATACAGTATTTCGTGAAGTTGACGGATATTAATTCACGACGTTGTAAAGTTATAAAATATGCGCTCAAAGCCTGGAATGAACACATGCATTTTTTTCTGAAGGGATGAAAAATCGCTGTACCATTTGTCGACGTCACAGTAGTGTATCCTGGCACTGCAACTGCCAGGTAAAAATGAATAAAGCACGGAATCCATTGCTACACAATGGAAAGGTGCAATTGCCATTGAAGACATGCCATTCAATAATGAACTTCATAGAACACTGTGACTTTAAATCAAAGGGAAAAGAGACAAAAGTTCAAAGCTCGGTTCAATATCGCTTGTACCGGCAGACAATTAAAGCGGTCGCTTGAATGTCATCCGGGTCATGCCGCTGAAAAATTCTCGCCCTAAACTGAAAAGAAAGACAGAAAGAAACACTCCGGTTCGGGCGTATTTTTGAATATATATTCCAGCCGGCGGCAGAGCTGTGTGTGTCGTGGGGGGCTGCAAACATCCTGGTCACCATGAGGGTTCAGTAACACTTTTTAACCCTTGCTAAGATTTTTTTTTTTTTAATATATTCCGTTTTTTAGCTTCACTTACTGTATATTATGAAAGAACGGTGCAGATTGCCGGGTAACCAACAGAGTAAATTTATATTCTTACTAACCGTTTTTAATTATGAAGTTAGATTCTTTGGAACAATTTTCGCAAACTAAACTGATTGGATTGCCATGGAACGACAATGACATCTGCATTAACTCTCGCTAAAGGCCTAAATCAATTTTAACTTTTAGAACAACCTGCCCAGGTAACAACACTAGTAGTGTAACTCTTACTGTATTTTTTTTACAATGTGCTTAGTTTCATTAGCGCAATTATTTGCACGATCTACAGAAGAGTATTAGTTTTATTTAATGAGTTTGTTTCAACGATGTAGTAAGTTTCTTTAGCTATAATTACTGCAACAAAAAGGACACGGTAATATGAGTGATTAAACGATGTAGTAAGTTTCTTTAGCTACAATTACTGCAACAAAAATGACACGGTAATATGAGTGATTAAACGATGGTGTAAGTTTCTTTAGCTATAATTAATTACTGCGATCTTACAGTTCGTTAAAACAAGGAACCCATCTCATTTTATGGATTGTTTAGAATACGCGCCATTATTATAGCACAGATGGAAATGAAGCTGGAAATACAGTGATACGGATGGAGTATCCGAATGCTTGAACTGCAAGGCCACTTGAACTCATTAAAAGTATCTCACTAAATGAAGTGCTAGGATTAGACGTCATAGCAGTTTAGAAGTGAATTAAAATTACACAGCAGCACAATAATTAATACTTTTTATGCATAACATTCCTAATTTACATCCGATGTAGCAAAGCAGAAGTGAGGCTGTATAAGCAACAGTGTGAGGTCTAGAACCGTGTGTCCACGCACCGGTGGCGAAGCATCTGTTCAGGGCTCATTGCCTGTGGCACTCTTGTCACGACAGGATATGCTACCAGGTGGGGAATATGCTTTTGCAAAGGGGATTATTTGAATCGGTCACATTAAGGAAAATTAGAATTCAAAAAATTGATAATTGATATATTGATTTTTCAACAATTTACCGATGTTATTCATATTCGACACGACCACCCGTAGTCTTAACTACTGCTCGAAGATGATTCCAAAAATGGAGTAACTGAGGCACACAGGCACCAGTGGCGGTCTTCAGCGTTGCAAAAAATCTACAAGGAGAGTTGCTTGACGACAATGAAGACTCCGATGCTTATAGAAATCCCATTAACACTTCAAAAACCGCTTATGGACCTTTCAAATAATGGAACTTCGTACACATCAAGAAGGATCCGAAGCTGGTGCATAGCAATTTGCCCACCTTGTTGATGAAGCTTTTTGTGGCCGTCATCTTCACCCAACCTCAACCCAATGGACTATTCTCTGTAATCCATCCTTGAGGCAAAGGCTTGTGGAAAAACACACAAAAACATGAATGGTCTAACGCAAGCTCTTCTTCGTGCATGGGCTGAAATCCAACAGGATACTGTGAGTGTTTCGGTATGACTTGATTACTCCTTTTTTAAATCGTCTTTGGGCAGTAGTTATGGCTGGGGTGGTCACGTCGAATAGGATATCGGTAAATTGGAGTGCATCATTGTAGAATTAGTTGTCGTAGAAAATGTTTGCATTTTCATTTTACTTAGTGTGATCAACTAAAATATTTCCCGATAAAAACTTATTCCTTACCGGTATATTTCAAGCTGTGGGATTCAGCTATGTTCTAGTTATTATTTAGATATGAACCGAAGGGAGATACACTCATTCTATTCGGACCGTTCCTGAACAAAGGATTTTGGAAACGCCAATTCATTTTAAATTACCTGAGCTCATTCTATGCACTAGAAAGACGAAACGCTCACAAACAAAATTGAATGCTAAATTTCTCAAAAAAAAAAAAAATTATATGGGGCATCTGCAAACCAAACTCAGTGCAACACCACCAAGTTTGGACGAATACGGACACACACACATACAGACACGATGAAAAGTATACATGCTCACGAATACTTAGCGGGCGATATAGGGCTGATGCACATAGGGCTGATGAACCCTTCGCCCTCACTGCAAATGAATGGGACGGTATTGGCTGCTGTCACCCAACAACGTGACTTAGGAATAACTATTACAAACAAGCTACAACACAGTCTGCAAGTTGACATGAGTGTGAAAATGGCAAGCAGAGTACTGGGATTCATCACCAGAAATTTTGAATACAAGTCCATAGACATCATCATTCCCTTGTACAAAGCATTAGTGCGGCCACACTTAGAATTTGCTGTTCAATTCTGGTCGCCACATCTGTGTAAAGATATCGATAAAATGGAAAGAATCCAACGCAGAGCAACGAAAATGATACCTCAGCTACGAAATAAGTCGTATGAATGTCGCCTAAAAGAACTTGGTCTGATCTCTCTTGAGCAAAGACGTCTCAGGGGGCAACTAATAGAAACATTCAAGTATTTGAACGGCTTCAACGATGTACCTAC
>LQNS02278171.1:16380353-16399244 GCA_001587735.2 Parhyale hawaiensis | reverse complement strand
AAACCAGAATCAAAATCGTAGAAGCACCATTGCTCTTCAGCGACTTTGTTCGTTCAATATTCAAGTTAATAAATCAAAGGGACGTTCAAAGCAAAAGTTCTTTGGTTAAGCATCAGTTGGGAAATAAGAAAAAATGCATAGAATGCCTCAGTCCAATCAAAAGCATCAAAGAGAATTGTCAGAGCGTTCTGAATCGTTCAATGCAGTGTGGGCACAGGATTGTTATAAATATGGGTTAGGTATTATAGCACAGCGATATAAAGAACTTAGAGCAATAACATGTTTTTGCAGCTGCTTCTCTAACAGTTCATTTTTGTGTCACTCTTGAATGACTAACATCAAATACTACAGGAACTAAGCGACAGTTTGCCATGCCGTGCCGCGTCACAATGACTAACATCAAATGCTATAGGGTCAAGCATACAACTAGATACTAATATTATATTTGTTAACGAGTAAAACGACTTTGGAAATTGTAAGCTGTGAGTTGGAAGAATTATTATTGAGGACACAAACTGCGTATTTGCTCCATATGACCTGCATTAGCGCCAATGATGAGCCGAAATTGGCTTGCGAAAAGAGGTATAAATTCTCTAAGCTTCTTCTGTTTGTACGGATTGTTTGATCGCCAGATGAAGGCCTGATGTGACGCCACGATATTATGGAGTCACACATTACTTAACAACCCTCTCGTCCAATCAATATCACTGGGGTTTAAGTCTTGTAAGCTGCAGCCCACGTATATCTTAAAAAAAAGAGGGTAATTTCATTTCAGGTGTTTCTAAAAATCTTTAGATAGGGGGGATTGTAGTCCAACCTGATCCAGGGATTTAGTATTTCAGTAAAAATTCTCAGAAATAATAGTAAAGTAAACTTTGCGCACTCCCTACTGGGAAATTCATACGCACTGGTTGGTGCATCAGATAAAGGCCAACTGGCCGCAAAGGAGTGTACAGCTGCAATCGACCACAGATCGTTAAGAGCTATGTCGTCATCGGCAAAAGGCTTTTAAACAACGACAGGTGCCCCACTCGGACCCTTCCTATTTCTGGTAAAGCTCAGTACCCCGTAGAAGCATTGTAGACATTATTTATTGCTGAGTAAGCCCGTCAAACGCCTCAAGTGCTCGCTCGCATAGGTTGGTGTTCGATCTTGCGTCTTTGTTAATTGTAATCAGTATCTATAGCTTGTCGCGACATGTAGATGATGTCGATGCGGCCAGAGTTGGCTGAAAATCCCGCCTTGGTGAAATGAGGCAATATCGCTCGCCCGTCACATGCAAAGGTTCCGAATACCATGGCAAACGCAGATGTTTACCTTTTATATTTAATCACCGCAGGGACTTGAGAAATCTTACACGCAATTACCCTCGAGTTTTAACGTTTAGTTGCTCGTTTAAGATGAGCTTCTCCCTCTTCGCCCACATAAGTCAAAACACTTTCGCAAAAAAAATTAGAAATGGTTCAAATGCATCGGCATCTCTCTGCCCGAATAGTGTTCTTACGCGAGTAGTGAGGAGGTTCTGGTGACTTCTAACGAATGAATTTATTCGATAGGTTTAGTTAGTTATAGTTAGGAAGTTTAAGCCTCCGTTTCCGAACAGAACGATATGACAGAGGAAAGAGCAAGGGACATATAGTATGCCAAGAGCAACGGGGAACCCATGCGCGAAGGTGTTCCCACACAGGATCAACGCGCATGGGAACAGAAAGTCGGGAAAGAAGACGAAGAACAGAATAAAGCATGAGCAAGTAGGAGTAGGAATCGGGAAGGAAGTAAAGTGGACACGAAAGAGAGACGTCCCGAAGGCCAAGCTAATGGCTGAGGTAACCTAGTCGGGCTCCCTGGGGTTGCCTGGCCCCATAGCATAGGATGGGCGAACCTAAACTAACCGAACCCTATGACCCATCCTAGGCCCCTTGAGGGGTATTCCATAAGTTTGCCAGGTTTATTACACATAGATACATTGATACAATACAACATCGTTTGGCATATGAGTAAGAGTCAATTACAATGATGCATCTGCAAAGCCACTAGAAGTTAAGCGTAACTTTTTACACACATAAAAACATAACATAGTGTTATTGTATAGTTTCGGCAAGTTATCATATGTATTAACTCCATTGTTTTTGAAAGCAATGCCTTTGTCATTGATGGATTGACTCTGGATGACCGTTTGAATCTTTCATGGGACATTGGCTAAATTCCTCTACTCCTGCTCCCAGGATCTTTGTAAGAAACACACCAGCCACAGACGTGTCTCAACCTTTTGCTTTGAAGACGGTTAAGTTCCAAACTTGATAGCTCAACGTTACTAGCATGGAATTCATAGCTGAGATCCGTGTTCGGCCGTGTCAGTCTGCAAGAGTCCAAATAAGCTGTGATTGGATTTTGAGGGATTCTTCTCAGTTGCGCTTTGGAAGTCTTGGGGTTACTTAATGCTTCTTTTGAGTTACTACATATATAGAATTCTTAACAGTCACAGAGACGGCATCTAATGAGCGTCGGCCTCATTGCTTTAGATTGTCAAAGAATAGGGCGAAAAAACAAAATCAGGATGTGACATAGATCAGGGAAAACTTGGAAATTGTTTCATAGCTCCCGAGATTTGTAATATCAAGATCAGTGAAGTAGTAAAATTCTGAATGTCAATTCAAGAGTTTATATAGATAGCATATATTTTAATAAGGATATGTCATGATCGATGAGAGAACGTTGAGAATAATTGATAAAAAAACAAAAACAAATGGAAGGTAAATAAAGCGATGGAATTGAAGCTGCTAAAATGCGTTCAACCAAGGAAGTAGCAACCAAGGAGGTTTTATAGAAGGAGGGAGCACAGCCACATTTCGCTGTACTGCCTAAGGAAGTTTCTTGTTCTTCAGTGGCTGCTTGTTCTTCGGTGCCCAGAAAGCAGAAAATATCCAGTGAAAGCGTTTCACTGTTCACGCTTGTAACGGTGATTTTGCTGGGACGGATGCGGCTGATGGAAATTATCGACAGAAGTTTGTGCGGCCACCTCCACGGGTACGAATATCGTCGTCTGTCATCCTCACTACGACACTATCAGTTGCAGTAACTTTTCCGGGGCTGCACTATGCATTCGCACGCACAGCTTCATCAGCGGATGCGTAGCTTGGTTACGCGTCTTTCATGCCGCCGTATCAATGCTTCAGATTTTTAATGTGTAGCGGAATGACACGTGGGGTGTATATGGCTACTTAAGGTATCCGTGCGGCTGCGTAGCAAGTCCTGGCATTGTGATGAGTTCGCTACGAAACGTTGCTCATGCTATAACTCCGAGGCACAGCAGTTACATTTTTTTCTTACAATTCGGTGCCAAACTCCAGACAGGGTAAACAGATGTTTCTAGTACGATAGAAAATGGACAGATAATGTAAAGTAACGGGCGGATAAATACGTAAACAAGAGAAGTACTTCGAGAGCGGGCATCTTCACCAAGCAAGGCAATGTTAACGGAAAATTCAAATATGGGTCTTGAAACCAGTATTCCCTTTTCATCATCTCAAAAGTTTGGTCATTTGTGCCTTTTGACATCATTAAAAGATCGTGTAATTTTCTTGAAGATTCATCCTTAACTTTTTCAGCTGTGTTCTGACAAGCAATAATACAAACATGTTATAGTTCAAACACACACGGACAAATCGATCATTGCCGCCACGGTAGCTGCATGCTTCCGTTCTCAGCTCTAACACCTTGTATCGCTCGTTCGATGCCCCGAGAGCCACACGAGCTCCTGCAGATCTTGGTGTGCTGACTCGGCAGTTGTGTGTGCATGCATGGCGCCGTGGCGGAACTGCCTTCCTCAGAGATGAGGGGGTTGGGGGGTCTCGGGCCATATGTTCCTTCCGTCTAATTGGTGCCATAGTTCGTGACCCGAGGGCGACTGCGACTACTCTTGCTCATCTGGGGCAAGTGGGCCTATACCCGCAGCACAAACCAGTGCATGTGGGTATCCCAGGTGAGGGTGTGGTCTAAGTTGACTTTACCTTTGCACCAACATTTGCTCACGTGTGCCTTTTACCATTTCTAACAGTACCAGCAAATTTCATAAAGATTCGATCATAACTTTCGTGTCTATGCATTACTGATAACATTGTAACAAGAATTGAAACAAAGAGATGAACTGACAGATCACTACATAATTATAATTTGGCAAGTTGCTTTTCGTAACATTCCTAACGATTCTTGCAAATTTCATGAAGATCCACTCATAACTGTTTGAGTAGTGTTGCCAAGAAAAAAGCAAAAAAGGTAAAAAAAAACAGGCAAACAAACAAAGGGTTAAACGTATCTTCACCAAAAGTTGTTCATCCGTTTTTTTAACGTACTTGATATTCCCTGTAAATTTCATGCAGATCTGTCAATAACCTTTGAGTTATCTTACAAAGAGTGACAAGCAGGAAAGAGTCATACAATTTCCGTAAAAAGATAACCTCCTTGGCGAAGGTAATAATCAAGCGGATGAACAATAAAACAACTAAATATGAGTAAACTAATAAATACAGAGCGGTTTTAATTCAGATTTCACTAATACTACGGACCTGCAAAACATGATAGTAAGGAAAATTAACTGACAGCGCTTCATTGTCCCTGCCCGTGGTTGTGAAAGGCTGAATTATTATTCCTGACAGCTTGGCGATTGACTTCATATATAACAGAGGTACTCCACTTTGGGCTAAGCATCATTTATCCTCTATTCCGTGCTGACACAATAGATAGAAATAAATCTCTTGAACTGGGCATGAGCAGTCGTCAACATATGAATATATCGTGCTTTAGTTGCATCCAAGATACAGATGGACTAGTCTAGTTATAAGTGTGGTCTTTGCAATTGCCTTAACTGCGACAAAAACGACCAGACAAACAGGTGAAAAAAGACTGAGATGAATACACAGCGGACTGAGAGCAATGCCATAATAATATTTGTGAAAGGGATTTCAATGCGATCAGTTCGTTATACGAGGGCGTCAATGGTTGCTATCTTGAATGCGTGAAAACACGCTCGTCAGTTCAGAGTAAATTCGAAAAAAATTAGTAACTAGAGTACACTGAGAGTGCATACCTCCACCAACCAGGGCATTGTTAGTAGAAAAAAATCAAGTTGGTCCTGAAACCAGGGATTTCTCTTCATCATCACAAAAATATAGTATTGTCCTTCCTGACACTAATAACAGTTTCTATAATTCTCTTAAACTTCCGTTCGTATTTTTTTCAGTTATCTATGTTTTGACAAACGCTGGACAAAACATCCATCAAACACACAAATGGACGAACCGATCATCACCAAAATTTGGTCATTAGCGCTCTTTTTTATATCTATCAATTCCTACGAATTTCAGGGATATCCTTTGAAAACGTTTCGAGTTATGTTCCAACGAACATTTTGGCAAACGTTAGTCTGCACACAAACGAAAAACTGATCATCTTCAAAATTTGGTCATATGTGCCCGCTCTACCTGTCGAATTAGTCCTAAAATTTTCCCTCCAGAAGGTCACTTTTCGTTACTGAACGACAGATTTTTTTTGGAGATAAAGCAAAAACTTGTTTTACGTTACGGTTACTAATTGATGATAAATTATAAATTTTCCTGGCTTGTGTTTATTTTTCATATTTAAAATACATATTTTGCCAGGTAGCGTTCACACTTTGGAAATAACAGGTAGAGGATAGCAGTTTACGTTTACTCTTTGGAAAGAACATATATTTATCAGTATACTGAATACTTACTTTTCGAGTAAAATATAATTTTACTAGCATATTTTTACTTATCGCAGTTGAAATATATGTTTTACTTACAGATATGTGATTTGCAATATTGCCCAAGATGATTTATCAGTTCTATAACCTAATGTATAAAGAAATGCACAACAAAAACTTATTCACAGCGACGTGTATTTTAGGCTACTAGAGCATATGTATCCTAGTAAACATGGATTAAAATATCTACTCACATACAAGTGTCTAACTGTCATAACTCCATTAATATATTTTAATTTTGTTTAGCAAACCCACTAATATATGTCTACTGAAGTGAAAAATCTCATATTTAAATTGATGAATCAATTACGCGAATCCCAACTTGCAAAGGGTTAATCTGCTACGCGATCAAGGCCAGCCATAGACGTCTATCGTTAGGATGCCTCTCTCCATCAGTCTCCTCGAGAACCATTTCATTAAGATTCAATTTGGACTAAAATTAAAAACTTATACCCGAGTCTTTCGGTTGTCACAGACGATCACAGAAGTCAAGAAATCTCCTGCACTCCGGGGTCCATTGCTCGTGTTTTTTTTTTTCCGGCAAATTGTTTCCGCACGCTTTCTCTTGACTTTTCCCTAGACTGTGACATTTCTATATCACTCTTTATGCTCTCCTAGATTTAAGCAATTCAAGCCCTATATTTTTCTCATTCCAGTGAGCGCAAGAATGGATACTTTTTCGGGACGTTTGTTGGGTCAATTGGGACTATTAAGAGTCAGTCCAGGCGTCCTGGACGACACAGTCAAGGGCTTAGTCTTACTTCCATTAGGGGGCTTCAAATGCTACGATATTGCGACGGCTGAAATTGGCTGCGCTGCTTGCAGGGCCTGTGACGTTGTTGGCTGCAGCGAGCGAGGTCTTGGTTCTATAGGGCAGTGAGGGCAGCGCTGTATAGAGTGACTGGCAGCACAGAATGAAAGCTGGCAGCTTGAAAATATTGAATAATACAATGGATGTGCTCTAACACCACGTTCTGGTCCAATAGTGTAGTGAGAGTAGCGTTATAGCGGAAGTGGCAACAAAAACAAACAATATCAGTTTGATCAATAGAAAACAATTATATTTATAAATTATTCTACCCATGACCAGGAAACAAAGAGCGTAAGGAGAGGACTCACGAGAAAATAGCATCAAAAATTGACGTCATCATCGAAGAATCTATGGCTGAGCAGCCTGGTAGAATTTTAACTAATTTGACCCGAATAATTCTCTTAAATTGCGAAATTCATCTCTTGCTCATTAATAAATTAAGAAAATATATACTAATTTAGCAATTATCTATAGAAAATTGCAGTGCATGCAGGTGGAAACTTTCACAGCACTAGCGCCGAATTTGGTCCCTTTTGGCGACCTGATTAATTACTTTTTCTTAATTGAAGCCTTATTTACACATCATATTCAGTTCACAGTGCTCATCACAGAACATATTTATTCCGTACCAACAAATATAAGCACCATTATAGCCAATTCTGTACGCGAGAGAAACCACAGTAAAAATTAGCTTGTTGCTCGAACTTTCTGTACTTGTCGACAACATTTTACAGTATTTTGCAGCTCAAGCAGCTGGCCATTCATGAGCGGGAGATTGAATGAAATAAATCGAAAAAATACGGTGATACGTTTAAGAAAACTACCTACGAAGGCCTGAGGTCCCACACTCACATACTTCGACTCGTCGATGTGATGAAAATTTTCTACGTGCGGGCACGGCTAAGTTTTATTTTGGACCTATTGAGTCCTCCCGTTGCATTCTTTGCTTTTTGGTTGTGACCAAGAAGCATACAGCGTAACGGGAGGAATCACGTGAAACCAGCATAAAAAATGACGTCATCAATGACGTCACACCGACCAACGGTACGGCTGAACAGCCGATGAGTATTTTCAAAAGTTATCAGTCGCAAGACTTCAAGCACTTGATACAGCAGCAATTGAAACGAAAATGTAATAATTGTACAGTAAATGTTATTCGTAGTGAAAATTGCAGAGGAGGCTTTACAGCATCAGGTGTAAAATCTAGGCAGGCATGGCGCCTTGATTTAGCCTAATTTTTTTAAGTGAAGCCCTATTTAACACTTTATTTTCAAATTATACTGCTCTTAACAAAATAATTCTTCATATATCGCCATATTTTTTTGATTAATCCATTCAACCTCCCGCCCTAATACGTGAGCTACTGGAGCTGCACCCATGCACAAAACATGGTATAATGGTTGTCGACCGTCAGTTACAAGAAGTTTAACCAGTAGCAGTTACTATTCTAATGGTTCCCCTCGCTTCAAGAATATAACACTATTTATATTTTTGATTACGATTACGAGCCCAACCAACAAAAATCCTCAGGTCCCACCCTCAAATACTTCAACTGGTCGATGTGATGTCATGCGCCGACATGCAGTCACGGCCAAGTTAACGTTAGTCACGGCGAGTCCTCCCGTTGACGCCATCATTGCGATATGACGCCCCGGGAGATATCTAAATAGCACTGGTATCCCGGTATCTACGATCATAGAATCTAAAGCAAGCGATCAACCGTGACATCAACGTGGTCGCTAATTTTATGGCAAAAATACTAAAGAAGTACCAATCTGTGTTCATTTGTCTATCTACCGTCAGCAAGTTGCGCTTCAGTAGAAGATCATTGAGCCATCTTCATGCAAGACGTTCTGACTTTGGTTAGAACAAATTTTAACCATAGCTACCCTGAGTGGTAGATTCTGGCGGGAATCTCTGATCTAGGAGTTGACCCGGTGCGCCATCCCAACAGGGGATGTTGCAACTGATCGACGCAGGTCTTGTTGAAGGTTACTTCGTAAGGTTAGGTAGGCTCGGTAGGCTCTCAATACTTCCTCTCCAGTCCGCGAGGCGAGCCACCTAATGGTGGTAAGTGACCCATCCCGTGGGACTTCTATCTGCTCCCTTGTAGACACCGGGGCTAGGGAAGGTATCGTCCACACCGCTATATCTTTCTCCTGTTTTGTTCTCTTCACGTTTTTCGTCTCCTGGTGCTGTGGCTGAGCGCATTCTCTCAGCCGCGTCTTTGGGGTTGGAGATATTTTGCACTTTGATTCCAGTCCAAGAGAACTCGCAGGAGTTCGTACATAACCTGAGACCTTCCGGGCGAAAAGTCATGAAAAAATCATTGAAAATTGGGCGAGAGGAGGGTGTTTTGCTAAAAGCGCTAGTGAACCATTTTCCAATACTACTTCTTAGCCATAGTTGTGATAACTTTGCTTTTCTTAAAGTAATAGATTTGAAGTAAACACCGAGAGTATTTCCATACTTAACCTAGCTACAGATTTTCACTGGCACAGTCGTAAATTTATTACTTCTACGACTCCATACGCACAGGAATCCCGCACGTTTGCCTTCCAGTTTTAAATAGGGGAAAATAGGGTAACAGTAGGTAGTGTGGGTCAGGGGTCGGAGGAGGGGACGGCAACAGGAGTCAGTTTTAACTTGCTGTGGCTGCTGATAGTTCATGAAAGTATTGCTTGCCTACAGTGTAAGGGATTTCACTCTGCGTAGTCATGATACGGCTGCAGGGACATAACAGCAATGCCACTTCTATTCTGTGGAACTTGCATGAGTTCCAATTAGTACTGCAACAATGTCTTACAAAAAGTAGAAGGTTGAGAATTGTGAAGTTAAAATAACAATACTTGACATACTACAACGCTGAGATAAGAACATAGGCAACACCTATTAAAAACCAGCAGCTTTATAATACCACTAGTGGCCCATGCCGTCATTATAAATGACGGCAAAAAATTAACACTTCACCAAAACCCCTGCCGTCTTTTGGGCTTTCTAATTTTTCCCCTATCTAATACTGAAGAAAAAGATTCCAAGGTATCCAACTTTTTTTTCGCCTTTTGAAATCTGAATTTTCTCCTATCTTATAGTTCTATTTTTCCCCAATCTAATACTGAAGAAAAGATTCCAAGGTACCCCACTTTTTTTTTTACATTTTGAAATCTGAATTTTCTCCTATGTTATTCCCATAGACCGTGACAAGAAAGATATAAATATATAAATAAATAAATAAAAACACGACGTGAATTATTATATAGTAGATAGATTACAAGAAGCAGTTTACATCTAATTATATGGCAAAATTACGTTTCTACAGCATTGCCGGCGTTACCGGGAGTCTAAATTAAAAATCGACAGCACAAAAACTGTGAATAAAATTGGTATAAATTTTACAGGAAAATTTGTGTCAAAAATAGTACAATAGGCACAGTGTGTTGCAAGGCTCGGTCTCTCTGCAGAAATCAGTAAAAGAGTTGAGGGGCTTGGCAGAGCAAGCTGCAGTCCCGTAGCTTGGATACTGTGGATAAGATTAAACTTTTGACACCATATTAGGCTACCTGGTTCAGCTACGAGTCAGTTGCAAAGGTAAACTTAACCCGATTGCACACCCCATAGATGAACTACGTGGCAATTGTTAAGCAGC
Organism: Parhyale hawaiensis; assembly: GCA_001587735.2. Classification (NCBI taxonomy): domain Eukaryota; kingdom Metazoa; phylum Arthropoda; class Malacostraca; order Amphipoda; family Hyalidae; genus Parhyale; species Parhyale hawaiensis. Next base: position 16,389,005 of record LQNS02278171.1, on the reverse strand, counting down.
AAAAGTAAGTCACATCTCGACAAATAGCTACTCATGATTTTTGTCTAGGCTTATCTGCTGGTAGATCTTACTTAAACAAACGCTTCATCGGGAGAATCTCAAAAGTTCTAGAGGTAATGATACAGGTAAGTCTAAATTTATGACGTATAACGGTGAAACTGTTTTTTAGTAAGCTTTTCTTGCCAAACTATCGACAATTGTGAACAAAGAATGTTTTTTTGCTAGTTAAAGCTTCAAATATTTCTGTCGTCATAAACGCTGTCTTTCTGTTGTAAACAGTTTCCCCTTAGTACTACCAGTTTCTTTTTGAGCTGATGCAAAAAAAAAAAAAAGCCAATTTGGCAGCCATACTCTACGAATAGGCTTGGTTTTGTGTATGTTGAGAATCAGGTAACCCTCAGTCCTACACCCTGAAGGCTTGTTTTTAAGCCAAATAAAAAAAAAGAAGGAAACAGTCTTGAGTGATCAATACACCGATGCACTTTATTTTAACTTCAAGCATTGCATTCATACGAGATAAGCTTTTGTCATATTACTGGGGCGAAAACTGTTTCGAGCAGATGCAGCCGGCGACAGCCGAAATTGAGTCTTCTCGTTTGCAAGTCAAAACTAACTTTTTTGCAACTTTGGATCGTCACGGAAAAAACTTTCCTTAATTCTTTTCCGAGTGTTCATAACAGTCAAACATCGAACACCAGCCCACTGCAACGGAAACAATCGGTAAAATGAATTAGAAATACTACTGGAACTTCTGCAACACCGACGTTCTTCAGAAGCTTTCGCTCCACCTGACGTCATGCAAGGAGATGCGCAGAACCATCTCAGAATGGTCAAGCGATGAGTCAACCTGCTACGCTATTCAACCATAGCACGCCCTAGCTGGAAAACCCGCGCCAACTTGTTCGTGATGCAGATATATGCCAACTGACCTTAGAGAAGTCCATGGTAGCAGGCGACAACAGATTGCGGAAAGCTATAGCGCCTGCAATGAAAGGCTTTCATGTAACGATCTGCGACCCCGATCATCTCAATTTTTTTGGGGTTCAGGACCGGCTTAATAATATCTGAACCCTCGGCAAGCCAAACACAGAACTCGTCTGCTGGCAACAGACTTGAACCTACGATTTTTGTGTCTGCCAGGAACACTCAAACCTCCTGCTGCTGCAGGCAACACAGATGAATAATCGACAGCACAAAGGTTCCGAAAAATGAAGTCTTTTCTCAGATGTATTATCTAGTGAACAGTGAGATTTTATGTAGCGCTATGTATAACATGAGCGTCGAGAAGTTAAAAAAAAAATTAGTTATAGGGAATGACAATGCAATGATGTAACAAACTGCCAGTAAAGCAGTTAGAGAACGATTGTTCTAAGTGTTATTTATTCAAGAATTTGATTAATTTCAGCAGTCACTTTCAACGGTAAGTGATAGCGAAAGACATGTATCTTGGTCTACATAGTTTCTTTATAATACGCCGTACCTCCAGTCCTCAAACTTAACAAGGCGTAAATAATAGTGTTATTTGTCAAATTGTCGTTAACAATGCATCATTAGCATTTTAAATTCGCTTTACATTACAATTATGTGCAAAATTAAGGCAGAATAATTCCTTCCGTTGGTTTAATTTATACATAACATTGAGCGCCAGGTTTACTTATACTATATATCTGCTAGAGACAGTTCATCATGAACTGATATTATGCACATATTCTTATTATGGAAACACGACGTCCGGGACTCCGTATACAGGAAAAGCAAAAGAGAATGTACTAAGTAACTCCAAGATTACTCGTGTTTACTTTACAACATTCCGCACATTACATTCTGTACATTGCAATTGCCGTAAAGCTTTTCTTATGATAACCACAAAAGAAGTCCGGTGTGGGCAGTGGGCTTTAGAAAGACTCATTCGACGCTTGCTGAATTTATAGGCTGACCATAAGTAATGGCCATTTTTTTCTCAAGCTCCACACCAGCAATGGCCACTCCGAGCGGCACCCCCAAGAAAATTTCCACCGTTCCACTGTCGCCAGTACACGACACTTGCCTTATCAGCAGGCAACAGATAACTCACCTCATTCGTATGATCCCACATATCTTCATATCTCACACGACTCATATCGCACTGGCGCGCGTATCATATTGGCCGCAGAATTGCTATCTGAGGAGCAATGGAGNCCTTGATTGCTGAGGCCCTGCATCTTTATTTGGATCTTCGCTGATGCTCTTACTGATTAACTGGGAGACTGGGCCAGAAAGTGGTTACGACGTGCCGGAGCTGCTGCCTATGGGGCAAAGAGGCGACGGAAAACTGTTTAGGGACAGAAAGTAGAAGCGAGTAAGTGGTGCGGCGGCCGACGTTGTGGCATATGGGGCAATGAGGCGGAGGTTCGGGTAGGAAGTAACAGTGAAGAAGTGGTATGAAGCACCGGAGCTAATGCGAATGGACCAAAGTGGTGGAGGAAAACTGTATTGGGATGGAGAGTAGAAGCGAGTAAGTGGTACGTCGTGCCGAAGCTGTGTACTATCTATGGCTAAACATGCGGAAGGAAAGGGTTTAGGGATAAGTCGTACTGTGTGCCGTAGCTAGAGTGCATGGGTCAAACGGTGGAGGGAAATTCTTGTGGAATGAGAGGCATAGGCAAGTACATAATATGACGCGCCGTAGCTACTGTGGACGGGGCAAACAGGTGGAGGGAAGCCGTCTAAGCTACATTGGTTCCAACTTTTTCCGTACCTTGCTCGTCAAACTATTTCTTGAACGTAGGCTGGCAGCCCTTGGAAACGAAAAAGAATTTAATTAAGGAAAACTAAAGCAATTGTATGCTAGTAATTACTGACAGTAATACTCTTATTATTTGCAAAAAGCGTAATATTAATGACACAATTACCCTATTCACACCTAGCATGCCACTTACATAGAAGATGTTCGAAATCGTATTCTGTCGAGAATAAAATGGGTATAATTATTTAAATCTTTCATCAATTGTATGCCGTATGCGATTCGTATAAAACGGTATCATTCCAAGAGGAAAGACAGGATTCATTATACCGTGCAGGACTTACAGTAACTTTACTTATCGGCGCCAGAGCTGCAAAGGTCCTGTAGCTCAAGCAGTTGATTGTAACAGCTCTTCTCTTTGGGGTCAAATCTATCTAATAAATTGCCCCATTACATTCAATATGCCATTAAGAGGAAAAATACTTCTGAAAAATCGCTAGACTTATTCATGAAAAGTAGCATATAATTCAGTAATAAGCGGTTGCGTTCACTGGGGAGATAATTCTTTGGTCCTCTTTCATCGGTCACAAGTTGTGACGTCAACTACTGTAGTGACGTCGAATAACATGTTCGACAATAACGACCAAAGCGCTACGCATGTCGATCGAATAACTTATAGGACTGTAGTGGCGAATACACTGGAAACATCGAGTATCGTGCAGGATTGTAGCAATAGAAGCTCTACACATTTCGAGCAATATGTATAAGATATCAGGACTTTGTCTAAAGCACATTTGTTACATATGCCTTTCGCACATACAATATTGTATATTCTAGTTTATTATTTTTACGAATAAGCGCATTGCTATCTACATTCTTGCTCATGTTAAACGAATGTTTGTAAAGACTGCCTAAAGGGCTTGCAAGATAATGAATGACAAAATATCGAGTCGCATCTACCGAAGAGAATCAATTGATGGCCGTCCGTTCTTATATTTAGAGGCACAAGCTTGTATGCATGGATCTGCCGGAAAGTATCATTTTTCCAATTGTCACTCAAACTGCTACAGTTTTCGTTGGCGCAGATATTTACCGGTCTCGTAGACATAAAGATTTTCTTACCGATGAATTTATGATAGTCCCATGCTTCAAAGGGCAAACGGAATTTAGACCGTATGACGGCTGTTCTAAATTGTAAATGTCCCCCGGAAGTGATTTGTTTAAAAGCGCTTGCTAAGAAGCAAGAGCAGCATTTTCTCTGCAGACCTTGTACCTTTCTTATCAGCATATAGTAGCTATGCCTTGGCTACGTGCAACTAGTAATGTACCACACGCTTATAAATGTACATAAGATGTAAAGAAATAAGAAGATATTAACATTGTTCCTTCACAACTCTCAACTGTCGCCTGATCACATTATTCAGCATCGAAGTTTAAGATCACAACCGAGTACTTGGATGAAGTCATAGAGAACGCACGCACGCAGCCTTCATAAATAAAAATATTTACATTTCCTAACAGAGTGAGTCAACTTAGCATACTTAATGCTAGAGAAAGCTATATTTTAAGTTATCTGTAGCGTCTTGTATTACTAAAAGTAAGAGTTATGGGGTTATGTTTAGAGTAATAGTGATATATCGTGGGCCAATGTGTCGTTGCAAGCTTAAATTCCTATATGTCATTCTTTTCTTAAAATACACTGTAGAGCGTAGCGAATATCCATATAGCGTGCTGTACGTACAAGTATGCGTCAAGCATGTGAGAATCCATAGTGTGAGAAACCGTGCACGGAAATGAGGTCTCTATACGCGTCGGCTAGCTATATAAAGGCCACTTGGATCTCACCCAACGATACCATACAAGTATCATATAGGTAGACATCTAGATGGGCTAGCCTTTATATATAGGAAACGTAGTCTCGGATACTTCATCACCTGAATACCACCGGCCACGCAAAGCAATGAAACCTCTCCATTCATCGGCTAGCATGTATGACAACAGCGGGACTTTGTTCGAAGACCATACAACCATCAAGGTAAGCATGTAATGTGAAAACACCTGAAGTTAAGGAGTCGTGTCCCAAGCATTGCATCAACAGACCACAACCGTGCACCCAAGGCGATGAAACATCTGTACTTATAGGCCTGTGCTTACCCACTTGGACTTCTTCAAAGTACCATAATACTATCCAAGTATGCATCTAGTGCGCGAGCATCCGTAGATGGGAAACCGTGTCCCCGGTAATACATCACGAGCACACCACAGCACACGATGTGGAGGTATTTCACGCCGCTGCTCGATGTCAACAGGCTATAGACTAGAGTCTTCGTTCTTCCTACCGGCGTTTCGACAGTACGGTATGAATTACCGCCAGGAAAACGAGATGGCATTTATATTTGTACTGGCGCTGTTGCCTATGCTGCGGTGCTACCTGCAAGACTGAGAAATAAATAGGTAATTCTAATATTTTTTTTCGCCGTTTCTGTGTTCGGGTAGAGGGAATGAGATATGTCGCTTATCTTGTGGTGGCACAGCGCCGTTATAAAAATAGATTGTGAATTTTCATATTACTAGTAATATTTGCGCTAGCGTTGGCAGAAGATCAGGGCTCACGATATTGTAGAGATATTACTAGCATAGTTTCCAGAGTTTCTGGCAGAGCCATATGGTGCTCTGATAGTGTTGCTATAGGATGCTGGAAACATCAGCCAGATTAATGCTGGATATGTTGTAGAGTTACCAGTAATGCAATACAAACAGACAAGGAAACAGATACCTAGTAATTTCTGGCCAACGACTAACGCTGGCGCCATAATGTTTTGGTAAGTAGTGGCACTAAATGAAAAGTTTATCATGAATACGCAAGCAAAATATTTTCATTTGATAAATACTAAGCTGGGGTTAAGGACGGAAACATGAACAACGATATCTTACTCGTAGGCTCTCGTATCTTACCCGTAGGCTTCGAAAACAAAGCTACACATATAAATCAAGCAATTTCAGCTCTCAGGTGTATTTTCGTAGAAGCGTTTAGGGTAACATCAGGGTAGAAGCGACCCAAAAACTGTAAGATTTTTTAAACCTCGGATGAAGATAGAGAAACCTAAATCAAACACCCAATTTACTGAGAAAAAGGAAACGCGTCGTTTGAAAATCAGTAATCGAAAATAAGTAAGTTCGACAACGTTATTCACCTTGTATAAAAGATCAAATTTATTTCTCTAATATACCTACTGGATTTTTCAACCGCCCCGGCATATTAGCATCACAATGTAATAATATTTCAGAAGCAGTAATAAGCAGGCCAGTAATTAGTTAGTGCTAAGCTCCTCAGAGATGACGAGGTGTTTATACCGAGGCACAGTATACGATCGCAAACTCAACTAATGAGCAGGCGTTCAGTTCGCACATTGTCCATGCTACTGTATCTATGCTCTCAACAATCACTGTGCTTCGTGACGACCTACGAGGTGTATGTCCGCTCAAAAAGTTGAGCATAACGACTGGAAATGTTAGATGCGTAATGAAGGAAGAGGGCTCAAGGAATAGAATTGTACGAATCGAACAGCGAGAGCGAGAAGGGGATAATGCTTGTCAGTAATAACAGGGAGAGAGCAATGTGGCAACGCAGTGAAGCAGCAACACTGTTACTGGTAGATTGGACTCCTTCATGCAATTTAGTAACAATGAAACCTCCAGCAAATTATTTCTTTGTTGTGAAAGTTGCACTGAAATCTACGGACACCCAATCCAGGATTTAACTACCTATAACTGGACTACCAGTGACCCGTTGGGTCGCTAATAACCTATTCTAACTATTCCGTTTTCTTTTAATCGATTCGTGGACTTGGAGTAGGTTACGTCAGATTTTTAAAGTACCTAAATACAGAATAAATAAGAATATATTTCTATAATAATATAAGTGCTGCCAATTTTAAGCCGCATTCAGTAAGCACTGATCGCAGAGCTATATTAATGATTAACTGAAAAAACAAATTGAATTATTTTTCTAAGATATTTGAGTTCCACTCAGTTTATTCCCCATGTATAATATTTAGCGAAAATTTTCGTGCACTGTAACAAGCAAGCAAACAAATTATCAGAGATTTATATGCATACTAGACTGTTCGTAAACCGTTGGATCAGTAAATAGCCTATTCTAATATTAATATTTTCTTTCGTTATTCCAAAATACAGAGAGACGTGAATATTTATCTAAAATAAAAGTACAGCAGAGTTGCATCTAGAATACATTGGTCATAGAGCTATATTGATGATGATTTAAAAGCAAAGTGAAGCATCATTATTTTGAAATTTCGTCTGAGGAAGTATGGGAGAGACGATATAAGCCTTGGAAGTGGAACCAAAAAGTTTGAGGGACGCTTTCTGAGGCGACTTCTTGTTAAGTTTAGAGCTTGTAGTCACTTTATGATATAAGAGACACAATTGAGTGAGCTGCATTACATCAGTCACTCGTTCAAGCATGAGGGGATTGGCTGAATTTACTGAACAAAAATTATCGTTCAGGAGGCAGAACGAGACGGACACTGAAGGAGCGTCGTAACTTGGATATTGCGTGCTATAAAGGGTGTCCCAAAAAAGTTAACCAAATTTCAAATAATTATAAATAAAAAACTATTGATGTTACAAAAAATTTGAAAAGTTGCATATTGTTTATCAAATTTCTCTTTATCTGTGTTCATCATATCATGAAAAAATTTGAAAGCGTATGTTTGCAGTATTTATTTTTAGTAATAGACACTGAAACATGTTGTTTGAGTACAAAATTAATTGTGCTAAAAAATATCTTAAATAACTTGTAACAGTTTATTAGTAATGAGAAGCCAATAGAATTCAAACTAAAAAAAAAGCTGAAAATTGTGCTCTAATTTTTAGCTCCTTTTGGTGTGCCCTCTATTTCTTTCAACGCACAGTTGCATTTTCTTTCTCATTGCATTCATAACTCTTCTTACCTGAGCATTATCTTCTCGAAGCAGACTTCCTGTTCAATTCTTTGCTTCATGTCGTCGATGCTTCATGGTGGGGAATTATAAGCTTTACTTTCTAAGTGTCAAATCGGGAGATTTGGGTGGCCACTCAATGCGATATTTCAAGGAGATAATGCCATCGCCGAATACCTCATTCAGTTTTTCCCTTACAGCAATAGTTCTGTGAGCAGGAGCGCCTTCCTGAATCCACCACGTTCGATTGATTATATTTCCATGTGTTTTTGGTGTCCTGGAACTATCAATTATTTATTAAGTCAAGGTATCCCACTCCATCTAAATTGTTGTAATAAAAAGGGCCCAGGACACATCCGTTTCCACAAAGTCCTATCTACAAGGAAAGATTCTCTCTAGAAATTTCAATATCGTAGTAAAAGCTAGGAGGACTATTCTCGGGTGCATATCTGCGAATATTGTGGCTCTTAACTTTGCCATTTAAATGAAACGCAACCTCATCGCTAACCGCAATGTCTTCAACAAATCGAACATTTCTTTTCGCAGAAAAGATTGAGGAAAATTTAGCGGCCGAGGTAGATCGGTATCTTGGAGTTTCTGTCTCACTTGGATTTTGTAAGATTACAATATCAATTCAAACTTTATAATTCTGTTGAATGTGCAATTTCTTATGTCCAGTCCATGCTTTCTCGTAAAAATGTCTGGATATTCTCTCAGTGCTTCATAAACAATCTAGACATTTTCTGGTGTTCGTTCAGTTCTCTTGCACCGTGATCGACTTCTGTTGAGAGTTAGGTTTGTTCCTTCAGTTGTGTGCATCCTGACATTTTTTTTTCAGATGCTCACCTTTGATGGCGAAGGTTTTTCAGGAGAGCGCTCTTGAAATAATTAATGAACCTATTGAAAACCTTTAATTTTCAAATACTTCACAACGATGAATGCCCTTTGCTCTTTTGCATGCTGCATCTT
>LQNS02278171.1:16348701-16364168 GCA_001587735.2 Parhyale hawaiensis | reverse complement strand
AAATCAGCGATTTGTACTAAACTTTCGCTTACATCGTTTAAGCAGTGACTGCACTGCCCTGCTAAAACGTTATATTAAGTTAGGAATATTCTCTCTAGCGACACGGGTATGAGTAATGTATTCGTAAGCATTCCAAGGAATACTCAGCTTACAAAATTAGACTGTCTAGCCAACTACAGTCCAAGCGATAAGAAAGATATTATTTTTCAATACATGTAGGCATGTGCCCATCTCCCGCAATGACTTAGGGCATAATCTTAAACTTTCCCAATCGTCTAGCCAAATGCAGTCTCATGTTAGCAAATAATTTCAAGATCAATGTTCTGAGGAAGCCAAGAGATTAGTTGGCGGCCGAAGCTGAACTGCTCCGCCGTATATAAACTGCAGCAGTGCGATTTGCTTCGTTAGGTCAATACATACCCAGAAATGTAAATATAACACTACCTTTACATTGCAAATGAACGATAGCATTGGGAGTGTTCAATAGACACGTAAACAAATGTGATCTTCGAAAAGGAAAAGGAAAACGATTTAGATGGACAAGTGTACGTACTGAAGCATCGCTAAAATTCTACGATGATCTGCATTACTCATAACCGTAGTATCGAGAGGACGTAGGGTAGATGCGCGAGTAACTTACACAAACAGCACTTGCACTGTACACAGCTGGCCCGCACAGCTAACTGTAGTAATACAGAGAAGACGTAAGCCTGACATGTACATATACCCACCCACCCAAACATCGCCTGCACCGCACATAGCTGGCCCGCACAGCTAACTGTAGTAATACAGAGAAGACGTAAGCCTGACATGTATATATACCCACCCAAACATCAGCTGCGCGGCACAAAGCTGGCCCGCACTGCCTACAGTACACAAGGCAGACCTGGCAAGAATTTGGGCCTGCATCTGGCACTCAGGATTTAGCTTGCCTCTCACGCATGCTGTTCGCATCATTACCCAGGCTGCAGAGCTCAGCCGTGGAGAAAAAAAAAAAAAAAAAACAGTTACCACATAAGATGCAGTCACTGCCATTATATTCCTACGGCATATTGCCGCAAAAGAAATGGGCAAATATAAGCGCAGAAATAAGAGTAGTCGTACAATATCGTTTCGGGAAATGTTTGTTGTTACGAATAATAATAATTCATCCGTCCCTATTGGATATGTTTATTCGAGCCGTAACAATATGCTGCATGCTTGATTTCGACAGCAACGCAATCGGTGAATATTCGTGTGATAAAATACAATATTAGGAAACAAAAAAGGTACACACAATGTATGTTTCTCAACTTGGACTGATTAAGAGTACGCGAAGTATATCAATGGCTGTAGAAATTCAATACGAGCAGCGGATTTGTAAAGATTATATTGCCTCCGGTATCATAATAGAATGTGTCGTATTCACGTAAATGGTTTTAAAAACATAAGGTTTATTTTATATGTTCCTGCGTATACCTTATAGTCAACGCTTGTATCTCTCGTTTTTCTAACCCTCAGTATACCTATATAAAATTATCTTCAAAACTGATGTGTGAAAAGCCTGCTACATTACAATGCATTTTGGGCGAAATTTCAAAACGATTGCACTGTATAGCAGAGTGCCAACTGTAATTTATTCGTGCTAACTAATAAGTATAACGGGAGAAATGAACGTGTTGCGCCACTCCTACGTGCTTCACTGTAACGTACTGACAGTCATATCAAAGTTAGTGAAAACTGCTCAGCCTTGTGAAGGGGCAAAACTGCTGCCTTCACATGGGCGATATATAAAACTATTAGAATGATAATGAGAAATCTATCCATTACTGGGGTATAATATTAACGGGACCTGTGGAATGTTATCCGTTCTTTGATTTATTTTCATTCTAGGTACAGCAAACTTGAGCTACGTACTGATAACTTATCTTAGTCTAGCCTAATGCACCTCTGTGTCTTTGTAACTTATATTATTGAAAGCATGTGGAAGTTCCATAACCCCAACATGACTAGCTTTTGAGCATCAATAAAAATGCAGCCTTAATATCGCGGAAATAATACTCTCTGCATGCAGTGTTGGAAGCAGTGGAAATTCCACGAAAAAAAAATTATGTGTTTTGTCTTCGTATAAATGTGGCAAGCTCAGTACAGTTTTCAGTCTACATCTTATTCGCGCTTTATGCATGGGTTACATTCGCGAAAGAGTATAAAAGGAATTCTTATAAATCGAATCTATCAACATTATATAAAGGGGGTTACATTTCATATCCTATTTTTCACCCCCTATATGTTAAATCTGACACTTTAACTTAATAATATTCCACTAAAGCAGAGCTAACGCACTATAGTAATGGCATCTTACAACAGTCTATTTAAAAAAAAATACTGAAAGTATATAAAAAGCACTGTATTATATGGCATTGCTTCCCGCACACAACTCGCATATCACATCTGAGCAAATCTTCTCTTACCAAGAGCATCCTGCAGTTGTCACTATTGCCAATTAGCACATAATGAACTTTCAGCATATAACTGGAATTAAGTCTATTCCTCGTTTTACATTGCTCTCTCAATCTCCTGGAGTGTGGTTACTGAAAACTGAAATTCAACTTTCTTCCCTGAATGCTTAAAGAATAGTTCACGGCAAAGTACTCTAGATATATACTTATATCACATATATGAATTGGGTATTTAAGCTTGCAAATATGTATCCACGCCCTTCTATTGTACCTTTTGACCTCACAAACGTTTCTCCAGCTTGGGTATAATAACGCTACATGCACCAAAACAGCTGAAATACGAGTTTCGTTAATTTTTTATCGATTTTTACAAGCGCTCTCACTAGTCTACACCTCGGCGATACTTGCTGCTCGCATTTTTCTTTAATTATTTTGGCATGCATTTCCTAAACTCCATTTCTCAACTTGTGTACCTGCAGGATATTAGCGTCTCAGACTCTTAGGCGCAGAGGGCCGAGATTTGAGCCTGTTTGCAGGCCAGGCGAGTTCTTGCTGTGCTTGGTTAACTGAATCGGCATTCGGTGTACAGGCGCTATTGCGGGGGTACTGACCCTGACGAGAAATGTAGATGGCCGAAGAGGGGGAAGGGCACAGTTGTAGCATGAAAGCCTTTCGTCTCTGAAGCCATAGCTTTGAAAAAATTGGGTCGACTGCAGCCGTGCACTCCTCGGGTTCAGTAGGAATATGTATACTGCATTAACCAGTGCGTGTGGGTTTCTCAGTTTGAGTGTGCGGTCAAGTTTACTCTACCTGTAGAAGTTTGTCTGTCATTGTCCAACAAATTTTCCTTTCTTTCGGGTCTCAGTTTCTAGTATTTACTGATTTGGGATCCGTGCAATTTCTATGGTTATCAACTATCTTTCTGTATTACTTTAATGCTATGAATAGTGGAAAATATAGCACACACGACCGATTTCGCCAATAGATGTTTCTCGTTGTTACTAAAGGCAATGTGTTTCGCTGTTCATCTTTTTCACGTTGTGCCGTTTTCTTCTTTTACACACAGCGCTTTCGATCCACAATCTTTTTCTAAGTGCAACAGAACAGAATTGCTCGTTTCTGGACATCGTTGGGCTGTTTGTGTCATATTGGGAATGCCATGCACGTGTTATAATACCGAAGCCACACTGGGCTTGCGAAACGACAATAAGATGCATGGATGTGAAACTCGCAAGTCGTTTGCGCTACCGTATCTACGTTACCAAGTTTAAATATGAATCGAGACGACCCTCGAGCTGCACCTCCTATAGCAATTAAGTTTGGGGCACGTATGCGTGTGTGGCCCCTTTATTCAGGTGTCAAGTGCGCGTTTACCAACAGAGAAGGAGGCAAACTGAATGAATATTATACGACGCAAAAGCTGGTAGAACGGATAGCTATTAAACGTCTACTTTGACTTTTTGAGTTACTAGCATTAAATAGCTGACCAGGTAGTAAACACCTCAGTTATTGAAAATGTGATTTCTAGTTAAATTTATTTGATAGATATTGTTTGTCCTCTTCGTCCTTCATCGTTGCCAGTGAGCAGCCATGAGTTAGAAATGTTTTTTTTTTTTTTTTAAATTATTGGCCTGCAAAATAGTATATTTTCAATTTCAACTGGTCCTATGCTTGTGATCAGGAGAGTATGCAGTAAACACATAGTTGTCTGAGGAACATGCGACTATAGAGGTAAGCTTTGTTGTAGCTGATCCGCTTAAGAGAGCACAGTTAGGGATTAGGCCTATGTAATGCAGGTAGATTTCCTCAAGGCATTGAGAACCTTGCGGAAATTTGCTGAACAGTCTAATTGCTATTTTTGGTAAATCTGAAACTAAAGATTCTGTTACTCTTGTGTTTGAATTCCAATAATGGTTGCTACAAGCGCTCGCATGCGAACACTGCAGGCATCGCAGTTCCATTGCATTTTTTAAAAATAATTTTGCTTATGATGACTTATGCTGGAATGGGAAGATCGAATGTCTTTATTCAACTGTGAATGAATAAGAGTATACTTCATTAACTACGTTTCAAACAATGCTACTACAGCGAAAAAGTAACTTTTATTAAATATTCGGTTTTTATAGTGTAAATAGATAGAACAGAAAAATCCACAATAAATTCCGTTCTTCAGATTTAACCTTTTGGCTATATTGAAGTTAAGGTTTGCGCAGAAAAAACAGCCTTTTGTGGAATTATTATGATATTGTTCTGTTTCAGAAGTGCTAAGCTCACTGCTACGTAACAAAATTTCCGTTCAAAGTTCAATAAATTCAGCAAATTCACTACAATTTTTCTTACCTCTTTTTCGGTGCAAAAATTTTGCACCTATGAAAACTTATTTTAAGAAGCTCATGGTAGTCACTTCTTAAGCTCATCTGCAGCTTAATTCAGAGCGTAAATAAAATACTAGCACTGATTTTGGTTGTGATATTGAATATGGGACGCAAATTTCCAGAAAAAAAGAGACAATGCGCTGGTGTCAATCATCAAAGCTTGATGTTGCTGCTGAAGTCTGTAATGAAAGAGTCAGAAACTTTTTGAGCTACGGAAAGAAACGTCATTTGTTTCATACATCTTTTCGGATTGTCATAACCCTACACCGAATTCAGGGCCGCACATGGACTCATAAAACCGCTAAATCAGCTTCGGGGCAGGAATTCTGTTAGGGTTGATGCGCTTGCAAACAATTATTGAAACACTTTTGCGTAAATGTACTTTTCATACTTTCGTGAAAAGGAATTGGGTTGAGTGGCTACTCTAAAGGCATAATATTAATCTGTAATTGAAATAATTGAATAAAAGCGATCGCGCACAAAAAAAATATGGCGCATAGACTATACGTAAAACGTAAACTTGACGGCAACGCCCATCAGATGGGTCCTGCAGCTGATCGATGTAATTTGGATAAAATATTATTTTTCTAATCACTTAAACCACTAACTGATAACCCGTTGGTCGTGTAAATACGCGGCCCAACGTACACAATTTTCCCTGTGTATAATTCTGTACCAAATTCCCACTAACACTAATTTCGGGAATCTTCATTTGTTGAATATAGTCAACAGAGAGGAGTGGTAAGTTGAAAAGATGGTTATGACCGGGCCTAAGTGTATAATTGAGGTGACGACTTCGAAGAGAAAAGAAACTGTACGAGACATAAGGAATTCATTGGTTAAGGGTGGTACAGATTCAAGCCAAAAGAATGAGTTATTCAGCTAGCATGAACGTTTAGCCCCCGTAAACGTTTTTCAGCTCGCCCGAACGTTTTGTTTAGCCGCCGTAAACATAGCTCTGAGATTATCAAATAGGTGTTAAAGGTCAGCTGTCAGTTCAGTTATTCAGCAACTGTCGTTGGCTAAGTTTTGGATATTTTATCAAATTTGGAAGATATGATGACTCAAAGTTTTTTGCACTTCTGTGTTGCGAAAATAACAGACACCGCAACGCATTCGAAGGTAGGAATGCGAAAACTCGTTCTTTTGACTAACGAGAGTACAGGCTTTTAGCAAGAAACACATATTCATCGGTACATGACATCGGTAAGAGAGAGAGAGAGAGAGAGAGAAAAAAAAAACAAGTTTGCATCAACTCTACGCTATTTTAGGTCCTTAAATAATTTGATGACCGTCACTCCCACTAATTGCGAATTTCTGTTTCTAGTCGGTGATAAAACATTCCTGGTGCCTCCACGAACACCTTGCTCCTTATGTGAGGTTCATATGTCGATAAGAAAACAACTTACTGAGGTTTCGTCCATCAACCGTACGGCCTATTCGACATCCTTAGTGGGCCAATAAGTAAAGAACAGTGTTTTATTGGGGCAGTTAAACTGCTAATTGTACGAGTGCAGTAGCTTTACCGTGAAAATGAAGTTATTCTAAGAACTTAAGGGCTCTTGAAATGAATCATTACATAAGTGCAGTAATTTTCGTCCTAATCAGGTAATTGTTCGGTTACTGCACTTTTCAAATGAGACATCCAATCAGCCAACTAATTGTACCAGTACAGCAGCTCCATTGAGTAACGCTTTGGTTCTTACACACAATTTACGGGGTAGCTAAACTTGCAACGTTACAGTCAGTCCTAACAAATGAAGTTCACAATAGGCATGCTCCATCACCCGGAGAGAACACAATTTCTCCACGTCACTGCCCGCTCCTGTCAATAAAATGCGGAAACACAGACAAGCACGCTGCTTACAATATAGCCACGCTTTTGCTCAAGCAGGTAATAATTATCCTTCCAATGATGTGCCTGAGCACTAAGCACACCTAACAACAACAACAGATGCAAACTCAGCAAGGTTGGAGTACGGTACGCTGTTGTTCAGTTTTCTTTCTAACTCGACCTCACATTTCTGACAAAAAACTGCTCCAATTCCATTGCCCGTGCTTGCTCAGGAATGCTGCAGAAAAATCTAAATCAAACTCGACACAACTCACATTGAGTTGTGCATAGCCATTCCCAAACTGAAATTCTGTCATGGGGAAACGACCAAGTTTTATATTGCGCCAAGAAATACGTAATTGCATTTCTGTACATGGGAAAACAGCGATCAAAGCGAAGGCCTGCCGTAAAAGAAACCACTCCTGCGCCTTCTTTTGCCCCATGATGAATCTAATTATAAGTTGGAAACGGTGAAATGTCGACATGGAACTCGACGATAAAAATTTCCCGCTGTGAATTAAGTATGAGGAGAGATTTTATGCCTCTGTTGATGGGAAAGGAGAGGAATATCTTGATTACTTTTGAGATTAGGTGAAGCAGGGTAGACTCGAGGCCCTCTTGGGGGTTTGAGGAGAGCATCTAGGTCTTGAAAATTAGTTTTATGAACAGTGATTCTAATTTCACTGTGTGCATTAAGTTTATTCTAGCTCAAAGTGTTGTCATGTAATGAGATAGTTGTGACATTACTCTGAGCGTTAGAGTTTAACGAAGTGTAGTTTAATTAAGGGAAACTTAAGTTTGAACTGTTTGAATTTTAAAAACTACATCCAGCTAACTGTAACTCAAAATCTTGTCAAGAGTTGACGTAGTTGTGACAGTACAACTGGTGACGGTGTTGGTGCGAATAGCAGAGAGATATTTCATAGTATTTACGCTGCTTTAATTCAACAAATGCATCACGCTAGTTGTGATTCAAAGAATCTTGTCAAGAGATGACGTAGCTGTGAAATTGCAATTAGCATTGGAGTGGAATGCTAAAATGAATATTGTTTTTTTTTTACACTGCATGTATCACATACAAATACACCAAGATAATTGAGAACAAGAATTCATCAAGAGATGAGCTACTTCTGATATTGCAATTGACCATAGGGCTGAGATATATTATTGTACCTCTAAAGCAATTATTTTAAATGTGCAGTGAAAAGGCAACGAGATTATCGAAACTCGAAAGCTTGCGAGAAGAAGACACAGTTGGGGTACATCCTTAGAGAATGAAATTCGAGGAAATGATATTTCACGATAATGCTTCTCTTGCTGTGAAATTCATCGAGCTCTTTCGTATTCGAAAACTTACTAAGAGATGATTCCGTTCAGACACAACCTTTTAGCAGTGGAATTCAAGCAATACTTGTTTTGAAAGAGGGTTAGGTAATTCTGAGACGCACATTATTTATTTGGAACTAAATCCTTTCAAGAAATGATGCAGCGACGAAAGTAAATGGAAAGTAGCTTTGTAACTATATTTTTTTTTGTTTCTAGTCAGTATTACTTTTTTACTTCTTTAACTAAATGTAGAAGACTATTTAGAACAAAATTATACATAACTGTAGCCGAAAAAAATAGATTTTATAAGTTTCACTCCAACATCAGATATTCAAGGGAGAATTCTCTGGACAATATAATTTTTCTTGCTACTTACAAAAAATCCTGGAAGACAAGTAACTGTTATTGTTGCAGGCAAAGGAAGCAACCGATAAATAATTGTAACTATCATTAAAAATGAGAGTCTGAGGGACAAATGATGCCTACTGTTATATGTAAACGAGCAGTGACATTCAAGTAAATTTTTTACCTTGTTATATACAACGGAAGGGGAGCAGGCAGATAATTTTTTATTGTATTGAAAGGAAAGTAACAGACACATAATTGTCACTGAATTTTACAAGAAAATAAATGTAGATAAAATACTGCTGCTGTCGTGTGTCGACGTACAAGAGGAAAGGATCGATTTTTATTGTTACGCCCATAAGTTTTTATAAAATAAATTATATTTGTTATAGTGCAAAGACAAATAGCAGCACACAGTGAGAGCCCGTGCATTCATTACGGTAAATTCATCGTCTAGTAAACTGATTGCTTGCTAGGTAAATTCAGAGCCTGGTAAGCATACTGTTTAATAAATTGATCGCACTGTATTCAAAGATCCTTGTGCACCTTTATTATGAACTGCATTTAATGTAGCTACCTTTCCTTAAACTAAATCATATTTCACTTGGAATATTCAAATTCGCAAGTAAGCAAAGAATATGTAAATGAAATGAGGTTCAGAGTTTAAAAGAATGTAAGCACAACTGTTTAAATTCTTGCTAATACTCATAAATTTAACTTTTAAGCTGCAAAAATAATACTATTACCTCATAAATAGTAGAATGATACGTTAGCTGAAGCCTAGCTAAATACGGCACGGAGCTGCAAGAGAAGAAGCGAGAAGGGCAATTCGTTCCTCGTATGCAGGTATAAAGTGGATCGTGTTGGTAAGTACTTGCTAACTCAAGTTCGTGTGCACCACATGGGTTGTTAAAATGTTTGCCGTCAAGTCAGTTGACTCAGCCAGGGTCACTGGTAAAGATTGACATATTGCTTGGAATTTGAAAAGAATGAGAATTTCGACAGCTCAAGGTTAATTCACACTGGCAACTTTCGTTGCAGTCACAGCCCGACGGTCAACCAACACAAACGACGACGCCGCTACTCCGACGACTGACAGGGTAGAGCAAGCGACGGCACAATGCTACAGGTTGTATTTTTGACGTCGTCGACGCAAACTTCGGTTGAGCTTCAGTTTATCATCAAACGCTGGAATCCGAGGGTTTCGAAAAAAAACATTATTTGGAAATAAAACAGTGTCCTTTGCATATATAAACACTTCATTTGTGTAAAATTTCGAAAATGCAGTGAAAATATTCTAATCTTACAGCAAAACACGTATTACGTCTTAACCATAACGTTACAGTTGTAACTTAGGTAAAGCTTTACAGTGTGCAAGTTGCATATTACAGGGTAATAAATACTTGAATATCAAGACAGATTATACCAGGGAGTGACAATAACGGAACAAACATCAGCTGATAGAAATATCATGACGTTACAGCCCGAGCAGCACTCCAGCCTGTGACGTCGCAGCGGACCCCTCCCGCTTCAAGTTCAAAGTAGAAGCAGAGCTCTCTACCCAGTTTGGCTGATATGTAACTATCTACTAGCGTTCAAAAATCCAACGCAGGTAACATACTGACATAAATCAATAATTTCAATTATCTAGACGTTTTTATAGTCATTTCCGTGAAATAACGTAATATGCAGAGTCTTCGAGAACAAAATACAAAGAAGAACTAGAGTACGATGAGAGCGCATACCTCTGCCAAAAAAGGCACAGGAAACAAAAAATTCTGAAGCTATAATTTCCTATGCTTCAACATCAAAGTATAATAATTTGTGCCTTTTGACAGTAATGGCAGTTTCTACAACTTTCTTGAAGATCCGTTCATAACTTTTTTAATTATGCTGCGAACAAGCATTCTGACAAACGTAAGTCAAACACACAAACAGACCAACCGATCATCACCAATGTTTAATCATTTATGTCGTTCAACATTAAGACCGATCTCGGTAAATTTCATCAAGATCTGTTCATAACTTTTTGAGTTATTATACTAAGAAGCATAAAATCAAACACAGCTACAAACGAACAACCAAGCAGATCAGTACGAAAAAAAAATTGGTCATTTACTCTTCGTAATATACCTAACAACTTATGTAAATTTCATAAAAATCCGTCAAAAACTTTTTGAGTTATGTTACTAGGAAAAAAAAATAGGCAGACAAACAAACAGGTGAACGAATCTGCAGCAAACGTTAATCATCTGTTACTGCTAACATACTGAACAATCCCTATAAATTTCTCAAGATCTGTCCATAACTTTGAGTTATTTTTTTTACTTCTTTATTTTTTTTAGACAGACAAACACGACAAAAACATTACCTACTTGGCGGAGGTAAAAATAAACAAAACGATGAATTTGAGAAGTAAAATTAGTCATAGTACATGTTTATACGCTAATTATCCGCTCGTCCGAAAGTTTTGTAGCGTCATTGTCAACAAACTTTGTGTGCACCACAAAAAATTATTAAAATGTTACACCAAATTAGTTTCCCCTGCAAGTATACCTTCAGCTTTGGTGTGAACTAAAACTCAGAAAACAGTGCGCCTTCCTGCTAGTTTCAAGGTACAGTAGTAACACAGTCAGATTAGTTCATAGATGAATGTTGTGTGAACTCGTCCTCATAATATGTTTGCTATGATGCATTGCACTCAAGTTATTAAGTCAGCGCGCAGCGGTTTGCTTCAGCTGCACGACAGGCTTATCTGCATTGTATGAAGAAAGCTACCTTTTGAAGGTGGGTCTAAGTAAAATACCTATAATACAGACTTACATTGAGCTCTAACTAGAACGTCTAGGTTGATCAAAATAGACGTTAATATCAATGATAAAAGCATGAACATCAAGCGAACTTGCTGACGCTGGGTCCGCAATGACCCGGACCCAGATCATTCTTTTTCTTCGTATGCTTGTCTGCTCCTCCCGTTATTATCACTCCCTGGTTTTGACAAACTACTTTTTTGCATGCAAAACAAGTGCTTACATATTCAAATTTTCATTGTTTTCTGTTTAATCTAATTAAAACTACTCAGTTGAGGTGAACTTAACCTAAATTTTCATTCAAAAACACGTTCTTACTGGTAATGAGAAATTTATTAATGATTTAAAGCTGATCATTTTCCTTCTAGTGTTTTAGTGGAGTGTATGCAAAACATAAATAAACAGAAGCTTTTCTACTGACGTAACAAATTATCTAACACTGCAGTTACGCCGCCTACCGACTACAGCTTGCATCTAGACCTGTTTTTTCTGTCATGAAATGTGGCATTAACAAAATTGTAAGTAAAAATGTAGGTAGTTGATAGTATTTCATACAAGTACACTCATAATTACAACCAAGTTAAGTTGCAAATCTATTGTTACCCTGTTAACGTTAACTTACTAACAATAATTTGAATAATGATGAGAAACGACTAATTACCAATTGCAGAGGTCGGAAAATACTACTTTAAATTGACTGAATACTCAACTTGTTAGGCGGGCCACGCATGCGGTTATGCGGGTTATACGAGCTATGTATGTGGCGCAGTTTACAACTCATAACGCTAGCAATTTACAATATGAGTAAATAGGATTAAATATACTTAGGTAAGATAATGAACTTCTTGCAACGGGAATAGCAGTCCTGGTAACAACTAACACTCTGAAATTAGTTATTATACATATATGATTAATATTTGAAACCGCGCAATAACTGTTGAATAATTGACACAGTGTAATTAGAGAATACGATTAGGTTAAAACCGACGCACCACTACGCTGCCTGGCTGGCTACGACAGAAGGAAAGAAGACAGTTAAGGATTAAACGCTTCTCAGAACCTTATGAAAGTCCTGCAGATTAACTTCGTTGGGAGAACGCTGAACTTAACTGGGACGAGGTGAAAAGGGGTGGCCGTATAGGAAGAACTACTCAGATCTGACGACCGATACGGACGTGCGCAGCGATAGTTATGGTAAAGGTTAATGTCAACTTTAATTGCACCCTCCACTGGGAAACCCACACATACGGGTTCGTGCGGCATTTATTGGCCAACTGGCCCCAGAGGAATCAGTACGGCTGCAGCCGACGACGAATCGCTAATAACTATGGTGTATTTAGCGGAAGGTTCAACGGCCCGCCTCCCCTCTACCCTAAGGTAAGAGCCCCCACGACAGCTATGCACACCAAGAAATTTTGCTGATTCAGCGCGCCGAGCGCCATAACAAAGATCGCTCACATGTCCTGCGGATCGTTCCCGGGACCCTTAGCACAACTCTGCAGCACGCAAGAGCCGCCGCTACAGTGGGTATACTCTAGCTAGCTAGAAAACCTAAGCTCGGATAATGACAGCGTCGCTCGCTTCAGTTCAGTTTGATCTAGCTAAAAATACAAATAGAGGTACATAATTTACCAAGAAATTAACCGACTGCTGACTAACTTTGTAAGAAAAAAACGAATACTGACAAGACGTCTGTCTCAAGAAAAGAGACTGCTGAGCTAATGTCTATATAGAAGAAAGATCGCGTGACAGCCACAGCATGTCACCGGATGCGGACTAAATGTGAATTTGCTTCATTATTGAAGTGAGGCTACACATGTTTACTGCGTATTGGCGCAAAAGTCTTGCCGCAAGTCGCTGTTTACTACGTATTGATGTTCAAATCGCTGCTTACTGCGTGTTGGTGCAACAGTCTCGCTTCATGTCGCTATTTACTGCGTGTTGGTGCAACAGTCTCGCTTCAAGTCGCTATTTACTGCGTGTTGGTGCTACAGTCCTGCTTCAAGTCGCTGTTTACTGCGTGTTGGTGCAGTAGTCTCTCCTCAAGTCGCTGTTTACAGCGTGTTGGTGCAATAGTCTCTCCTCAAGTCGCTGTTTACAGCGTGTTGGTGCAATAGTCTCTCCTCAAGTCGCTGTTTACAACGTGTTGGTGCAATAGTCTCTCCTCAAGTCGCTGTTTACAGCGTGTTGGTGCAATAGTCTCTCCGCAAGTCGCTGTTTACAGCGTGTTGGTGAAATAGTCTCTCCTCAAGTCGCTGTTTACAGCGTGTTGGTGCAATAGTCTCTCCTCAAGTCGCTGTTTACAGCGTGTTGGTGCAATAGTCTCGCTTCAAGAACTCCATCTTCTAGAGCTGCTTCGTTGCCACGTCTGAGAACGGCAACAATCTTCATAATTAAAACTCCCGAGCCCAATTCGCACGTGGTCCAAGAGCGTCCAATTTTATTAGCCATAAAACGCCACCATTTTTTTCCTCTTTGGCCTCTTCAATAATTACAGAGGACTCAGTTTTGACTACGGCCAGAACATGCTATTGGCCTCAAAGCATTGTAGGCCCTGAAGATAGACCGGCCTGTTGGCTGCAGCTACTGCTGTTATTGTTGGTGTTGTTACAGTTATTGCTGCTGCTGCTCCTGTCGCTGCTGCTGCTTTTATTGCTAATGTTGCAGTTGTCATTACTGTTACATATCCTTTTGCAATTAAATTTGTCCCTGTTACTGTTATTGGTCTATATTGCTGCTTTGGCTGCGGTTTTTCAAATTACTACCGTGGTAACTGCTGTTGCTGTGGCTATTGCTGTTGACACTGCTGTTTGTGCTGCTTTTGCCACTGTCCCTGCTGCAGCAGCTGCAGATGCCATTGTTCCTGCAGCTGTAGATGCCACTGTTTCTGCTGCTGCAGATGCCATGTTCCTGCTGCTGCAGATGCCTCTGTTCCTGCTGCTGCAGATACCACTATTCCTGCTGCTGCAGATGTCATGTTCCTGCTGCTGCAGATGCCACTGTTCCTGCTGCTGCAGATGCCACTGTTCCTGCTGCTGCAGATACCACTGTTCCTGCTGCTGCAGATGTCATGTTCCTTCTGCTGCAGATGCCACTGTTCCTGCTGCTGCAGATGTCATGTTCCTTCTGCTGCAGATGCCACTGTTCCTGCTGCTGCAGATGCCACTGTTCCTGCTGCTGCAGATGCCACTGGTCCTACTGCTGCTGCCACTGTTCCTGCTGCTGCCACTGTTCCTGCTGCTGCAGATGCTACTGTTCCTGCTGCTGCAGATACCACTGTTCCTGCTGCTGCAGATGCCACTGTTCCTGCTGCTGCAGATGCCACTGTTCCTGCTGCTGCAGATGCCATGTTCCTGCTGCTGCAGATGCCACTGTTCCTGCTGCTGCAGATGCCACTGTTCCTGCTGCTGCATATGCCACTGTTCCTGCTGCTGCAGATGCCACTGTTCCTGCTGCTGCAGATGCCACTGTTCCTGCTGCTGCAGATGCCACGGTTCCTGCTGCTGCAGATACCACTGTTCCTGCTGCTGCAAATGCCACTGTTCCTGCTGCTGCAGATACCACTGTTCCTGCTGCTGCAAATGCCACTGTTCCTGCTGCTGCAGATACCACTGTTCCTGCTGCTGCAGATGCCACTGTTCCTGCTGCTGGAGATGCCACTGTTCCTGTTGCTACAGTCGCAGCTTAACTGCCACCTACTGCTACAGCTGCCAGTGTTCCTGCTACTGCAGATGCAACTGTTCCTAGAGCTGCAGATGGCACTGCTGCCACCACTGCCAGCAGCAATTCGCAGAAGGCAGCAGCCCGCCAGATGCACTCGTCCGATTGACTCTCGCCTCTTTCCACCAATATTACGGGTTCCGCCACCTTCATCTTTATCTCAGCATTACCAATCTCGTCTGTGGAGTGCAGAATTGCTGCAATTGCGTTGCTCTTCAATCTGGTAACAGCTCGAATTTATTCCTGCATCCAGGACAGTTTCTGTGAAATGGAACATAGTTCGTAGTAATTATGCATGACGCTCTGTTGATCTGTTGTGTAGATTTTAGGCTCTACTACTGATAAGACCGTGCCATAAGTGACATATCGAATTATTCGAATGAATTCTGTTTGATACTCTGTTGAAGCAATGCGTACATATTTCTGTTATGATATTATTATTGCCAATATCAAATGTGAAAGACAGAAGTGCAACACATTTGTGAATCTATATTGATATAACTTATCATTTTATTCCGATACTAAAACCTATATACGTAGTTGTCATAACTGAATGATAATCTAATACTAAGAATGACCGTCGTGTGTTTATAAATATATATATATATATATATATATA